>CM073761.1:108263163-108638704 GCA_037127475.1 Arma custos
CGGTTGCGACCGATACTGGTAGCACAGAATATAAAAGCCTGAAAATGTGGAAAATATTGTGTCAGATCGAAAATAAAAGAACTAAAAATTAGACATTATTGGCCGAGCAAAATAAACAATGAAAGCCTCATAAATTCAAAACTGCCAAATTTATTATATTCATTCGCTCCTGTATATCTTTGAATGGAAATTACTAAAGTCTCCATGATTTCATAACTCGTGGCGCTTTAATTAAATTCTGGCATTAGCACCAATTCCGTAAACCACTCCAGAATACAACTATTATACAAAATAATTAAACAAATTGAACCTGTCAGTTTTCTGCTTCTCGGCATCTAGGTCCCTGTAGGTCTGTTGCAGCTTATCAGTCAGTATCTCCAAGTCGCGAGTAAGTTTGTAGTCGGCCTCGAACTGCTCAGACATTAAAACCAAGTCTCTTGTTGAATCATGGAGGGGTAAATCAGAGATGTGAAGACCTCGACTGAAAATATTAATTGTTTAGAAATGAATTAGAACTACTTATTTAGAAATAAATCATTTTCATTATTTTATATATGTATATATAAAAGCTAATATATATATATATATATATATATATATATATATATATATATATATATATATATCAAGTACACCTTTTGCAGCTCCAGTTACACTTGCATATAATAAAGGAGAAGGTAAAACAAGGGTATGTGTAGATTTTCGACAACTAAATAAATTAGTGGCCCCAGAGGCTCAACCATTCCCACGTATTGAGGATATGTTAGTCAAATGCTATGATTGCTCATATGTTTGTGTGTTAGATATAAACTCTGCATTTTGGTCTATACCAGTTGAAATTGAAGATAAAGAAAAATTAGCTTTTGTTACTGATCACAAGCCATTGGAGAATTTGAAGGTAAAGTCCAGACCTGATGAAGCTTTAGGAAATCTCATTTTATACCTGACAATATATTATATAACTTATATAAATTTATATATATTATATATAAATTATAACACACAATTATATTATATTAATTATATTATATTTATAAATATATATATAAATTTTAATAATGAGGTTAATAATTTACTAAATCATTAAAATGAAATTTCAAGTTATACAAATACATATTCAATAAATGAAATACAAAGCATTTACTTACTTGATTAAATCATCGAGGTTAATAACACTGGGGTAGCATAGAAAACATAAGAGATTATTTTCTGCAATAAAGACCATCTGACCCTGAAAAAGTTAATTTATGAATCTTATAGATACTAAAAGTAATATAGTAAGCTATATTAGTAAGTAATATTAAAATAGAAATAAATTAGTAGCATTACGTGAAAGTAGTTAAACCGCTAAGAGAAAGTAGTTAAACCGAAAATATGGTTCGGTGGATTGGATTAAAATGAAATATTTTATGAGTAGCAAGATATAAGTGATCCAACTATAACTATTAAAACAATGATCCTCGATAAAAATGTGTAGGTATTAACTTTGTTTAAATTATTATTCACTAATCAGTCTAAAAAAAACTTGAATGGGCCTTTATGACTTTCTAAATTTTGTCAAAAAAAGTCACACGTAATCATGTGGCGTGTAATATTATTATCAATGGTCAACAAAAAAGGTTACTTTTTTAAATATCTCTATACTATATTTAAATATAAATATCTCGGTTTTTTTTCTGTCCGAGATAGTTAGATTTTATTATATCAAATTATTTAAACATGAATAACATATAATTTTCTAAAAGGTTGAAATTAATTTTTCTGCATCAACCACTATTCTACCTTGATACAAGCTACCATTTTCTTAATGTAATGTGAGGTAGCTGAGTGCTGATTTCTGAATTTAGGAGAAGTTCTGAATATGCGTAAGTATTATGGCATATTTTTTTAAAGAAAATAGTAGACCTTGAAAATCAAGCTTCTGCCATACTATACCTCAGTAAATTTAATAGTGCTGAGAGAGGGTTAAAAAAATTTTTTTTGCTAATTACTATTGTTGTTTCTACGAAGATATTCATTACAAATTGCTTTATTTTTTAGCTCTTATAAGTCTGCTAAACATAATATTATAAACAAATAAAATTTTCTTTGTGTATTTTTTTTATTTTTTTATAGGCCTTCAAATCTAGAAATTAAAATCATACATATTGAATAATAATACCTAATAAAAGAGGTGATTGCACATAATTATCATTAGCTAAACCATTACTTTTTGAATTTCTCCAGCATAACTAAATAGAATAAAATGACTGCTGAATCTTCCAGAGAGAATTTAACTAATTATTGGTACTAAACGGTTTCCTTTGAATGCATCCTCGTGTTCAACACTACAATTAGTGTATGTAACTGAAGGGATACAAATTTAATAAAAAACAAAACAAAACTTATTCAGTTGTTTGTTTATTTGCTATTAAATAAGGAACTCGAGATTTTCTATAATATAGAAATTATGGGTCTTCTTTCCGCATTATTTAATAAATTTGATAGGTTAAAATTAGAAAGTTTTTCTAACTAGTAATTTTTTTATGAAAATATAAATGTGTAAATTGTTTTTTTGTAATAATGATGATTATGATAATATTAATGAAATCAAACTTCAAATTTCATGTCACGATCGGATGAGATATCGGTATCAAAACGAAATGGCTCCGAAAATCTAGCAATATTTTCATAGCATGAGGCTCTAGTACTCATAACTATCGACTCATAACCAAATAAGTATGTTGTCATTGGCTTAAAAAGATTTGGAAAGCATAGACCAGTTAGAGAAACAGCTAGAGAAGAGAAAAATAGACTAGGCCAACAATGAAATTGTCTTTGATGAATATTAGTAGGAACATCTCACGTGTTAGTGGCATATGTTTGAATTTCATTATTAAAGCATGCATAGAAATATATTAAAAAACAAGTTTAAGTCGATTACCTTCAGCCTGATGCTCAACTCCCGCCTGGCCTTGTTATTTTTATCGATCATTACACCTTCTTTCGACTTCATTACGTAAACAGTGTTTATATGAGATATGATGTTTTTGAAAGTCAAATCCAGGTGAGGCCGGATCTATTTAAAAAAAAAAAAAAAAGAATTACATTAGAATTATTTTGAATAGCATGGAGTATTTATTTAACAGCGGCTAAATCTTGTAATTGGATTTTTTATATCCATGTTAAATTTGGACATTAGAATTTTAAAAACTGCACGTTATTTTTTAATAAAAATGGCAAGCAGGATTAGTCTGAGGATGAGACAGAAACTGAAGAGATAATAAAAATTTTTTTTTTTTTTTTGAACCTGCCAACAATGGACCACTTCCTCTTCTCTTCCAGTAATCCCTCATTACCTCTAAATGTTGCCTTCTTCTGTCCTCCGTCCACCCTCCTGCCGCTGCTTTGTTCTCTCTTCAACAAAAATAGTAATATTTTTCAGTTGGCTCCTAAATCTCTGTCCAGGCAGTCCTTACCGGTAATTCCAAGTCTTTCCAGTCTTCATTCATGTGTTTTGCATAATCAATCTGTCTTTTCTGGTTACGAATTATTTAGGCATAGTAAATAAATAAAACTTATGACGTCCATCTGCAATGAGAGTTCTCCATACTGTAGTTGGCGTAACATTTAATTCTGCTCCAGCTCTTCGTACACTGGCAGATGGATTATCATCAAGATATTGTAATACGGTCGCACTCCTTTCTTCATTTCGTAAAGAAAGGGCTAAAATAACATCAGCATGTGGTACGGCAGCAAATGTACCAGTTTCTCTAAGACGTTGTAACGTAAAGTTAAAGGTAGACTAACTAGGTAATCTTCTATTTGGAATACCATTGCAAAAACCGCACAAAACACCATATCGGCATAATCAGCATCAATATAAATGGAAGGCATAATGAGTACTCTGCGAAAGCCCCAAACAAACTGATAAATGTTATTGATGGTTCTATTCTTATTATTATTTGTTATTGATGTTCTATTCCAAACAGTATTAATCCTAAAGTCCATAGTTTATGTACAGTTAGGGAGACAAGGTCATATAAGTATTCGATCTACATTTATCTCCTGAATAAAGCATTTGCAAACACCTTCGTACAAAATATTTTTTTCTTGTTTTAAGATCCTTTGTTCATATTTTCAGTTTGGTCACTGCTTCATTTGAAGAAAGATGCCGAGCCTGTCTGAATGCTCAAGGAAATCACTTTGAACATTTAATATCAATGTTAATGGTTTACATTTAATAAATAATGTAGATCGAACAAATAAAATAAGTTTTATTTATTTACTATGCCTAAATAATTCGTAAAAATGAAATCTTTAGATGTGAATATCTCCTTACCTTCACATTTCAAAGGAGGACATACCTTCAAGTTCAAATTTTCAGTTTGGCCATTTAACCCTGAACCACCCCGTATAATAACTATATATAATATAATAATAAATTGATTTACAATTTCTAATATAAATAAAAGACTGGTATAAGAAATATTTTTTATTCTATAATCAATCTTCATTTTCATGTTTGTGTAACTTCCCCCCCCCCCAGTCAATCCTAATTAGAATGTTTTCCAAATCCATTTATTCCACTAATCTCTGAATATAAAAAAAACTGCCTGTTCTCTTTTGAGGAACTTCGATTGCTTCCATGCCCTTGACAGGGCAAACTCAGGATAAGAAAACGATCAAAGGAAGATTGTTAAAAAAAATACGGAGAACTTATTGTAGTTGTTCCAGGGCGGAATCGACACCAACTTGCCAGGATATTCTTCTCAGCCACCACACACAAACTGCTGATAGATTCTTGGAATGGGAATAAGGCCAGAAAGTTGGTTGATGAAAAATGAGAATCGTGGATAAAGCAGCTGAGATTATGTTGGTGATTTTTCTGACACTACAAACGTTTGTGACTTATTCCAAGCTTTGTAAATGCATCGATTTACTATTTCTAATCGAAATAAAAGCCATATTTCGAATAATAAATACTTATTATTTTACAAACAATCTTAATTTTCATGTTTCCTTCTGTACCCCCCCCCCAGTTAATCCTAATTCTTACCCTCCACCAGTTTAATTAACCTTCCTAGTCATAAATGAAGAGTAAGTACTTTACTAAACTTTTACTAAACGCTGATCCATAGCGGAATCGCCAATTTCATTTAAAAAAACTCTAACATTCAATTAAATTCATATAAAATGATTAACTAAAAACCCATTTTGAAGGATATTGAATTGTCTACACCTTTCTTCCTGATCAATTTTCTGTGGGATGAGATATGAGGTGGATCGCATATCTCATTAACTGTAACAGATAGCAAATAAATTGTAGAGAATTTCATTAGCTTTAATCATGCATACTGTGTTTTCATTGTAGGACCAACCCCTACTGAGATAGAAGCGAATAACCTTATAAAGGGGCATTTAACTCCCCTTCCCCCTATTGTGCCACCCCCAGGGTCAAGGACTTTTAGTATGTAATACTACGAACTATACCAAACAACGTAGCACAGTTTTTCTCATAGTTGCCTCGGATTTTCTCCCGATTGCCACTTCACATTGACCACTCCACCAAGCACTTTTACTGTAGTGATTCAAAGGTGCTAATTCCCTTGATAGCCCCGCAAGATTATTTGTCACTCCGTCCCAGCTGTTGGGCACTTTTAGCTTTTCGCAATATTCTTCCTCCTTCCTTCCCTGGTATTTTATTTTCGTTGTATCTTTTTTGTACAGATATGTATATTTTTTTATAATAGAATAATTTATTGATATTTACAACTGTAATTATATTGCATCAAGTAAATCTGCTGTATGAACAAAGGACATTAAAACAAAAAAACACTTGTGGAGAAACTATCCATTGACAGAACTCCAATAAAGTTCTATAGTAGAAGGTCTCGAGGCCATCATCTTTTCAGACGCTTCGAAGTTTTATCAGGAATATTATGGGAAGCAAGTTGAGAGACTAGCGGATTCAAGTGTGTATGGAGCTTTTCATGGAAGGATAGGTATCTAGTTTGGGCCAAATCAGCAACATATGGGATATTAAGATCATGATGGATGATTTTGTTTGTGACATAATAAGGAGCATTGAGGATTTTGGATTGTAAGGATTGGATAAGAGATGAATTGGATGGTTTAGTAGAGCCCCAAAGCTTAACTCTGTATGTCCAAATAGGTCTGATAACTGTCATGTAAATGAGTCTTTTGTAATTAATTGGGAGCTTTGAACGTTTGTCCAGTAAATGTTGAAGTAGGCTAAAACGTCGAGCAGTTTCTTCTCTTTTCAGTCTTGTATGAGGATTGTACAGATAAGAAATTTATGTTAATTTTCGGGAGATAGTTGTCTAAGGTAACATAGACCGCTTTTCATACTTTGTCATTTTGCATTTCTTTGAAGATTCCTTTGGATATTGCCACAACTGAAATTCTCTCATCATAGGATTCGGTGATACGCATATTTTCTTTTTGTTGACTCGTGATTTACAATGCGTAGACAAGTATCTTCAACAAATATTTTTATATTTGTCCTCGGGAGCTTGAGTATTTCTTACAAGTTTTCCCAAAATTCTTCCACTTTTTCGTATTTTGTTTTGTGGTCTTGGTTTATGAGTGCATTTATTATGTAGTTCTTATTAGTTGATTTTAACGACATAAGTGAAAGTCTCGAGTTGATACTCTTGAAGTCTATTATGGCATTCTAAAATTGTTTGTTCACAACGAACGCAGTTTCCAGGTGTGGGATATTTTTCATAACCCTGCTTCCGGATTTTACTTTCATGTTTCTTCATTCGTAAACCTCGTTTCCTGAAGTGCAGAAATATCGAATCTACGTAGTTCTGTAGTTAGTTGCTTTAGTTTACCTGTTTGGATGAGAGAGTTAATGTTATACGTCCCAAAATAGTATTTTCTATTATGTTTAAAATTCAGGTTTTTAAATTGCTCCAATTCAAGCACCAACCGTCAGAAACTTCAAACCGTCAGACATCCTGGAATCCGACCTGAGGTTAGTTACATTTGTAATAAGCCATGTCCATGATATCCAAGTTTGTTTGGTAGTTAAACATAGTCCAAGGTTGTACAACTAGGGTGTTAGCCATAGAGGGTTTCGTTTCAGTTTACTTAATCTTACCCTTCATCAGCTTAAGCTATCCAACCGCACCACCGTGGAGGCGTGCATCTTTCAGAAGCAAGATGGAAACGAAAGGTGCTCTAAATTATGTTGAAACAATAGCAGCGAATAAAAAATTATAACTATTAGTTCCAATTTTTCTGGAACCAAATATAAACTAGAATATTGCACTTTTGGACACTCTGCATGTCATTTGTTCAGTCCTTTTACTGCGACGTCTAGTTTTTTGATTTTCCAATTTCGTACCCAAGAATGCTCGGATAACAGGAATATTTGTATCGTAGATCCATTTCGTTCGCGACTGCACATTTCTTAGGCTGGTTGTTCCTCCTCTTCACTCGGGATCCTAAGGATATTCCAAGCTCTATTCGGGGTTTGGATTTGAATAACTAGATACTGCCTGTATTACTGTGTCTTTACGGTATCGTAGTAACACTCACACTCCCTGCCGATGTCGAAAGCTGGTGGTCTGTTCTCTCTTGAGCAATGCTCAATTTAGATTCCTCCGAGGTCGTTTGTCTTCTAGGTTGCAACATTTATATGGGTGAAAGAATTTTTATGCTGCTTCCTGAGATTGATATTGATTCCGATTGAATCAAATATGTCGTCTCTAATCTCAATACAGTCCGTTGACAGATTACTTCAATCCCTCATTGAAATCTATCGATGGGATATGTGTTGAGTTTATTGTTATCTTCTTTTAAATTTCCCTTTATTTTTAAAAAAAAAAAGTTCAACTGGACTCGATCATATAATTTATTCTTTATATAGGAGAAAAAACCTATTTCCAGTAAAAAAAAAATTGTATTCCTTATTTTCGAGATACGTTTCGGCCTAGGCCACTCTCAATCTTCAGTTTTAATTGTTTCATTTTTTACTTATTATATGGTTAACAATTCGACCATAAGTCATTCATCTTAACTTAAGTTGTTTTATTCCATTTAAATTTTTTTTTCAAATTCAGAGGGAACCATATCCTCTATAGTCATTTAATAATAAATCCCCTTTTATAAAATATTTCCCTTTATAAAAATTATAAATGTTCAAAGCAGGTGCAGGTCAACATTTTTTAAACCAAAAAATACAATACACTCGATGACCTGGCTGCCAGTGATGACTTGTTTGCAAGATCCCGAACAAATAACGCTTTCATTCCGTGCTTGCAAACATCATAAATCATAATGCGTTCACTTTCAAAGGCAATAGAGATCTCTGCTTATAGTTTAAAAATTTGAAACACTTTCCTATAGAAGTACTTAAAAGTTGAAACTAGGAAATAAATATTTTTTTATAACCATTTTGTATATTAACTCTATGTGAAACAATTGAAGATGAATAATTACAAAGTTGACTAGCTAATAATAATTTACTAATCATTTACATATACTTACCAGTAAGAAAGGATTGAGCCACCATACGTAACTCTATTAACATTAGAGTTTACTTATTTATTGAAATATAAAATAACATCATATTGAAATGGAATGAATAAATATTATAAATGACATTATTATTGAATAAGTTTAAAATATCACAATAAAAATGCATTTAAGAAATATGCTTTTCTTATCTACTTCATAGATTGGCTTTTCACACATATACGGCCAGTATCCCCTTTCTTATTTATTTTTTAGTTCCAGAAAGCTCTTAATTATTTAATATAGTAAGATCATTTACTAACTTCGTTTTTCGTTTCCCCCTCCTCTTCCCTTAAACAAAAAATAGGGTTTCTACTTCTAAGTAGAAAATATATCTGGTTATAAGGTTACTCTTTATAACTCGCATTTTTCCAACCATGGACAAAACTGACCATGAATGTCTTGCGTTTATTTCACACAAATTAATCTGATGGCGGTGTTAGGTGCACTTTTTACTAGTTTGGGTTAGTTTACCCAAGAGACTGCAGGAAAACCAATTGAGGCAAAATTTTGTAGGAATAAGATTGACACATGATTAGCGATCTCAGTAGTACGAAATAGAACAAATGTGGAATATATATCATTCAATAAATTGAGTGCTATATTATAAACAGAATAACAGTATTCAAAAGAATAGTATTTAGCAGAGGACTTGCAAGTTTGAAGCTAAAACTTGAAGATGAAATGTATCAGTCGTATAACAAAGTTTTTTTGTTTTATTTAATTGTAGATTAAATAGCTGAATACTCATATATTCATAAATCCATAATCACGAACATATATGTGAGTATTTGTACAAACACAATATGAAATTATAGATTTACAGAAACCAAGGTGTTAAGTTGTATTTGTTCAACTTAATAATTATTATTATTATTAACATCGGTGGCGAGATTTAGTTAAACAATATACCATCAAAACCGAATAAAAAACTGCATGAAGTGTAGTAACCATAAAGACCCACAGATATAGATCATATTGAATTTATTTTCCATTTGACCCATAGGGGATTACAGAAAGTTTTTTTAGGGTGATCGATCAGGTTGTATATTTCGCTACCTGATAGGGTGTTTAAAAAATGACCTTATTTTTTTTTTTTTAAATTCAAGATTTCAAAGGACTGTAAATATTTTTATCCTATTTAATACATACCAATACTTAGTAATTCCTTTAGAGCATTCTCTAAGCTTGTTTTATTCCATTCGACTTCTTCAAACAAAGCCTCAGTTTAGTTATTTGTTTCAAAGAATAAGCATGACAGTTTCCTACGAAATTCTCATAATTTTAAGGCATTACTGGAAAAAAAAATCACAGCCACTGAAGCAACTGGTTAAATTATTAAGTATAATACTCGAGAACTTGCCAGAGAGGGTGGTGTGTCGAAAGATACTGTTAGCCGTCATCTACGCTCCATTGGGAAGTTGAAAAAGTGCTGTAGTCTCGGCCCTCACAAACGTAATTCTCAACAATCAGTTAAGAGGTTAGAAATTTGTGAAAATTTATTGCAAAACCCTTCTGATATGAGATTTTACCGAAAGATGTCACCTGTGATGAAAAGTGGGGTAACTGACGAAATCCGAACACCCTTGATCAATGGCTACATCGCGGTCAAACTGGTTTTCCGGTTGCTGCAAGGGGACAATTTGAAAAACAGTCCATATTTTGCGGGTTCTTTTTGGAATTTTGAAGGTATTATTCTTCACGAATTCGTTCCTAATGGATGCTCTATGAATTCTGAACTCTACTGCGAACAGCTGGAAAGATTGTACGCGAAGTTGTCAGAAGGTTGTCCTTCTTTGATCAACCGAAAAGGAGTTTTATTCCAACAAAATAATGCTTGTCCTCACACTTCCTTTCGAACCAAAGAAATGTTTAAAGAACTTCATGGGTTCGAACTCCTGCCTCATCCTCCATATAGTCCAGACCTCGCACCATAGGATTACTACTTGTCATAAGCAAAGGCATTAGGCAAAGGCTGCGGTTTATACATGACTGGGCTCCAGCTCAATTTTCTCATAGTGTCACTGATTATTTAAATGCAACTTACGGAGACCGATGGGTTGGTCGAAACGTACCTGTTAAATGGCCACCACGATCTCCGGACTTAACGCCATTAGATTATTTTGTGTGGGGCTGGATGAAGTATATGGTTCATTCTGCGGCAGTTGGCACGCAAGAAGAGCTAAGAAATCGGATCGTGGAAGCCGCAGTAACTATCAAGCACCATCCTGATGCTATAGAAGAGCCAGAGAAGCATGGATTCGTCGTGCTGAATGTTGCATTCAACAAAACCGAGGCCCCTTGGAACAGTTGTTCTAAATGTTGTAATAATAATACATAAATAGTAATAATAAATAATAAATCTTTAACCTTTGATATCTGTTTAATAAATGAGTTTGAGATATATGTTAATATGAACTTTTTTGTTTATTTTGTGTTAGAGAACACATACCTAAAATAGTGCCGTGCGATTCCGAAACACCCTGTATATTAAGTATAACGATCTCAGGGTGGCATCCCATTTGAATATTTAAATATATTCAGATCAAAGGATCTGACTTTGGCAGTGAAGCCAATATAGCAATCCACACCCTCCCAACATTAATCCTAAATGATCACCCTTCACTATCAGCTTCTCTGTCAAACAAAAAAGGCATTGATCGAACCTTGTCCTGGAAACCTCACATTGGCCCAGTATCCCGACGGTCAGTATGTTTCCTGAAGTTATTCCAGCGGTCTCGACATCTTACACAACCTTCTCGTAAGCTCCTCGTATCCTCTCTCACCTTCCCCCACTTTGACTACTGTTGTGTGGTATTCAAATGACTGTTGAGTTCTCTCAAATGTCCTTGAGGACAGACTGTCATCCGTCATGACATTCTGACCTATCCTCATTTAAATCCGTGCTTTTCCAACATCTCCTGGCTTCTCAAACAGATACTCTCTAAGCAGGTTTATAGTTTGCTTAAACGAATCAGTATTGAATAATGAATTTTGTTGTTAATATTTTTGGTAAAGATATACATTACGTAAAGAAATAGTTACATTCTACCCAGAATACTCAGGTATTAATTTGTTTTTAATAAGTCTTTATTCTCTTTAGTCACTTAGTATTTTTTAATTATTCGTAATTTTTAATATAATACTTTGTGATAGGCATTACGTAGCCTTCTGGCCAGATATATATTATGTTTTGTTTTCCTTTTCATACTTGTTATTCTAAAAGGACTTATTCGCAGAATAAAGTTCCTTTTATATTCAATTCTATTCTATCTAGTTTGGTTTTTTTCATAGGTCAAAGCCCGAAAAATAATCGGGAATCTCAAACAACTTTTAACTTTTTATTGCAATTCAACCAGTAAGATAATCCTTCGAAAACTGATATTTTCTACAATCGTACAAAAAAAGCTACTACTCGAACGAGGCTTCCATATACTTCATAAAAAATGCTTATCAAAATAATTTAAATATATTCGTTGGAATATGTATGAATGACAATAATTATATCATTGGAATAATTAATGAAAACCTCGTAGAAAGAAGTTTAAATAAATTAGTGTTAAATGAGGAAATGGAATTTTCGTATACCTATATTATATTTACCTCAAGATAATATTATTTTTACGCTTATTCAGATCAAATCACATGATTACATAAACTATGCGCGAAAGAAAAAATATTTATTACTGTGATGAATTAGATAACATTGTCAGGATTCTGAATATTCATTGCTCATGCGATAAAATAAATCAGTTACTACAAAATCAAATCAGGATAAACAGGCTATAAATAATAACAAAGTAGCAATAACTAGATCAATGAGCTTGATTACCAACTAAACCCTTTTTCCATAGAAAAAAACTTCAATAATAACAATTAATAAACAGAAGAAGAAATGATTGTGTACCTTTGAAATCCGATTAAAAACAATTAGAAATAGAACAATACTCTATTAAATTAGGAATTCTCATCCTTAAATATGTAGCCAAACAAACGATTTCTATTAATAATCGGTGAATTATTAAAAATGTCAGGGAGAATGCCTCTGTTGCTCATTGGTTAGTAAAAATAGCGAATGAAATTTAATAAAATTCATATGGGGCTAAATAAGACACTAATCCATGATCTGTAATCCATAATAATTTCATATAAAACAAATAAATTAACGTTAGTAAATGTTATCCTCATAACGTACATTTGACTCAGTTCAGTGATGCCTAAAAACGAAATAAAAACAAAGTGAAATTTATCAACTGCGAAAACTTTTTTCCCCACATTCTGCAAAAACGCCTTAGATCTTAGGAAAACAAAAGCTTATTTCAATAATTGATCTTTTTAAAAATGTAGTTGTGATTGTAATTTTTAAACGCGTATTGTAAACAAGATTATGTTTGTTGGATTGCCACAGCATATAAAACTGGGTATGATTCATCTTCAATTTTTCTACACCGATTATTAGAATTACACCGTTTATTCCCGAGACCCCACCCTTAAAAACAAATAAGATCCATGTATGAATCAATATAAATTAATGATTATTAAATAATATAGTAATGATGAATCAATCGGAGTTGATGTATATGTATATATCCCCTTATTATTATTTTACTACAATAAGGGTAATCTTAGTTTACTTTATTGTTTTGTTTTTCATCAATTTTATCATTCTGTGAAAAAAGATACTTCATGCATAAAAAAATAAATTTGAAAATAATATTCTTACCGGATCCATAAGATCAGTGAGAAGAAATGACTTAATATCTTTCTTACTCGGAAGGAGGCTGGCTATCTTCTCCCCGACCTGATGTATCCGTAGTTCTCGGTCGAAGAGAAAATGGAACGGGAAGATCTTGCAAAATGTGCGAGGGCTTACTCTTGGTGGACCTACAATAGCCATCGTCAGAATTAACAATAATCAGCAACATCCTTGATGGAATAAATTAACAGATAAACTAATTAATGAAAGTTTTAATGAAGCCCTAATACAATATCAGGGATTCGTTCCAAGTTGCTTTGGAGCACGCAGAATTTGTTTACGAAATGTTTTCCTATGTATATCATTCCCCAGAAGAGTGGTATTCCCAAGTACTTTTTCCTATTATTGTGAATTGAAAAAAATGTATGTTCTTGATATGATCTTATAAACCATTTGGGCATGAGACTTGCACATTTCCTTGCCGTGATAAGTATTTTTATTTTTTCATTTTAGGCATTATTTTCCCTTCAGGAATTTGAGATGTCCCTGATTACCCCCTGGTTAACTTGCTTAAGCGTATTTTTATATTCAAATATGCCATTAAGTAGGGGAATCCATTCATGGTCGTACTTTTGAAATATATATTAACCTATTGCGTTACAACTTTTGCCCATAATCAACTACATCTTACTTTATCTAATTGATTTTACGCATTTTTACTTTTTTCTAAGAAAATACCAATGATTTGGCCTATCTCAAATCCTGCATTATTTTCCGGACAACCCGATAATGATGCAACCAATTATTAGGCTGAGTCTTAAATAAAAGCCAATTATATTATACCAATATTGAAAAACAAGTTGGACTAAAATTGGTATCAAATGAATTGTTTTGCCATTACCATTTGATATGTTTCTCGTTACGTTCCTCCTTTTCGTAGGGGCTTTTTGTCCATCTTTCTTGATTTCAGTAATCATGAATTGTACATGGTCGCATTCACTTTTGTCTTTTATTATTTCCATCTCGATGTCAGTATTGTGTAGTCTGCTTGCAACGGTCTGAAATGAAAACCATAGTTGTACCAACAGAAATTTTTAATTGTATTTATCGTTGATAGACTACTGGAGGAAACTTATCCATTACCTGGCAAAATTTGTTATTTAAAATATAAGTGATTAAAGAAAGAGACATATCCATGTAAAATATACAATTTTCAGATCTACAATGATAATAAATAAACTGAATCCCACAACAAATTATAGTATATTGAGAACAAATTATTTCAGATAGTCTAACTTGCAGTGTATCGTACATTGCAACTGGGCAGGCAGTATGACCGATACTACCAGGTGCCAAGGTGCACCCTTCTTTTCAACTAATCAGGTTGTTGATGACTAGATACAAATATTATTCAACCTCTTGAATAGATACAATGTGAGTTCATTTAAAAGTATTATAGCATTATTTTATAATATCATCTTAACCGTTTGTACATATTTTAATAATGTTTAATTAATGTTTTTAAGAGATATCCTAAACAGGTAAGAATAAAATAACAATTTATAAAACTAGTAAATGATTTTATTGAAATGTGTACAAAGGGAATACGTACTATATGACAGTGGGTATAGTTCATAATACAGTTTGACATGAATTGTGCTACTATTTTTCGTTATGATTTTATTTTGGTATTCTCCGTGTTAACCTATTTCAAGATTGTGTTGAATTATAATAGTTGACCTTATATATGTTATTATATATATTCTGTTTCTATTTCTATTTCTACATGAGGAAGAAAATGGTGCGGGTGTAGGTCAAACTAATTCTCTTGAGTAGAGAGAACTGTTTATTGGGAAGCCACATCGCAGATCTTCTTCAGGGGTAAATATACAAAATACAGACAAATTAAAATTACATAGGGTTAATTTTAAAATACATAGCCATCAAAGTATCTGAGTGAAAAAAACATAAATATGGGGGACTCTTAGATAATTATACAAAACAAAGGGAATATATCTAGAGTATTAACGAATTAGTAATAAATAAGGTAATGCAAATAAGTAATAAAGAAAGTAATAAAAATAAACCATAAGGTAATAAACATAATCCATAAGGTAATAAAAATAAAGAAGGTAATACAAATAAATCTAATGGAGATGGAGAAATAGAAATAAGAAATAGTGAACATGGAGACATAACATACCAATAAATCTAACAGGGATGGAGAAATACAATTAAGAAATAATGGGAATAATGGTGTATAAAAATTGTTGATAAAATATTGTGATGTTCAATATAGGTAATGGAAATGTAGTTGCAACACATAGAATAAATGGCATATCGGTATTATTATAAGTTGATATATGGAACTGGAGCATATAAAGTAATAATTGTAGAAGAAGTATAATAGATGGAGAATTGAATTATAAAATAGATGAAATAGATGAATTATAGAAATGAATAATAGAATATAAATAACATAATAGTAATATTTAAAAGTTGGAAGGCCGCTGTTTGAGAAAAATATTAGGACTGGAACAATGGATTATGAGGACAGAGGGGAGTCAATCTAGAAATGAAAAATTTGATGGAACACTCAATAATCTATTTATTTAGTGTTCGATCTTAAACTAGATTTTATTTTCGGCGAGTACGACACCTATAATCTAATACTACAGCTCAATATAGATAAAATCTATAAATTTTAAGTAAATCCATTGTTTTACGTTCGATCATAAAATTTATTTCATTTTCGGCTAGTGCGTAACCTATATCCCAATAATAGACCATCATGTCGTATCAATCGATTCGATTTTCTGAAACTTATACACACTCTCTATTCAGACACTGGATATATTTTCGGAAACTCCATCCTTTATAACTAACATTTATGAATTGGACCCCTATATTGATTAAATCGAAAAAGTTCAAGTAAATAAATTATTTAGTACTTAATCTAAAAATCTATTGTGAATTCGGCAACTCCATCATTTATAACACTATAATTTATAATCCCTACTAAGGGACTTGTACCAGAATAAATTAAGGCTTTATTATTATCATCATCCATCTATTTTTTCAAGCATTTGCGGTTTCAAAACAGAAATGGGGAGGGTCCAACTACCTGCAGTTATTATTTTTTACTTTTACATTTTTCTTCTTCAAACGTTCACAAATTTTCTGACGATTCTAGCTGGGTCTAGGAATAGCGTTCCAGACGTTGAAGAAGGACCTACGTCTGATACACTCCCGAGGATTGCCCCCACCACGCAGATAGAAAACTGAAGTCAGTCATCTTCCAACTGTCTCAGAGGTGAGTTGAGTTTTCCCCCCTATCAGTGTTTGATCGCGGACTGGAGGTTAAGTGTTTAACTGGTTGAATCCTGAGGGACACTAGTGCGAGTCAGGATTCCCAGGGAACAGGAGAGCTTACCCAATTAATAAAATATTAATTTTGTAGCCCGGTGTGGACAAGAAAAAAAATTATTTTGTTTATTATTAAATTGGGCGGTGTATTGGTGATTCAGACGGGTGATTTAGCGGGCCCCCTAAATTATTTGTGTGGGTTATCCATAAGTTATTTTATGCGTATACAACAAACATGACTTAATAACGAAACGTTTCTACGTCGATAAATGCCGAAACACACTGAATACCTAAGCGCGCTATGCTTACAGTTAGCTCGGAGAGGGGATGTGAAGGGAGCGGGAAGGGACCATCACAGCTGGTGGCAAGATGTGTTTTGTTATTATTTGGGGTCTCAGGTATAAGAATCCGATCATTGTTGCCGGTCCTCACATTTTGCATACTTAACTACCTATAGCGCCTACACTACAAGGTAAAAACCTGTATGCCATCTTGGCAGGAAAGGTGAAAAAAAAAAGCTATGTCTAGGAAAACTGCCTGTTGAGCCTCTTTTAAAACCTCAAGGAAGTCCCAGATTTTCAATGCCCTCCACTGTGGATTTAGGAACTGATCCATTTGTGGAAATTATAATAGGTGTTACCACCACGCTTTCCATACGGTATAGCTGGTATATGCATAGGCGGATCCAGAGGGGGGAGGGCACGGGGCCACGTGCCCCCCAGACGGTTTTTTGTGTACTGTGTACAACCCATTGCTGTACATACTTGTAGGCAAATCACATGAACATAGTTGTTAAAATATATGAATAAAATCACAGAAAGAACAGGAGTGAAACTATTGTTTCGATATTTTAATAAACCTTTGAAACCTTTGTATAAATACTAAAAGATTATTTCTAAGTTATTGTTGCTTTTTTTGCCTGTCTGCCTGTTGTGCTCCCCCAGCAAAAATCCTGGATCCTGGATCTTTTGAAGATGATCTGGAAGGAGAAGCAGATCCTCAGGGACTCATAGGTGGCGGTGATCGTGCCCATCCACAAGAAGAAAGTTAATCGGGAGTGGAGTACCCATCTGGGGATATCCCTGCCAACAGGAAGAAGAACAATACGGGATCTTATTTTCACGATGATACAAATAACTGAAAAGAATGTTGAGAAAAATAAAGATCTCTCTATCGGCTTCGTGGACCTGCAGAAGGCTTTTGACAGAAGGAAAGAAGACATAGAATGGGCACTGTCAGACTGTAAACAAGATCAACCTTGGCTGCAATGAGTCTCTATGAAAAGACGAGAAATGTGGTTAGAACCAGAAGCCACATTCCGTTGCTCTTCATCATGGTATTGGACTTGGCACTTCACCGCTTACTAGACAAACGCTATAATTTCCCAACTAATTATAGAAGACGTATACACATGACTCTTATAAGACTAATTTGGACTTACGGTGTAGAGCTTTGGGGGTCTACTAAGCCATCGAATTCCTTCCGTATACAACCCTTATTATCTAAAATCCTTAATGCTCCTTGCTTTGTTTCGAATAAAAGCATCCATATGTATCGATATAATGTCCCATTTAGTATTGATTAGGCCCGAACCCAATACCAGTCTTTTCATTACACACTTTATTCATTAAACATTTTCTCATAATCCTCTCTAAAAAGGCGATGCCCTCGTGACCTCCTAAGTTGAATTTATTATTTGAATACTACCGGTGGATAGTTTCACTACATGACTTTATCTCATGCCACTATGTATCATTCATTCATCCTATTTACTTGTTATATATAATATAGTAGGTCAATTTCAATAAATAAATTTTAAAAAACCTTTTGTAATACAAGTTTCTTCGGTAAAACCAATCGATATTCCAACCCATTTACACAAAATCTCGACAAATTACATACCTAAACCTCCCTGGTGAATCACTCTATTGATGAAAACCATATGAAAATCCGTGCATTATTTACTGAGTTTACTGCGAACAAGCGCTATTTCGTTTTGTAGGATTTTGGCCTCTATAATTGTACTCGGCCCACCGAAGCGAGAGCGCGGGAAACAAGGTAAGTAGCAATGTGCTACATATTCCTAGGCCCAGATTCGATACTTACTTAGTCTGATATCATCAGTGAATCAACCCTGTGTGATCCGTACACCGTCTTAATGCTCTCTCAGACCCAAGAGCTTCGTTGAGCGTGATTTTGGTTGGACCATCTGCCCACCCAACTGGTGGTTTAAACCACAGTACAGTCCTTACTAAATACTGAAATCTATACCCTTTATGGGTTGTAGTTGTACAGATTTAAAGATTCAATGATATGATCGTAATTCTACTTTTCCAAATTCCTGCACAGGTAAAAGACATAATAAATCGTAAAACCATTGTTTTCCACTTTGTGTCATAATTGTTAAATACCTTAACAATGCCAATGACGATGTGTTCCAGACCGGGTCTGTCCGAGTAATAGTGGAGTATCAGATTACCGTCGTCGACCTCGGTACAGCGGAAGGACGGAGCTCGCATTCCTGGATACAGAGTTCCCAGATGATCGTGGAGGGCGTCCAGGTTCTGTATCAAATATTAACATTACCATCATTATCAAACAATTGTAATGAAAAACTAGTAATTTTGTATAAAATTCAAAGAAAATATAAACCATAGTCACTTATAAACATCACTGTAACTGATTTGATATATTTTGGAGCAGTGTATATCCAGATAATATACTAGCTTTAAAATTGTAAGACTGAGAGATGATAGAGAGAAAAAGATAAATGAGATCGGGCGGATTATAGTATGGCTAGTTATGAGAATAGATAAGAGAGTCGAATATTCAGTGATTAGTGATCAAAGAGTACTGGTTTTTTAGGATCAGCATTGCAAAACTCTTACAATATTTCCATTACATGCAAGTATTGGAAGGTATTTTACAGACTAATGATTTAGTATCCATTCTTCATCAATTTGTAAGTAACAATTATGTATTAAAATCTTACGCGTATCAATTTATATTAGGAATATTTTTATTTTTTAAAGAGAAAAGATAGGCCCTCGACCGGGATTTGAACCCGGAACCTTTGTCTCACCGTGACATCGCTCTGCCAATTGAGCTATCCAAGGCCCATGCCGGTCGAGGACAAACCTTTTCTCTCATAGATCCTAAAGCCCCAGTGTGCTCCCGCCATTTTTGCGATGAATACACTAGAACGAAGTTCTTTGAACATCAATTTTAATTTAGGATCTTATTGACTTACGTCATATTATTATTTATATTTTTTTATAATTATTGGTCATTTTTTTTATGAGTTATAAATATTTTTATTTTTTAAAGAGAAAAGATAGGCCCTCTACCGGGATTTGAACCCGGAACCTTTGTCTCACCGTGACATCGCTCTGCCAATTGAGTCATCCAAGGTCAAAGGTTCCGGGTTCAAATCCCGGTCGAGGGCCTATCTTTTTTCTTTAAAAAATAAAAATATTTATAACTCATAAAAAAAATTACCAATAATTATAAAAAAATTTAAATAATAATATGACGTAAGTCAATAAGATCCTAAATTAAAATTGATGTTCAAAGAACTTCGTTCTAGTGTATTCATCGCAAAAATGGCGGGAGTACACTGGGGCTTTAGGATCTATGAGAGAAAAGGTTTGTCCTCGACCGGCATGGGCCTTGGATAGCTCAATGGGCAGAGCGATGTCACGGTGAGACAAAGGTTCCGGGTTCAAATCCCGGTCGAGGGCCTATCTTTTCTCTTTAAAAAATAAAAATATTTATAACTCATAAAAAAATGACCAATAATTATAAAAAAAAATATTAGGAATAGTGTGTTATTTAATGTATTCACTAAAAAACTCATTTTATCACTGTCAGGGAATGAATATAAGAACAACATAGTCTCGAAACGTCGCGAAAAGAAGTTTAAAAAACTCGAAAACCACAAGTATATATATATATATATATATAATGGTTTTAGAGAAGATAAGAATACAAGATCACAGATATTCAATATGAAAAAGTAAGGGAAATAGGCAAATAGTTACTCTTAAGAGTTCAGAACAACTCAGTAAAAGTAAATAAACAAAAAATATAAGAACAAAGCATGACATTAAGCAATTAAAGATAATAAATAAATTAACAACTACAGTTAAATGCGTGAGCTAGGATGCAATATCTTTACATAACGAATACCTTCTTTAAAAAAAAAACGACTAAATAACAAAATCAAACATACTGATTCATTTAAGCAAATGACTAACCTGCTTAGAGAGCATATTTCAGGAAAAGCAAGGATTTAAATGAGGATAGTGAAGAAGCATAACGGACGATTGGAGGTATAGAGTTCCACACTGTGGTGGAGCAGGCGAGAAGGAATTCCTAAAAGGAAAGAGGGGAAGATTATAATGATAATATGTCGAACAAAATATTTAAATACTCCTTATCCACAGATTTAAAATATATTAAAATAGTTTTCTTGAGGATCTAAGCATTTTTACCATGAGATTCAAGGTTCATGACATAAAAGCACTTTTCTATGGGAAGAAAATTTAAGAGAACACATTTTCTAAAATAACCCAGTTATCATGCGAGGTCTGTCAATTATCAAATCTGTTACCTATGGCTTCTCTCTTAGACCTCGTTGACAACTAATAAGGTCTGATCGGGATAAATAATATAGTCAAGGGCACGTATGGAAAACTTGGGAAAGAAATAAACCCTAAACATCCTCCAAGCACTGCAACATATATATGTATATATACACACCCTAGCGGACTCATTTGGCTAATTTCTTTCTATCGAGAGAGAATTAATGTAAAAAAAAAACCTAACTTTTCCTGTACACCTTTCCTGAACTGCTGATTCAGGACCGAGAAAATAAATTAAGGATTCATGATTTGCTAAAAGTGTGCCAGGTGACTTAATTGAGGCAGTTTAATGAACCTATCAAGGGGCTACTGGAGTGGTAAGGATAAACGACACAGAATCGAAACTTTCCTAATTGCGAGAAGAATTAGATAGGGAATTAGATAGGGAATCCCCCTCCTGTATATAAATTTTATGGAAGAGAATCACAAAATCTTCAAGCCCCGGACTGCCTGGACTGCAATTGGAAATTGGAAGGTGAGAAACGTCCTCTAACTGGGCCTTTTATAAGCGGATAACTTTGTCCTTGCAGCCGATTCATAGACGAAACTACAGTAAGCACTCGTTGAATGGGAAGAAGAGATACTCACGGAAGGTATGCGAATCAATATCTCTAAGAGTCAATATCTCTAAGTGCTGGCGACAGAAAAAGAGGAAGACGTGGCCTACATCAAGGAGATTCTTGAGCTGGAGAAAACTTCCAAAAACATAGGAATGTTTAAGTAACTCGGGTAAGATAGATACTGAGGACTTGGAAAGAATATCGATGGTATACTACCAGCTCACTAACAGTATCCTCAGCCACCGTGAAGTGGGTAAGAAGAAAAAGATGTTTATAAGTCTTTGCACCTGCCTATTCTAACATAAGGCGGAGAAAGCTGGACTATGTTGGACAGATATTACAGTCGCGTAACTGAAGCAGAAATGTTCCTGTAAAGGTTCCTGCGTAGGTCGGTGGGGAAAAATACGAGGGATCGAATAAGAAACAATAGTACTAGAGAGTAGCTGGTAATACCTGAACCACTTTGGAGAACAGAAAATCCAACGGTTCGGGCATACCTGCATCATCACCAGTATATGAGCCCAATACAAGAAGCTCGACCCAATGGGAAGAGACCGTGAGGGCGTCCCAGAGATTCATGTCAGGACTTCATACTACATACTATTTACAAATTAGGATTGGAATTAGAAGAGGAAAATCCCGCAACAAAATGAAACGGTTAAGCAGAGACCGAGTGGTTGATAGCTAAAGGGTCCTCAGCGGTAGGAATGGTATGTATATGAAGAAGAAACGTCCTCTAACGTATATAAAGAAGAACAAAATATATTAAATATGAAGTATTACTGATGAAACTACAATATGTTTCTATCGAATTGTTTATTACCTGCAAGAAATCCCTTGGTGTGGCCCCAAGTGCCTTCAAAATCTTGTCGTAGCCTGAATCCTGACAAAATTCGAAAAACATTTTTCCGAATAACTCCAAAATTGTGCTCGCCGGTATTTCTAAAAAGAAAAATGATAAAGATATCAGTAGCCGTAGTTGTAAATTAGAAGTTGAAATGGGATCTTGTCAAGAAAGAAAACACACTGAAAGTGCAGACAAAATATTCAAACATAAAAGAAAAGATGAATAAATATGTATAAAATAGTTTATAAATAGGTAGGCTAAGTAGGAGTAATAGTGTAAGCTACAGCTACACCTACACCCGCAGCTACAGCTACAAGTCAACTACAAGTTTTCTGTAACATCTGTTTTATAGTCCTTTGTTTCACCTTTCACCTTGTCAAATGTGACTTCATTACATCCAAGAGTCTAAAGAAGAATCATCAATTTAGTTTATTCAGGGTTTTTTTTTCTAATCGTATTTCTGTATTAATTTTCGGTATTTGTAACTAACTTTTTGTTTTGTTTAATAAATTTTTAGTTTTTTTTGTACGTTTAAGCTAAGATTACTTCTCATAACTCATATAAATAATTTATATGATTAGAACTTCATAAACTAAAATGAAAGTAAAATAAATTTTTATCACAAATTTATAGAAGGCTCTAGAGAGAGACTAAGACCTTTAATTGATTTATTTAAAAAATACAGGATTCATATGGACTGAAGAGTGCCAACAATGTTTTGATAGAGTAAAACTTTACATGTGCTCCCCACCACGTCTAGTAGGTCCAGTGAGGAACTGGGAGCAACTTTAAAACAAGAAACCGAAGATAGTCAAATAAAGAAAGATAAATTTAGAATGTTTAGAAATTAAAGAAGCCATCGTATCTTGGTAATACTTATTAGTCGGAAGAGATTTTACAGTAGTGTCAGATTACAAGCCATGGGAAAATTTGAAGGTGAAGTCTCGGGTCTAATGAAGCTATAGGAAAACTCATTTTATACCTGCCACAATATAATTTTAAGAAACTTGCCTGTTAAGGCGGCCCACACTACCGAATGGGATTAACCTATGTTATCCTATATATTAACCCCTAGAAACCTGGGGTCTCATTTTGACTCAAAACAAAAAATACATCAAGTGCAACGGTTCTATTTTGAATCGAAATTTTGAAGAAAATAAAAAACTATTGAGGAAATGAAAGCTTATTGGCAAGAAAAACATTTCTGAAATTTTAGGAATAGGTTGTACTCATCAAAACAAGTATTTTGAGTGTATATTTAAATTAAGTAATGCTTACAATTAAAAATTCAAGGAAGTTTACAAAACTGGAGAATTTTTTAAATAATAAAACTAGTGATTCAATGTCAAATTTTGTTCAAATTGAAAAGAAACATACGATATCAAAGTAAAGGAAATTAGGTTAACAGTTCCTTAGCTGCATCACGGATTTCCAGGCGCATTTTCTTTGGTTCGGGTCTCATGTTCGTGATAAAAGGATCCGAAGTCTACAGTTGCTTGTATCTACACGTCTTCGTTGGTAGATATACCAGACATTTCACGCGAGTTTTCAGGGTAGCACTGTTTCTTTGAGAGGATTATTTTTTTTATAACATGGAAATACTGGAAATAATGCCTGATCGACTGACAAAGCTTCGGATTTATCCTGGTCTACATGTGTCGCAGCTGCATTTATCAAGCTTTGTTGGTATGATATACGACAAGGCCGCGTATTTGTTAGGGATGGCTAAGGTTGTATCAATCTGATACTTATATATATATATATATATATATATATATATATATATAATACTCTGATACTCATATAAATTATCAATCTGATAATATATATATAAATCTAATATATAAAATTGTCGTGTCACAGTGTTTGTTACAGAACTCCTCCGAAACGACTTGACCGATTCTTATGAAATTTTGTGTCCATATTCAGTAGGTCTGAGAATCGGATGTAAACTATTTTTCATGACCCTAAGTGGTTCGTGTCGGCTATTATTATCGATTAAGCGTCGATCGTAGCAGTGACGCTTGATGACCCTGCATTTTTTACATGTTGTAAGGTCATGTCTGAATAGTGTACATCCAAGTTTGCAGCCGAACGGGAATACTTTTGGTGGCCGAAAAACTTAAAAATTTTCAGAATTATTTCAGTTTTTCGCCCATATCTCCTAATCCGTGCGTTTTAGAGACAAACACAAAAAAAAAAAAAAAAGAAGATTGAAATTGCTACAATCTGAGCCCAAATGCAGCTCTGTTGGTTTAACAGATCCTGAGTTAAGTTACAATCATATAATAATAAACCGGATTCTTAGCTCTATATAATAATGTGTTGGCTATTGTTATTGATAATGTGATTTGAATTCTCCATTATGGAATCTTACACGTTTGGTCATCAAGAATATCACCGGGAATGTTATTGAAGCAGGAATGTTGACTGGAAACTTTAAAGGAGAAGTCATTCTGTAGCCAAGTATTCCAACGATACCATCAGAACCTATAATACCATTCAAAAGACTTCAATTTGATACAAGCTTGGCTTTGCTATGACCATCAACAGGTCTCGAGGCCAGACAATTCCCATTTGCGGATTGGATCTAGAACAAATATGTTTCTCTTATGGACGATTATATGTTGCATGCTCACGTGTTAGTAAACCATCTAATCTCTTTTTCCTTTGTATTAGTAAAGGACAGAAAAAAAAAAAACTGTGCATCGATTAGTGCTCAATTAAATTGAAATAAATAGTTATAATTTAAAAAATATAAGTAGCCATAATTAAAAATTCATATTTTATCAGTTAGAAATTTGGTATATTATTTATTTATTATATACTGTACTTAGATATAAGATGAATAAAATGTAAAATCAAAAATCTATTTAATTCATTTTTTCCATTCATTCATTGTTTCTTTAAAATTCAAATTTTAACGTAATATATTTTTAAAACTATTACAACAGCCACAGCAACGCGTGGCCGGGTCAGCTAGTATATATATATATATATATATATATATATATATATATATATATATATATATATATATATATATATATATATGTCTATTTATACATTATTAAATAAATAAATTGTTTTGAGTATTGAAAATTTTATTATCTCAAAATAACTGTAGAAACTTAATATGTAGATATGAAATACTTTTCAAATATAAATTGGTAAAAAATTAGCTTTAAAATAAGATAAACAAAAGTGAGCCTAACGAAATGCTTATTGTTGGAATATAGCAATAATAAATTTCCCAGCTAACGTAGACTAATGTACTGAAAAAAATAGGATGAATAAACAAATCGTTTGACTATTTTTCATTTAGTTTTTGTTTATTATAATTAGTCTATATGTTGGCTGTGAAATTTGTTCTTAATTTAATCATATGAAATGAAAATTCCTTTTTCTAGATTATCAAAATAGATATTATATTTCAAAAAACAAATTTTTTTACTTTTTCGGACGTCATGCGTGTTCTCCTTTCATTTAAAATTTCTCCCGCTTTAGAAAAGACTCTTTCACAAAGCACTGATGTTATCACTGTACACAATTTTCTAGGAACTACCTTTTATAAATATGAAAAATTGTACGCATTTTGTATCCACCATTTCAACGGGTCACTGCTTTCTTCCGGAAGAGGCTCATCTAAATATCGCTGGACTTGTGTTATTGCCCGTGACTTAGACGTACCAGTAGGCCTTTGACTCGCAGCATACGTTTTTCTGTATTTGTCAAAGACAGAAAGTTTGGGCTGTTGACTTGTTGATGGTAACGGAGTACTATCAGCAGGAATATTTAAACCGACATCTCCTGTTTCAAGGAATATTTGGTTAGCCAACAAATTGATAACGTTTTTTTTTTTTTTTTCTGCATCGGCTATCTCTTCTGATGGAAAGGCAATATTTTTATACCTTGGAAACCAGAAAGGTGGCTGTAATTAGCGTGTTGCTCTAATGCAGGTTTCCTAGGCGGTTTCCAAAGGTTCGATTAAATTTTGAATTAGAATCGCAATGGATCTATGGAAATTTGCACTTTCATTCAACATTTATTTGTATAAATCTATAATCCTTGAATAAGAATAATTACCAATGATGCCGTTACATAATTTTCCCCACTAATATGTTCGGTGACTTCTTTCATGGGTTGTAGCGCAGTGGTCAATTGGGACGCAATAACCCACTCGTCCGGCGTTAACGTCACAATCTCTTTGTTAAGAGGAGCAAGAACAGTCCTTATGGATGTTTCCAGCAAAGTAAACCGCGAAAGCATGTCCATAGGTAGAGTTCCACCTCGTTTCCACATCTTGAATCAATTCTTTCGGCTGAAGTCCGTTTTGTTTTTGAACGTCTAAAAACTTTTTTGTTGAGCTAGTGCTGTGTTTAAAATGGCCAAAAATTCTTTTGACCTTGAGAACAATTGGTACCAAATCGGATTGGTCATTTTCCAAAGCGTCCTTTACAATTAAATTTGTGGTGTGGGCCATGCATCCGAAATGTTTCCACTTCAGCAAATCTCTCACAGATTTAGTTATGTTGGCTGCATTGTCTGTATTGCATAATAAAATTTTATTTTGAATTTTCTATTCACGCGACACTCGGTCTAACTCGGTTGCATAGTTGTCACTAGTATGGTTTTCAGGAAAATAAAAACAATCAAGGACATTAGATATCAGCTCAAAATTTTCATTGATGTAGTGAGATGTTATTGACATAAAACTCTCAACATTGGCAGAAGTCCAGCAATCAGTTGTGAGAGTCACTGACAAAATATCTTCACTTCAATAAATATTTTTTAAATTGGTGATTGCCCATTCATGCATCGCAGGTACTAACGTAGGGGATATTGTTTTGCGCGTTGGCAACACATAGTTGTGGTTCATACGAGAACAAAAAAGTCGAAACCCTTCGTCCTCGACGACACTAAATGGTTGAAAGTCTTTAATAAATAAATGTAAAAGTCCGTCATCTATATACTTTTTTTGACTTAACGGGAGTTTGCGTTTCAAATAGGAACTTAAAGATTGTTGACGAGAACTGATGATCCAAAGGCACTGACGACTCAACATTTAAAATACTCGACGTAGATCCTGTAGAGGTCGAAGGCGACACTAGTGATGTAGAAATTGGTGTGTGTGAAGTGTTTGTAGACGTGGTGGCTACAAATTCAGTTGAATTTGATGACCTAGAAGAAGATTTATGTTGATGAGATCTTGTAAACCTATCCAAAGATACTATCGGATGTTAGCGTTCCAAATGCTTTTTCAAATTAGAAGTCGTTGTCTTGTTAGAATACGTGGTTTTACATAAACTGCACGCTATATTTACGTTCGGTAATGTAAAAAAAATCCAGAAAAGCGATTTTTTTTATGTATTATAAAAAAAATTAATAAAAAGCGATAAACGAAAATGTAAACTCTACAAAAACAACCGTAACAAACGAAGACTCGAAGTTATGCGAATGGTACCTTCAAATTGAGAGTAAAATGGAAACCAAATTCGGAAATACCCAATAGACAGATACATGGAATTGCCACCCTGAAAAATCCGGTACTCGTGACGGAGAACCGCCAAAAGGAACCATGCTCATTTTGGCAATAAAATTACATCGTATCACGGATTTAAAAAAAATTATTATCTACCATTAATCACGGTCCTTTTAATAATAGATGAATAAATAATAAGCAATAGTCAACCACTGATTTAAGCTCCCCTGATTTGATTACCGACGAAAGACCAATTTCACCGCATCTCCCCTTAGTATTAATAAATAAATAAGTAAAAATAATAGTGAACATGTTTTCACTTATTATCAATATAATCTGTAATTAATCACTTATCACATATATAGAAACGAAAATAAACTATGAAATTAGTTAACAGTAAAGGGTGGTTGAAATAACATTTTCCGAGATCGCCTCCTAATATATGATTTTTCACGAGCAACTTTCGCAAAAAAGAAACCTCGACCTATGTCCGGGCAAATATGGGTTCATTAATGGATATATCTATATCATAAAGTAAAGGCAATTGACATAAATGATTGAAATCGGATGAAAAATGAATGTCTGGCGATGAAAAAACTGGCGGCGGCCAGACAAGTTTTGTATTACAACCCAAATTCTAGGTGTCTTGTGTTTGAGGTAGGGTTAAAATCTATTTTTATTGTGCAATTCCATAGCTTTCAAAAAATAATTAACCAATTAAAAACACGATTTTAATCATTTGATGCCTTGTGCAGGTTACTATTTCGGTGAATAGCTCTTTTTCCTTTAAAAATGATAACAAAAACTGATGCCTCAAGAAAGGCTTCTGTGTAGCCTATTAGAAGAGTGAGAGTCGGGATATTTGTATTCAACTACAAAAGTATCAAGTAAAAGTATCAGATACAGAAAAGTATCAGTATCACTTGTATTCAGATACAAAAAATCCGAAAATCTACCCATGACTAGTATTTTATTCCTTTTGCTTCTTTCACCATAATCATCAAAGTCTTTACTTGGTCTCCCAACACATCCTGTGGCTTCCTGGCCTGGCATGTTGGAAATATATTCATTTTTCATCCACTTACTGAATATTTTTTTGAACCTCGCCCGTTTGAAAGTCCTGATTTAACTTATCTTTTTTTTTATTGAGGCAAAAAACTCTTGCTTAGAGTTGTCAGCATTAAAGAAATGTTTTCCTCGTCAAGTTCAGGATGACTTTGTCGAAGGAATTCGTCGAAGTTTGTACCACTCCACAAGCACTAACACAAATCGCGGTATTTAATTTTAATAGAGATCATGACTAGACAGCGTTAGCAACTAGACTGAACTCGAATTAAAAGTGTTTTGACGTGGAGACATGTATTATTTGAGCCAATTAGGTAAACAAATAATGCAACAAACAAGGGCGTACTCCAATCCTTTCCTTTCTTTTCGGTGTTATAATCGGATAAGCAGATAATGGCAGATGATTTTTGTTCTAATCTTTGCTCTAACACGTCTACATTAAAAAGTGGCCATCCACATCTCGGAGGAAGCCGGAGCTTTTTTTGTAATCATAGCTGTTCAATATATTTTTTTAAATAAGTAACTTATAACGTTGTAAAGTACTCTAATTCGTTTGCCCAGTTTCACTGAGGTGTGTAATTTGGCCAAACTTCCATTATTTTGACAGTGGGCCTAAATTATTGGGAATACCCTTGAAACGGGGAGAAAAATAATGCTGTTCCTAGATCCTGTAGCTTATATAGTGTGAGAAATACAAACTAGATAATCAAAACAGTGCTTTCGAAAATCGATGATTTTTTATGTTTTTTCGTTTTTATGTTTAAAAATTTTTGAATTTTTAAAACCAATTACGACCACCGTTGGCAACAGTAACGTTTGGGCTTCAACCTTTGGATCATAATAAACGAAGTTCAGAAAAGCAAACCCTCAGAATATTTTGCTCTCTCATACGTCAAACCTGCTCCGTCCAAGGCCCGGTGTTGGACTGTAGCACCATTTGAGAATGAGAATTGCCGTTAAAATACAAAGAAGCATTGGACGGGATTATGACGTCAGAGGATTATTAGGATTATTTATAGGTTCGATAAAAATTGAGCATAATGGAGCATGCTCACTTCATATCATGAGCAAAAAGCCTAATGAAAATATTAAACGCGTAATAAACATGAATAAATCGTCACGATGACTAATACTCATATTTAATAATTTAAAACATTTAATAGAACAATAACATACCGAGCACTTCTTGTGCCGCGCTTATCAAGTTGTAAGTGATGTTGTCGTCGTAGATTTGCCGCACTAAGAACTTTCCTTCCATGGTAACGTTGGCCTTTTTCCTGTTAAAACACAAAAATGAAAATGACAAGTCTAAATAATTCAATAAGTTTTTTTTTTTTTAAAGGTAGCTCTGAATGGTTTATTATCTCTTTAGTTTATTATCGGGACACCTACCGGCCTGTGCATGAGCTATACAAGTTATATTTTTCATATAAGTATGGATGGCCCCACGAGAATCTACTTCGACAGACAGATAAGGAAATTTACCTGTTCATAATATTTCAACTTCCAAAGCTGATAAACAATTATTTGTTTTATAACTGATAAACATTTGCTTTATCTTTAAATAAGTTTTTTTTATTAAACACTTTACTGAAACATTACAATCTGCCACTTGTGGGATATAAATAATGGTGCTATGTAGCTACAACCATTCCATAACAAAACAAAAAATGATATAAGCAAAATAAAATAATAGAATGTAATAAAATATATACATATGGAAAAAAGTATATACATGCGGTAATAAAAGGAAATTAATGCGAAAATGACAATAAAATAAAGTCTAGATAAAAAAAATAAATAATAAAAATAAGTACACATTCAACCCCTCTGTAAATAAATACGGTTGAATTTATGATCTAAGTTTAAAATATAAATTGTTCTTTATTTATAAGTTAGTTGTGTTCTTATAAGTAATTATTTGCTGATTATAAAAACGTTTAAATTATAACTTAATTTAATTCAACAATTAGTTTTTTTATTATCAAAAGTATTGTTTATTAATTAATGTTGTTGGTTTGATAAAAAGTTAAATTCAAAAGACACCCCATCTGGAGTATTTGAACCAGAAGCTTACTTTTTCCTTATCAATTTCGGAGCTCTCATCAAAAGATCCAACTATTTACCGGGAGCTCAAACAAATACTTTTTTTTTTTTATTAATATTTCTGCATGAACATATAAACATTTTTAGTACTCGCTATTGTACAATGATTCTACAATTCAAATAATGATTATCTTAAGCACAATTTAAATCTTCTAAAGGAAACGAAAAGTTCAACTAGAATTTGATGTTTAAATCTATTTTGGGCATTAATTGCACAACTATTAAACGACCTGTTAGTTAAATATAAATATACTTATATACTTATAATAAGGAAGTAATTTTTTTATTTTATTATTGTATTGGGTATACTTTTTTAAGCTTTCGTGAGTGATCATTAATCCCAAATTGTATCTTTTTTTGTTTTGTGCGGGGAAGCTCTTAAGTTATAAATAAATAAAAAGGCTTAACAAACCCGAAGGCTCGATGCCGATACCACCAGTCTCTGCTTACAAACCTCTATCCACGGACCACTGCCCAAACCCAAATCCTTCAGTTCACTCTAGAGAAATCTTCCCATCTACATCTCGGTCTACTTCTCAGACGTTTATCAGTCGGCACAGCGCTTAACTCTTTAGGAATTCGTTCGAAATTCAGTCCAACAACTTAACAAGCCCATCTTAATCTCCCTTATTTATCCTCAAGCCCATCACTTGAGTAATATAAACAGGGTGTATGCTTCACAATTCCGCGTTCCCAGAAAGATCTATGTCTGTTTGTGGTATTTTAAAAACTAAAACATTGCCCTGTATGCACTGTTCATTGTTTGCGGAGCTCCGCTAAACTCTGTATTGTCACTAAACTGTGTTCCCTGACCGTTATCACTCTGAATGGCCCCTCATAAATGAAAGGTTCTTTCGTCCTATTGGCCCTATTCGGCGATAAACGATGGATACAATGTGAAGATCCCATCCTATCTCTAAGGCAAATATTTTTGCGCGCAACCTTTTTATTTTTTTTTTGCTGGACTATAAACACATGTTCTTTGTCCCATATTTTAGTGAGGCCTATTCTGTTATCCCGCAAAATTTCCGCCACATTCTCATACACGACCGAATGGGGACGGACACTATTCCTCCGTCACTCTCGTAACTCGAACAGTACTCTGGGAGTACACCTTCCACCAATATTGTATAGGAAATTGATATGTCGTTGCCACAGAATCGATTTCTCTTTGGAGCGTTTTAACACAAACCGCCTAATCCGGACGAAGACGCGTCTCAGATTTTCTTTGTGACGTGCCTCTGTCTTACTAAAGACCAGGAGATCGTCCATTTACACCTGGCTCATGTTCTCGTCCAAGCCCCGCAAAAACTCGTCCATAAGTTGGAATGTTATAGTTACATTCTTCATTTGGATTCATTCACTGGTATCCGAATGAACCGAACGGATGTCGCGGTTGATCTGGCGGACTGTGGTCTGCACCTCTACCAAATTCGCTGTGCGTTGATCTTCATGAGTTCACCTCGATCGGGTTCTCTACGCCATTGTCTTGGGATATGTCCTTCGTTCTAACATTAAAAGCAATGGGTACGCGGATACTGAGCTACCAAATGCTCAATCTTGCCACACCCTTGACATTCCTTCTCCTCCCTTCGCCATTTTTTCCTTTCAGAATAGCATACTCTCTTTTCTGCTGAAATCCACATTCCTTCTTCTTCTAAAGTATTGTGCGGGCCAAGTACTTCCCACTTCACTTGTCAACTCTCCTGGAGGACACTCTACTCCATCCTGGCTCTAGTTCTTCTTTTTCTTCTTCATTCCGGGCACTTGCATCCACCCTTTCTTGAGTGCATTCTAGGAGAATCTTGTCTCTACGCTAGCCATCTTTATTTCCTGTGTCTCTTATCAGCTGCATCTTCAGGATCGTGGATAGGAATATCATCTAGGCCTCTATAGCACCAGTATCCATCACTTCTTGCAATTTCTCGTTAATCTTGTTGAATTTAGCGAGCAGGACTGCTGCATACACACCAGTCGTCTGATTAGGTTTTCACATCTCCCTAAACATTTCTAGCATTACATCTTCTGAGACTAATCGCTCCCCTTCATATGCTTTCATCAAATCTTCTTTTATTACCAGCCATATTAATGCTCAGGACGCTCCTTTTGGCCCTACAAGTTTACACCCTTAGTCTGTTGGTGTCTAAATCATCGAGTAGATCCTCCGCGGCTTGGGTCTCAATATTACTCATTATCCGATCCTCGCCTTTGATGAAGTGATTTAGTTCTCTCAATTCCCCTCTGAACTTTTCTAATTCAGATATCTCTCTCCTTATGTCTCCAGCCATTGCTATGGTTTCAGTCGACAGAGATGTGAATTCCGGTGCTGGCGCCAATGTTAGCATCGTTGGTCACACAATCTCGGCCTGTCCACTTATTTTTTTATAGCAACAAAAATAAAAAATATAACTCACCACGGTTTTTAACCTAAAGGTTTCGGAACCACTTAAGTACTTCCCCGCGCTTAAATACTAATAAAAAAGTAAATTGAGGAAGAATAAGCACTCACAAAAACTGTGTGTAACTCTGACTTCATTTGAATGTTAATGCTCTATTTATAGTCTTACATAGTGTTTACACAGTAGCGATGGAATTATTTCTTATATACACCATGTTTACAGTCAGAGTATGGGTAATAAAGGGAAGATTGCAATTTGAGTTATTTAAGGTGAATTTATTTATGATTCTTCGATTTGGGTAATACAAGCTGTTATCTGCATTACATTTTTACATATCGGTAGAGTTTCAACATACAATAAATAATATTTCTTAATTGCCATTAAAACTGAATACTTTATTTGTTCTCATTACGTACTTTATTTTTGTCCATATTTCTTCTCCAAACTTGTTCAGGACCAAAAGTTCTAGAGCGTAGTTCACAAAACCATACTGTAACAGAATAAGTTAAATAACACTTACATTGAAACAAATAAAAAGTCAATATTACTTATATTCAGTATTCAAAGAAAAAACAATGCTAACTATTCAATGTCTTTGTTCTTCACAAAAATTAATAATATATTTTAAATGACACCATAACAAAATAAAATGTGGCCACGAAAGTCCTCGACGATAGCAACGTCATAAGAGGAAGTCAAAGAAGAAGAAGAAGTCTCCTCTAATATCATGGCAATCTTGACTTTTTTTTCAACGAAAATTCTCGTTTCAAGATTCTCTGGGTCCAGAAATCTTGCAAAATTGGTATGTTACTCTAAACTAAAAAAGTTATGTGGTTGTATGAAACCACGATGCAAGTTAAACTTTTTTTCGGTTTGTAGGCATTTAACAAAATAATTTGGAAAATTAATTAATAAAGGGTATTAAAATTGCTTTTTTAATCATAACTTAATTAATATTAGACAGGATATTCAATTATAAAATTTCATTTCAATTTGCGTATTAGAGTGCGGAATACATAGTTAATATAATCATTTCGATGATAAACGCATATTAAAAAGTAAGAGCAATATTTATTTAAAGGACATAATGATTTCTTCCACTTCCTCAGGATCTGGTGATTCCAGCTCTACATCCTCTTCTGCTGTTCTGAGTTCACAGAATGTCTATTCAAAGTTTCCCCCTGGGTTAAGCACCTCTATGAAATAGTTTCTCCACCTGTCGATAATTTCGTTTTTTCCCCCAAGAGTAGCCCTTCCTTGTCTTTACAAAAGGATACCCGGGGTTGAAATCCTTTTCTTATCTTTTTTACTCTGCCACAGATATATCTGCTTTTTTTGTTTTCGAAATCCTGCAGCATTGTCTCCATATCTTCCTTTTCCTTATTTCTCTTTTTATGTCTACAGAGCTGCTTCACATTTTCTATTTTTCTTTTGTATTCTTCGCTTACCTGTTTTGTACACCGTTGAAGCATCCTTTCATGAGCTTTAGAGTTCTTTTGCACTGCTACTTCACATTCACGGTCAAACCAGCTGTTCTTTTCCTCTCTCTTTTCTTCGCCTATCATCTCCTCCGCCGCAGATCGCCTTGTGTTAGTCCGTAAGATATCATCGACTGTCTAATATCTTGATATCAAAAACATATTGATAAATGTCAATAATCCTAGTTATACAGGGTGTCCCGAATTTAAATGGCAAAATTTCAGGAACTTATAGGGGACCGAAAAACTAAGACAAAAAGTCCTTTAGAGATTTCCTCGTTTTTGCTTAGTTTTAGAGAAAATCGCAAAAAAAGAAACAAAACAAGTTTTCATTTTTATACTTATTTATTTACATTTATATTTATGTTATGTTCTTTTTAATGTAAATATTGCTCAAAATGTTGTCCTCTTGCACCAGTGCAAGCATTACATCTACCACTCACTTGATGAATTGCAGCTAAACATTGTTCTGATGATATTTGGTGCACTGCATCTATGATTCGGTCTCTTAATTGCTCTCTTGAGTTGATTGACACCGAATAAACTTTCTGCTTCAAGTTTCCCCATACGAAGAAATCCATGGGTGTCATATCAGGGGATCTGGGTGGCCAAGGTACTACTCCTCCACGTCCAATCCATCGTTGTGGATAATTTATATCCAGCCAAGCTCGAGCAACTCTGCTATAATGAGCTGGACATCCATCGAGTTGGAACCACATTTCAATCCGCTGTTGTAAGGGAATGTCATCTAAATAATTAGAAAAGTCGTGTAAAAAAATGTGTAAATGTGAAACCATTCAATCTTCCAGGTAAAAAATATGGTCCCACCAGTAATCCGTTCCAAATTCCAAGCCAAACATTAATAGCAAATTCATGCTGAAACCTATTCTCTCTAATAGCTCTGGGATTTTCAAGAGCCATAAAATTACATGATAATTTCTTTGATTAACAATTCCTCCTCTTGTAAAGGTAGCTTCATCGGTCCAAATAATTTTTAATGGAAATAAATTATCATCGCGAATGTTTTCGAGAAACCAGTTACTAAAATTCAATCTCTTGACATAATCTTGAGGTAATAAATTCTGATCTTTTTGAAGATGGTATGGGTAGCGATTATCACCTATCATAGTTCGCCATATTTCTTGTCGCGATATTGCTAATGCAGCAGATGCTCTTCGGATGCTAGTCTCAGGATTTTATCGAAGTGGCGTTGGACACAATTTCTTCTCCGATAATCTGCTCTTACTGCTGCCTGGAATTGGTCGCCTTCATTACGTATTAAGAATGACCCAGCCTCTCGTAGTCTATTAAAAGTTAACGAAAAGACTCGTCGATTAGTCACTCTTCTATTTGGAAATCGGCACGCATACTCCCGCACCGCTTCTAAAGCATTACCGTTACAGAAACCATACACAGAAATCATATCAGCGTATTCAACATTAGAATATGTATGCGGCATTGTGGCTGATGCTATTCACACAAAAATATCTGAGTAACTGACTGAAGACTGATTTAGGAATTATAATCCTAGAAGGAATCCAAAATGTAAACAAATAAAAGAATGTAAAGGATAACATTAAGTGTTTACATATCTCACTGCCTAGCGTGACGAACTTTGAAAGGTGATAATCGCTACCTGTAACATTTTTGTTTTGTTTCTTTTTTTGCGATTTTCTCCAAAACTAAGCAAAAACGAGCAAATCTCTAAAGGACTTTTTATCTTAGTTTTTCAGTCTTCTATAAGTTCCTGAAGTTTTGCCATCTAAATTCGGGACACCCTGTATATGTCCTGTCTTCATTCTTAACCGAGTGTATTCGTCACGTAGTTTGTTAGTTGCATATTTGTAAGGCTATTTCCAAGGGTTCGCAGGGTTAATATTAGTACAGTAGTCTCTCCAAGAAGTCAGTTTGCTCCATCTGATGTGTCTCACGTATTTTCTTCTAATTTCAAGGTATTCATTCATCCTTCGAGTACGTAAGTCATTGTTGTCCTTTGACTTTTGGTAAATCTTTCGTTATCGGTTAGTTCCTTTCCTATATTGTGTCAGTTCGTCATTCCACCAGGGCTCAGGCATATGAATCCTAGTTGATTTGAAATGGCCACCTCTTGACTTAAAAGATTTTTTTACATGATTTATTCAGACACTATGAGAATGTTTCCAAAACTAATTGTATATTATTGATATTTAAAATATCTCTCAATGGGATGTCGATATCACCTATTATTCGGAATAATTTGCCTCTTTCTAGTCTAAGTATATTACCGAAATATTCCCAATCAGCTCTGTCTGTGTTAAATCTGAATTTAGAATAGTAATATGTTCGTCTTTGTTTTACGTATAGATTAATAGAGTAAGTCAATGACAAGTACTCTTCCATTTAATCTTAAATTTTCCTCTGTCATGATTTTTCAGTTATGAGTATTCTGCATTGAAGATAAATTAGTCATGATCAAATCAATATTATTTTGTCCTCTAGGGTACGTCAAATGTCGGTAAATTCTGATTTTGGTTAACAATATAAAGATTATTCCAACTTTCGTCCTCGTTTGTTAGTGTGTCTATCAAACCATAACGTAGACGTCCAATTACTATCGACTGCTATCAATATTATTTTATGACCAAATTTAGCAATTATAGACTGTAATGTAACGGGCTACTGGGTGTTAAAATTAATTAAACTATTCCTTAATGAAAGATACTAATATTTATTAACAAAGTGACAAAAAGGATACAATTAAATTATTAACAATTAAATTATTAGACTGATATAAATTTACAATAACAATATTCTCAATATTTATTATAACCTAGGCCCATTTAATTACTAAAACAATATTAGATATTATTACTACAAAATAGCTTAACTATTCACATAAATTTGTACAAATACGATGAAATTACGCTGGAATTTATAACTACAAATTACCACTTAAAGTTCACTAATTGTAGTCCACCGACCGTAAGAATCTCCAAATGTAACAAACTGACACAGTTGTTATGTATCATTAAAACTAATTGACTGTTTAATATCATTGAGGCCCTTGTATCATGTAAGCATTTGTTGTAACCTCGTTGTAACCTTTATAATAGAGTATACTTCATGTTTCCGCTCCAAGCCATGTGTACATTTTCAATTACTTTATTACCCGTTTTTTCCCATGATTTACCTAAACATAACAATTGGCGACGAGAAAAAACTGATTAAACTATCCGAGTTCAAGTTCGCGACGTGTAAATGGACATTACCGTCAGTATAGGCGTTAAATCATAATTTTTACCGCGAGTGCTTTTCAGTAGTACTTTTTCGCTGTTTTATCGGTTTTCTATTTTATTTATCGTTCGGATTAATTATCAAGATCATCAAGAATGGATGCACAACAATTTCATGGGTGTGCTTACATCACTTCTAACCTCTCAAGCATCAAGTAAACAAGACCTCAAGTCAGACACGAACAACCTCGCGAATGTGAGTATTTTTGAAAACTTTGATTCAAAAAAAGAGAAATTTTCATGTTATATAGAACGTTTCGAGAATTATTGCACAATGAAAAATTTAATCGATCCCACAAAGAAAGCTCAGCTCTTGTGTGGTTCTGTGGGTAGTATACATTACAATGCACTCACCGTATTCCTTGGACCAGAAAAACCTGTCATGTCCCTTGATTATAAGACACTTGCTTCCAATCTCACGACCATGCTGACCCCTAAACGTAGCGGAATTGTGACCCAACACTATTTCTTGAACATTACCCAGACCATAACAACAGTAATAAATAGAAATGTTTTCTTACACTAACAAGACTGTCATAGTACCTGGCGAGCTTGGTGACACGCAGTTTCAGAAGCTTACTACGCTGGTCGTCGAGGCTTCGCCGCAGTGCGTCATATGTTGGCTTCTGATTAGTGGCACGCTTGGTAACTAAGTAAAACAGATGTCCTTCGTACGTTTGGTGGAGTGCCTTCCCGACACTTGGTCCTTGGCATTCTAGCTACTCAGTTCCTCCGAGCTTATTCCTTATTATACAAGCCTTTCCTTACTACACTGGCCGGTTCAACACTGAATAGTTTATCACACTGACACTCACTTATTACAGTTCATCAAAGTGCCTGGTCTACTCTCTGACTTATTCACTCGTGGCGAGGGGGGTATTTAAATAGTCAAGGCCTAACATTCTAGAACCCGGAAGTACGGGGAGACTGTTCTGGGATTGTCGAGAACCTACTTAATCTCTTCCGACAAAGGGGTGGCGGTTCTAGTATGTTCGAGAAGGTTCTAATCCAATATTAACTTCTCCCGCCGACGTGCTTAAGACGCTAATCCCTTGTTTCCGTCCTTCTCTCTGTGACCGTAACAGTGATTAATTATTTTCAGCATCTATATCAAAAATAGCATGTATGATTACCAAATTAAATTTATATAATAATAATTCTAATACAATACAATCCCTATCATTGTAATCTGTATGTAAAATAGCATCTAAAATATGATTGTTGATAAGTTTACGGGTACGTGGATTACAACCTCCTATATATGTGGTGTGGTTACCATATAATTAGTGTGACTGTTTGTTCTAAACATATGGTTCCTGAAACAGTGCTATATCTATGTGTTTATAACTGAGATAATCGTTTTATGTTGATGTGGACCTTGATGAATGCTTTAGTTTAGCTGTAATACTTTTATAATGGAATCAGTATAAGTCCCTGCATTAACAATTTTAAAAAAATACAAGATAAAAATATTTTCTTAAAAGCTTGTATATTTATAATAAATCAAGGTAGTATAAAACTATATCAAGACAGTATCCCGCCTAATATTCAGTGTTAAGGATCAACCCATCAATAGCATTTTTATATGTTTGACATACCTGACTGAAATCAGTGTGGTTGATCGTAACTCTAAATTGTCGCACACAATGACTGTTGTAATTTACACAATTTATGCATTTGTATTGTTCCCGTATTCTCCTCGTTGGGGCAGTCCTTCATCTTTTGCTCATCACAGCAAACGGGGCAGGGTTGGGTTCCTCCGCAGACGTCCTTCCCAATATATCTGGAACATTTCATACAACGCCGCATGATGATAAATCTTCGCCATGACAGATAGCATACCATACCTTGATTCTGCCTTCTATTAGTAACCTCCTCCTGACTTGTAGTACCGCATATCGCCGCTTGGAACCTTCTCTCGGTCTGGTGATGAACAATACCCTTACCTCTTCCAACTCCACGTTCCACTCGTTGTGTTGCAACAACGTGGTCGTTTATCTTTAGTCACCTCCTCAGAAACATTTTTAATTATAATTTTCGGCCTATTCTTTCAAGCTACATAAGATTCCGAATTGGAGTGTGCGCTCGAAACTTTTTCTTGAATTTTTTCTATATCGGATTTACAATCCGATTCTACCATTAACAAACCTTTGTGTATTGTTTTAATGCTAATTTTCATTTCCCGTGGATTGATCAAATCTTTAAAGATTTGTTTCGTGTCAACTATTATCAACTTTATGTTTAATTATAACTTTGTGCACACTTTTGTTTTACTGATCTGATTTTCCTTTTCAGTACTTTGGAATAACTTAAAGCTTTACTAACCTATGAGGTAGTTGTAGTAAATGGAACTTCAGTATGTCCCTGCCTTCTTTATTTCATAAATTATTCTTGCGCTTGTTGAATAATTGCTAATCCTTAAAATAACTGCTGTTTCAATTCCTTCTTTAAAGTCACAAATTCACTAACTAGTTTCAAAAGTTCCACTGCAAAATTAAGTAGTGATACAAAGTTTGCCATCTTGACAATCACCATATATATATATATATATATATATATATATATATATAAGGAAAGTAATCTGTGTTAACAAATCTTGAACTCTCATCTTTGTGATCAAAAAGAAGTATGTTATCATTTGAAGTCAAAAGTTTATTTTTAGTTTTACGTATTATAGAAAATGATTAGAATTCATTTGCTTCTTCTCACTAATAGGTTTTAAAAAGACTTTGGGTTGTAAGGATTTTGTACATTAATATGTAGGTATATGTTATCCTATGCTAAATAAGATTTGCTAAGTTTATTTCTTTTTGTGACTAATTACATACATTTTCTTTGTAGATGGTTTTGGTTAAAGGCATTGTAGGTCCTTAACATTTAGTTTTAATAATATTTTATCAAAAGTTAATTCTTAATAGAAGGTGACGTCTGTTTATGGAGACGCTGAGCTAAGCGGTTCATAGCTTCGATGTCAACCTAGGCAGGAAATTCCTCAGCGGTTCTCACCGAAAAAATTCATGGCTCTGATAGATTCTTGGAAACTTTGAATATAATTATTAGATTCTCGGGATAATGATGACCACCAGGGGCAGCACCTGTCAGACGAAGAAGTAAGAATGCTGACGACAGCTCGGAGAAACTTAAGTACGCGACGGTGTTCCTCTCGTTGGCGGCGACATGGGTCCACCCGGATTACTGGGTCTCGCAGGTCCTGACAGGACAAGGCGTGTTCCGGGGAAAGTTGAGTGAGCATAGGAGAGACATCGACCCCCGGTACCCCGCCTGTGGGGTCCCTGAGACGGCAGAGCACGTGGTGCTCTACTGCACCGCGATGGAAGGACACCGTGCCAGGTTGTCGAGGAAAACCGGGATCTTCGTTCTCGCCGAGGAAGACTTCCCCCACCTCATGGAGGAGGACAATTACACCCATTTCAGGCAGTTTGTCTACGGGTGGAAGGAGGTAGTCGGTCCTGCGCACTTCACCATCAGCAGGATACGGCCATCCGGCGAGCCACCAGACGACGGGTCACCCCATGAGGAGAGAGACGATGGAGAGAACAGGACGGATGGAGACTAGCCGGACGAAGACCGGACGGATGCAGACCGGGCAGGAGGCCTAAAAGGTGCACCGGGCAGCACCACAGATTATTATTTTATTATTTTTATTACATTTTTGTTCCCATAGAAATTATAAATATCCCCCTCGAGAGTATGTATAATAAGATTTTTATTTAATAAATAAAGAGTTGTTTTTTGGCAGTGGTGGGCGTGCGTAAACCCAACGTATCAACCCGCTACTGCTGAAAACCCGTATGCCAGCAATGGCAGGAAGGGGGAAAAAAACTGACTAGACTTGGGGTGAGGCCAATGGGTGGTCAGTTGAAGATAGAGCCAGTAATTATTTCGTTGACAATCGTCGCGTTTGACCACAAGACAGATAGGAATCTTTCTTTAAGTATTAGAGCATATAGAGTTGTGGTTGGAAAAGAGGGAACTGGCTTTATAGAGGAGTTATTATATTATTCTTAATTAGCGGTTATGAGGGAATGATTGCTGATGGGGAATATTTTTAAGTTATAGCCATTATTAGCGCATACGAGTATTGTCATAGATAATGGAAATTGTTAATTGTTATTATTATCTTATTAGTGGGTTCTAGGGATTATGAACATTGATGGAGAATCTGGTGCATGATTAAAGGTCACATGTTATTATTTTTATTGATGGTGAATTTTATGTTAATTTTAATTTAGAGTTTTATTTTCTTTATGTTGTTAAATTTACTTTCTATTTCAATATAATAGCATTTTATTTGAATAGATAAATGTTTTGGGTTTATTTCTTCCCCCAGTTTCCCTAGGTGTCCTCGACTATACCCTGTCCTCTCCCAGCTCTTTCTAGGTTGCCATAGGGTCCCAGAGAATAGCCGCAGGTAGCATATATATACATACAACTAATTGGTTTAAGGAAAAGAAAACAACAGAAATAGATCACTGGGAAATTGATGCAGTCGAATAGGAAAGGGGAATGGAACCTAAATCCTTTGGCGTGATGTTGACGCTCACTGGTAGAAGGCTGGAGGCACTGAGTACCTCACCTCAGATTCAAAGAAAAATCATATTTCCGTTCATTTTTCATCATAGTTCCGATTCGGAATATAATTCCACTCATTGGTTTATAAAATGCAAAAATATATAAATAATTCGATAATATTTGATTTGTATGAATTTATTAAAAATTTCAATTTAGGTCTGTCAGTTTGTCATGTTCGATAATTATTAAGTTGATATTTAATTTTAAAATCAATAAATTTCTATATTAAATGTTTCAATCATTTTACATTCTTTTTTTTAGATTAATTTATTGAAATTTACAGCTATAATAATATTACAACAAGTAAATTTGCTAATATAAACAAATTACATGAAAACAAAAAACACTTGTGGGGAAACTATCCATCGGTAGCACTCCAATAAAGTTATTAATAACTCCAATAAACAAAATTATTCTTCTTCTGGTTCTACGGTCCAGCAAGAACCTTGGCCTCCACCACTACAGCCAACCAATCGCTGCGATCTTGCGCTATTCTCCTCCAATCTTGTACACCTAGCAGCTTTAAGTCCTCGAGGCCAACGCCGCCATATCAAGCTCTCCATACAGCTCCATCAGCTCATCATTCCTTCTTCTTCTCCATACCCCATTTTCGGCCACTCCGCCCCATATTCTTCTTATTTTTCTTTCCCACGAGTTACCCGTAAATTCCAATTTTTTAGTCAGTCTCGCACCCATACATGACTTACAATGGGTTTTGTATATTAGTAATTGCATTCTTTTTGAGCAATATAAACTCCAAAACTCTTTGCAGTGAGGAATATCATCTATTTCCTACTGTTATCCTGGCTTGTATTTCGTTCTATACATTATCAACTGTAACCACACTTCCCATGCACTTGAATTGGGAGTTGGCTACAGCTCTAAAACTCTCTGAAACTCACTTTTCCAATTTTAAGTTTCCATTGCATACAGTCTTATTTTCATTCATCTTAAGACCCATTTGAATGGCTGCTTCTTCAAATTCTTGGAATGTTCCTGAAAACGCTGCTTGCGATTAGCGGTAAAGACGACGTCATCAGCATAAACCAGATGTTGGGACATACGATTGTAAATAGTTCCTCCAGGTTTTCAATGTACGGATGGCTGTTTCAAGGATTAAATTGAAGAGAAGAGGGGCTAGAAGATCACCCTGTCTCAAGTCAATGTTTAGTTCAAACTCTTCCGACAGCACATTTCCTAGTTTAACTCGACAGACAGTCTTAAATAGATTCATTCTCGTTAGCCTGACTAATTTCTTGGGTATGCCCACATTTATCATGGCTTTTAAAAGTCTTTCTCAATTTACACATCATATACCGATTTGAAATCGACAAAGAGGAAATGCATGTCTATGTTGTATTCAAGGCATTTTTCCATTGCTTGCCTAAGAGAGAATATCTGGTCTATTATTAACATTCCTGGTCTGAAGCCTCCTTGGTATTCTCCTATAATATTTTCAGTGCTTTCCGTCACCCTATTATATAGAAGAACTGCAACCTTATAGGTTGTACTTAATAGGGCAAGGCTTCTATAATTGTTACATTCGAGCTTGCCTCCTTTCTTGTGTGTTGGACATATTGTTGCTTTTGTCCAATCTTCGAGCATTCTTTCTTCCACCCATATGTCACAAATAAGCTCATAAATTTCTTCCCACCATATTTTAACATCTCTGGAGTGATCTCACCCAAACTTGGCGATCCTTCATTGACATTACTATGTCAATTATTTCATCTTTCTCAGGAGTTTTCAGTTCTGCTCCTTCCAGTGCGTTCCCTATGTATTCATTTAGATCACTGTTCTCTTCTGAGTACAGTGTACAGAGTACAGAGTATTTTTTCAGTGGTTTTGATGTTCAGTAATTCACAAAAATACTGGTTCCATCTTTCGAGAATGGCCAACTTTCCTCCTATCAGTTCTCCCTCTTTCCTCTGCATAATTCAGTAGTAGCTTGGAATCCTTTACTTATCTCCTTTACACATTTGTAAAATTTTCTTGAATCTTTGCTACCCCAGGATTCCTGCAACTTCTCAAATCTTTCTTTTTCCTATGCTCTTTTTTTCTGCCTGAACACTCTTTTGGCTTCCCTCCTTTGAATTATAAAATTCTGCTGACTTCTTCTGGTTTTCTTTTTAGCTTGTTCTGTCTTGCGTGGTTTCTCATCTCCATCATTCTCACAGACTCTTCGCCAAACCAGTCATTTCTATATTTTGGTTGCTTCTTTCCAATTACGTCCTTTGCAAATTCTATCACTGCCCCTTTTACTTTTTCCCATTCATCATTCACGTTTGAGTCTGTTTTATTATCAGAACCTCCCTTATTTTGTTTTTTAAGGCTTCCCCTACTTCAATTTTTATTATCTTTTCTGAGTCATATTTGGTTGATATACCTCATTTACAGCATCTTACAGCTAGCTTTAGTTTGTAGCACACTATTACTATATGGTGGTCTATATCACACTCTAAATGCCCTGATATCACTGACATCCGACGCATATCTTGATTCAACGAGAACATGGTCTATTTGATTCCTGGTTGGGCCATCTGGCGATACCCAAGTCTCTTTGTATATTTCTTTATGTGGGAATTTAGTGTTACTGATAATCAGTCCCTTTTCAATTGCAAAATTAATTATAAGGCGCCATTATAGTATGTTTGCTTTCTTGGCCTATTGTGGATCTAAATGCTTTTTCTTTCTCTATCTTTACATTTAGATCACCTATGACTACTTTAACATCATTCTTCGGGATTGCATTGTATTATCTTTCCAATGTTTATTAGAAAACATCCTTTTCTTCTTCTTAACTATCCTCTATAGGGGCGTTAAAACTTACGATCGTCATCTTCATCGTCATGCATTAAGTCGTACAGTGCAAATCCTTTCATTGATAAGTTTATACTGTATCATGGTGTGATTGATTAATTTCCTGATCATGAACCCAGTTCCCCTCACGTTTCCATGGATAAATAGAGAAATAGATAATCCTCCAAGTACATGGTTTCCACATTGCTCCAACGTATCTCCTATAGAGCTGCGATATCAATCTGATATTTATAAAGTTCACTCTCCAGATTTTTGTTCGATCCAGGTCTGTCCAATCCTCTTACATTCCAAGAAGCTATATTAAGACCATGTTCCCTGGCGGGGTCAAATAACCTTTGTGACAATCCATATATCCGAGGATGTGTGTTGTTTTCTGAACTTTACGGCTTTTGCCAGTTGGTGGGCAGTTAGTCCATCGAACCAACCCTCCTCCTTTATCCGGGCTTGGGACGACAACTGATCCCAGTTGCGTAACTAGAGTTGACTCATGGGGGGGGGGGGTTAACCCCCACCAGTCAACCACTCCAACATATTACTCCCTTCAAAAAAGATGTCTCGTAATATAGGTTTAATATATATTATAGTATAATGATGTAGCTTCAAATTAAATAAATAGATTATAATTTTTTATAAATGTTATTTTGGAAGTTATAAAGGTTTTTTCGTTATAAATATTATTTTTGGAAGGGCAATCAAGAAATAGTTTTTAAATACAAGTAACCCTATTTATTGGTTACAATAACTTACTATACTTAATTGCATAGGGAACTTTCTTGACCCATCCAGGCTTTACTTCTAGATTCTAAGAATTGTCTACACTGTTCTTCTCACATTTGCGATCTTATTATTACCGCTAGATGCCACCGCGGCCGCTATAATAATATAATTAATTGTAAATAAACAGTATTACGTTTTAGTGTGCCTTTTATTCATTAAAATAACTGTGTTTGCACTTTCTTTGTTGTGTTTTTGGCATTATTGACCCTTACTTCAGTTACGCCTATGACTGATTCTGTCATATATATAATTTATTTCTCAACTTGTGAAGTATTTTGAATTGATAATTCGCAGATGTCCAATCAACATTTTCTCTAATAACTGAATGTGTTAGGAATAACGGAGTGAGTGAAAAGACAGGGATAGATAGGCTGTGCTGAAAGGAAAGTGCATCCACTCCAACTGCGAAGAGGCTCTGAGAACCAAAATAAACTTGTAAAACAAAAACTTATGCCTAAAATGTTTTCAAATACCTATTGAATTGATAACTTTGAACACTATAATATTCATTTACTTAAAAAACATAATTTTTTTTTTTTAGAATAATTTATTGATATTTACAACTGTAATTATATTGTATCAAGTAAATCTGCTGTATGAAAAGAGGACATGAATAATAAACACTTTTGGAGAAACTACCCATTGATAGCACTCCAATAAAATGTAAATATAAAGTATATTTATTATACATTATGGAACTAGCTATCAATATCGTACTATTATAGCCCGTACACCTGAGCTATTGTGCTGGGGGAACTGTTGCATCACAATTAATTACCATTTTCACCAATAGAGATTTTTACATAAAGAGATTTTTCAAATACTAACAAATTTAAATTATATATAATTAAAAAATAACGTCAAATAAAATAATAATGATTTAAAATTCGAACTAGAAAATGACCATGAGACCTTGAAAACTGGTTTGGAGTACTCCAATGAGTAATTTCTTTACAAGTTTGTATCATATAACTTACATCTGGTTATTTTTACTTTTAATGGATTTTTCAATTTCAGTAAATAAAATTAAAACTTCATTTTAATAATTGGGATTGTTTTTATAAACTTTATTCATATGATCAAAATATAGCTTCAACACCAATCTGCCAAGTAATCCGTCAAATATAAGAAACAATTTGATGATGACAAAATGATACTCTTTTAGGTTTCCACGGCCACTAATTATACAAAAGTCTTCAGGAGTATCTTCTGGTTTAGACCGTGTCGCTAAATTTTTCACCAACGTTTCGCCAGACAAGCTGCTGACTTCTTCAGGGCATAAAAGAGAATCAATCAGAGAAAAGAGAAATCTCTTTTCTGCCCTGAAGAAGTCAGCAGCATGTCTGGCGAAACGTTGGCGAAAAATTTAGCGACACGGTCTAAACCAGAAGATACCACTGTCTTTTGAATATGAAATGATTTAAAAACTTATTGGTAGTTGTAAATAATATATTTTTTATGAAATGCCATTCTCTGGTAAATAAAATATGACAAACAAGTTATTCAGGCTAAAATAAAACATTAGCTTGTTGTTTTTTCTTAGGATTGGCGTAAAATGCCGAAATTCTAATTAATTGAGATATTGATAATCAATTAGAAAGAAATCTTTAATATCCTCGTTAATAATGTTCAACAAGTTTTACTGCTTATAAAATAACTCTTAGATAGGAGAAGTATAATAAAATTAAAACAAACATTTATATTGTCTTGCATTATAATAAAAAATAATCTCCTTTCTGTGTATTATCTCATCTCTATCACTTTTTATTACATCTGAGGCCACTCAATTATGTTATACGACATAATTACTCGAGTCAAGTGAAAATGTATGTCACCTCATTGAAGATTATTAAAATAACCATTAATAGTAATAATATCTTTATAAAATACAATTCAATTTTAAAAACGATTCAACATTAAACTAAACCTTTATTGTTACAATCAATATTTTTACTAAAACAGTCGTATAATTCAACGTATTTCAAATAAAATCAATATATTTACTTAAACAGTCGTACATTAAAATAGACTTTGTCGTTGACTACGATCGTACGGTTGGATATTAATACAAGACAGCTAGCTTTTCTTGGGCGATAATGATCATATGATATGTCGATAAATGAAAATATCAGTTACTGACCATGTTGCCTGAGGCCTGCGCCGAGGTTGTGTATACTACTGTCAATGACAGCCGGGTTGTGCGTCTCAACAGCCCTCAGCTGGCGCAGGCGGGATCGCGGTATTGATTCCGACTCATGTCTCCCTCAGTACCGGGATTTACCCCTTCTCTTCCTCCATCACAACATTCCAGCCCAGTTAAAATTATTTATTAACTCCTTTATTACTGTTCAATCCCAATTTTAATTTAAACTTGAAATTAACTACTCAACTGTTTCTTTTATACTTTGATCACTTTTACGTCATTATATACATATATACACTGACAGGCTAAAAATTCCGCCCACTTGATTTTTTCATGTTTTCATCTACAAATATTTCTGCTTTGGATTGGTATATTTTTTTTAGTGAATAAATATGTGTTTTCATTGTTTGTTTTCAATTAGGAATATCAATATAGAAGATAATTACCCTAATCCTTAATTCAATGAAAGGACTGTAGATTCCTTAGTTCAATTTCTGTGGAATTAAATTGTTTATTCAGTGTCATTTGTTCACAGCCGTTTCTTGCAACAAATTTCTTAGTTTCCAGCTTTTAATTTTTTCAATTTTAAGTTTAAAAATGCCTCTTCGTGCTGAGGATGTTGTGCGTGGTGTGGTACTTATTGATGATGGACATTCCATTAGATTAGCAACTAATGCCATCGGAGTTCCCTATGAAAATTTACGAGACACCATAGAAAGCCCGGTTCTGGACTGCCTAGGGTACCAGAACCACAGGATGACCATTTTTCGACTTTAAGAACTTTACAGGGCCACCGATTCAGTTTAAGTTTAACAACACTCTGTGTTTACTGACTTTATTCATCAAGTTTTACTTAGTGTTCTACTGTTAAATTTCGTAGACAGTGCTATTATAAATAATAGTACACTTTGACAATTTAAGTGAGTGAGGTGAGTGAGCAATTTAACTATTAACATTGCTAAACGTACTAAGTACAATAGTTGACCTGCCAGCCTTATCTTGGTCCTCTCCTCAAGGTCTAGGACTTGGTGAAACATATAACCTATATGTACCAGACAATTTATTATTACTATTTTTTTTTTGTAGAGACCTTCTTAATTGATTTGTTTTTGTTGTTTTAAATACAATTGTATATAATAAATATATATATATATATATATATATATATATATATATATATCAGTGTAAATAGTTTAGTTTTAAGTATTGATTTAGAAATGTTTCTTTTTTGTTATATCTATTGTTATAGATAATTTTTCTATTAATTTCCGTTTTAATATTTTATTTGTAATAAGTTTATTTTTTTTTAAATGGATTCAGAACGGTCATCAGGTACTGAATCGGAGGACAATGTAACAATGCTCGAAATTAGTGAAACTGATTCACAGTATCTTAAGCATTGTCGACTTGAAAAACGGCAGCGAAATGCTGTCCCCGGGTTCGCCGGTAAAAACAAAAACAAAAACAAATCAGCGTCAAAGTCAACCTCAGCACCAAATACCCACAGTAAAACATCTGTAGCCATCAAAACACCAATAGCTAACATTACAACCAGCAATCAATTTGCAGCCCTCGAAAATGTACCCACAGCGCATCCTAAACATCAAGAAACATCTCATATTTCCGAACCGGTTGATCTTCGGTCAAGAAATAGCCAACCTGATCGGAACAACCAATTTTAAATGTTATGCTCGAGTGAAAGACATAAATATTAATTAAACCACAAAAGAGAATTACAAAAATTTGATTAATCACCTCACTCATAAAAAATATCACTTTCATTGCTACCAGCTGAAAGAAGATAAGACCTACAGAGTTGTTCTGACAGGTATTCACAGTACCACAACTACTGACGCCATTAAAAGGGACTTGGAAGAGATCGGCCACAACGTCAGAAACATATCGGTCGTCCGACATCCCGTCGAAAAGTTACTCCTACCTTTATTTTTTGTAGATCTGGAACCAGCCAGAAATAATATTGAAATATTTGATATTACTAGACTGGTCTATTCAGCTGTTCGTTTTGAACAACGAAGGAAAAGAGCTACAATTGTGCAATGCACAAAATGCCAAGCACTAGGACATACAAAAGCGTATTGTCACTATTCGGCCAGATGCGTCAAATGTGCTGGAGCACATGCAACAGACACATGTAAGAAGACGAGGGAAACACCTGCAAAGGGCGTACTATGCGGTGAGGACCACCCAGCAAATTATACAAGATGCATGGTGCATAAAAACCTTCAAAGCCTAAGATCCCACCATGCAGCATCAAAAAGTCAAGATGTAAATCACAAAGAAGAAATGGAAAAAGTGCAAGACAATCCAGTTCATAGTAATCAACATTAGCCTTTGACCTCAACATATATTAATCCTCCTTCACACATTCAGTCATCAGCCGAAATCAGCAGCCTCGACATCAACACATCCGGCAACAGGCGCCTCAAACATCCCAATCCCAGCCAATGGTACCCGAATCTCATCCATCTCTACTACCTCCACGCCAAGACATCCCTTCTCACCAACTTCCTCTACGGGTGAAGCTTCCACCTCAGAGTGAACCCACAATTCCATCCCAAACTTCTTCCACGATAAACCTCCAAACCTAAACACCATTGAAAGTTGATGCAGCTCCCAGCGTCCCAAGAAGTGTCCAATTCCTAACAAAATTTCCTAGAAACACTAATCCTCCACCTCAACCTTCTGTCCAATATCCTATTCCCAGTCAAAGTCCTGTAGATATAAACAGGGCGAAGGCAAGGAGCCCGAAAAGGCGGTAGACTGGACCTTCTCGGGTGGCGAGCTGAGAGTGATGTCATCTGAGAGTTCTAGCTAGGAAGGCTGACATCATGGCTATACAGGAACCGTGGTGTCAGAGAAATGTGGTCGCCAGATTCGGTGTCGCGTCGAGGGTAGTCGCTAAGGGCAGTGGTGAGAGTAGGCCAAGACCGGCGATCGTGATAGTTAATCCGAACCTCGACGTTACGGAAATAAAGCAATGCACCACGGCGGATCAGGCGGTATGTTATGTCAGATAAGGGAGGACATCCTTCGCCCTCGTTTCGTCATACATGCCACCGAAGCAAAGTATAGAGGAGAATGAGGTCATCGGAAACAGTACAGAAGTGTGGTGGTCTGTTCCGACACCAATTCGTGGATAACGACCTGGGGTCGGCCTCGTAACGGGAAACCGTGGTGAGGTGTCAACTCATGAGATGAATGAGCCCTCTGGTCCCACATTCGTTGGAGCCAGAGGACAGAGTTATATTGACGTGACACTCGCCACGGCCACCATGGTGAGCCACATCGCGGACTGGATCCTACGACCTGAAACGAGCTCCGACCACCGGGTTATATCCTTCAGTGTGGTAGAGGAGGAAGGCGAAGCCTTACAAGTGGAGAAAGGCTTCGTGGCCCGAACGGCGAACTGGAGAGCTTTCTCATGTGAACTGGAGGGAATATTGGTCGATAGAGAGTGGGAAAAGATGGAAGGCAAGTCAGCTATAGACCGCAGATGCTGGACAATATACATTTTAAATAAAATGTCTTTGACATGACATTAATTAATGAAAACAATTAAACTTTTTTTTTTTTAAATATATTTGAAATAGAAAGTATTAATTACTTTTACTTGAATTAATTAATGAAATACATTAAATACTTTTTTTTTTTTAGCTTACAAATTTAGGCGGTCCGGGGGACGACGCTGTCTTGTTGAGCGACGGAGTGGTACTTCTGGTGGTATCTCTGTGTTTCTTATGCCTCAGGCAACCCCGTTGTCTGTTGTAGCTGGCCTAGTCGACCATAACAGGGTTGACCAATCGGTTTTTGTTGGTTCTTCTATTTCTTTACTTGCCGTTGTTGTTTTGTCCGGTTCTTCATGTGCTACGCCAGCCTTCCTCAACTGGTTTACGTGTCGTTTTAGGCTGTATCTCCCTTGTAACGTCACTTGGAAGTGTAATCGGCCGAATTGTTTTGTAATTTTACCAATTTTCCATGTTGGCTTGTTGTTTTGATACCATCTCGCCATTACAGTTTCTCCGATATCGAATTGTCTGGCTGGCGGTAAAGGGGTTGTAACGTCCGTCTTACTGAGCCTTGTTCTTGGGGGTTTAAAACTATCTATCTTATGTTTCTCTGTAAATACAATTCCGCCGGTGTTTTCCCGTTCTGCAGTGGTGTAGCCCGATACCTAAATCATATTTCCCTTAATTTATGTCGTATTAGACCCGATCCGTTCATGCGTTGTAACTTTGACTTTAATGTCTGGACGTATCTCTTCGCCAATCCATTTGTTGCCGTATGTCCGGGTGCTATGTAAAAATGATACATTTCTTCAAGCCGTATGCCTAGGTGTCTAATCCATGTTCTTCCTAATGTTGGTGCCAATTGATCCGGAACAATGAATAATATTTCCTTTGATTCATTTCCTTTGTATTCTACTTTGACTTCGGCTACTCCTATTGGCTTAATAATGCCTAGTGTATATGACCTAAAGATAACTTCCGTTTTGCTTATTTTTGTTTTCGCTGTCTTTAATTTTTTAAACTCGGATTCCGGTATTAGTGTATATCCGGCCCCCGAGTCAACTTCAAATCGTTGTTGCGTCCCGTTTATTTTGATTTCTGCGAAATATTTTTCGCTAGAGTATATTCCCGGCATGGTTTCGTTCCGATGAATATCTACTACATTATTAATTGAATTTAGCTCGTCAACGGTAGTAAAATTAGTCCAATTAGTGTCCTGTGTTATGTGCTGCTTAAGTTTTTCCATACGAGTTGAGATGTATACTGAAGCGAGGTGTCCTACCTTCTTACAATCGTCGCATCTCAATTTTGATTGGTCAATTCGGCATTCCCTTGTAACATGATTGCTTCGCCCGCATCGTAGGCAGCGTCCTAACTGTTGGTAGTTCTGATTATAGGATGCCTTGCCTTTAGTGTTCCAGGTCGATGAACGTTGTCGTGGTGTTTTGTTCTCTCTTTTCTGTGTAATTTTATATATGTTGCTTCCTTCCTCCCATGGGGAATATGTTATGTGGCTGCGATTTGCAATTTCACGACTGTCAATTTTACATGCTTCGAGTGCCAGAGCTTTATCTTTTATTTCCTCAAAGTTTGTCCTTTCCCCGTCTGTTTCTAAGAGTTTTTCCCTGATCGTATTGTCTTGTATACCCCTGATGAATTGTGCTTGCAGAAATAAGTCAGCAACACTTTTCCCGCAATCTGCTGCCGCACATTTAAATGCGCATTCAGTGAGTCCCCGACGTAAATCTGTGATGAACTCCGATATCCTTTGGCCGTCTTTTTGGTATAGCGATAGGAATCGATGTTGTGCTACCAGTGTGTTTTGTTTGGGGCGCAAATGTTTTTCTAATATATTGACCAGCTCTTCGTACGCCATCTCGCCCGGTCCTTTCGGAGCTACCAGTAACGTTATTACTTGGTAAGAATCCGTCCCTATTGAATTGAGAAGCATTTGTGTACAGAGCATTTTATTATCTATTACACCTTTCATCTTGAGGTAATTTTCAAACCGTTTTCTATATATTTTAAATGTCTGCTTTGATGAATTGAATGATGGCAAGATTGCCTGTGTTGTCACCGCTGGTGCGGTTGTCAATTGGGGTGTCAACAATGATTGTAACGATTGGATTAGAGTAGCCTGTTGTTCGTTAAATGCAGTTAGAAATTGTGTTGGATCCATTATAATTTTGTTTTAAATTATTCCTTCTGAAGTTGACTATAAATTAATCACTTTTAATTAATTAAATTTTCCCAACAATAAAATAGAAATTTCTTATATAATAATATATCTTATATTATTTTTATAGATTGTGTATAGATATTAATTGTAATCATTTTGTAGTAGAAAGGTTAACTTGCGTTTAACTGGTATCGATGGTGGCCCTCAGTATTCTCGGCTATTGAATAATGTTGTTAATTTATTTCCTCTTTCCTTTTCACTTTGACTTCTTTTTATCTTCGTCGCCAATTCTGTTGTGCCGTCGGTTAGTTATCAATAATATTAAGAAGCACAATGTGGCACAATATCTGTTTAATTAAATTACATATATGGTTACACATCACATGATCACCGTACTGCCTCATCTCATGCGCGCGCAACTCGTGGGGATATAACATATATAGACTATACATACATACAGGGATGATCCGTCCCAGGATACGGAAGAAGATATGATGGTTAGACGCACCACGGTGTGCCCTCCAGGTATCGAATTGTGCCCACTATGGGATATTTGGGACCTTCGTCTTGCTGAGGATAAGCAGAGGATCGGCAGAGCCCCAGGACTCGACGGGATAGACCCCGCGATCCTGAAGAACAGCGCCCCCCTCATAGAGGATGACCTCCTGGGCATCTTCAATGATTGTCTGGACCAGGGGTGCTTCCCGAGCAAGTGAAGGATCGCGGACTTGAGACTCCTCTACAAAGGAGGAGGCAAGGATAAAGGATAAAGAGTCGCCTAAGGCGTACAGGCGTATATCGTATAGGCGTATATCGTTTATAAGGTATATCGTCCTCCCGGTGATCAGCAAAGTCCTGGAGAGCCTGATTGTTACCAGCCTAAGGCCAGTCCTCAGTGCAGCAAGTCATCCATGGTAAGGGAACCACTGATGCACTGCTGAGAGTGCGCAGGGACGTGGAAGAGAAGGCGGAGAAGTACGTCATGCTTGTACTGTTTGATATATCCTCCGCCTTCGACAGCGTATGGTGGCCCTGCTTACTCCAGCGGCTGCAGGAGTTCGACACCCCCAGCAATTTGTACTCCCTTATGAGTAGCTACCTCAGTGCAGGATTATAGGTAGCTATAAAGAGGTAGAGAGAAGTATAGAGAGAGGATGCCCACAAGGGTCCGTCCTCGGACCGGCCCAGTGGAAGTTTGTATTTGACCAGTTGCTGGGGGAATTAAAATATAAAGTTTCCTAGCCACGGCCTACATCGATGACCTGGAAGTTACCGTGGCCGAGAACAGCAGAGCCAGATTGAAGACACAAGCGGAGAGGTGCGCCAGTCTCGTAGCGGAATGGCGCGTGAGGAGGAACTTGAGTATGGCTTGAGAGGCTCCACTGACAGGGCTCACCCTGTCATATTGGATATTCAAGGAAAGAGGGTCAGGCTGAGTCAGGAGGTGACGTAACTGGGCGTTAAGTTCAGGAGAAGTTTTGACGCCACCCCTCACCTGGTATACCTGAAGGATAGGGTGACCCTGTTACTCAACGAACTTGGAAGAATACGGGGTGCATTCTGGGGCCTCAGGTACCCGGCAACTAAGACCATTTATAAAGGCGTGGTCTTGGGTATCCTGAAGTATGCATCCCCTGCGAGAAACCGTAACCTCACGATGCTGCAGAAGAGGAGACTGGCCACCATCCAGAGAATGGCTCTGCTGCGAGTCTCGAAGGCCTACCGAACGGTGTCGCACGAGGCGGTGCAGGTGCTGACCGGAGCGATGCCCCTAGACCTCGTCCTGAAGGAGGACGCACTAAAATATGAGGTGAAGAGACCGGGGCTAGTGACGCTCCCGGAGGGACTCCGACAGAGAATCCGCGAGACCCCCAATAGGTGGAAGAAGATAGTGGAGGAGGACTCGATTGAGGAGTAGAACGGACGGAGGTGGCGAGCCAGAAGGGCTCCACCTTGAGGAAGTTCTTCCCCACTGTCCAGTCAATGTTAGCAGCCACACGGGTCCTCCCGGACTACTGGGTCTCGCAGATACTGACAGGACACGGTGGGTTCCGGAGAAAGCTCACTGAGCATAGGCGAGAGATGGACCATCGGTGCCCATCATCATCCGCAAATGCCAGGATCATTGCTGATTCATTGAACAGAGTACCTCCTATCTCAATTCCTGATTCCCTAACTGCATATTACAGAGCCAAATTAAACAGTAGGTATGCAAGACCATAAGCCTTAGTCCTTTATATGGATGAAAGCTTTCAGATGTATCACCTTGAACATTGCACTGTACTTTATCAGGCATATGAGTTTGGCTGGTATTCCCATTTATAACAAAGCTCCAAACTTAAATAATTTACCTGGCACCTGGATGCTCATTTGCACCAGGCTTTGTTCTTTTTTAACTGTTGGATAGCCTCCTCAACATCTTCAGAATCAGGTGATTCAGTATCACCGGTTTTCATCTCTAACTCCATCATAGTTCTTCCATTGCCCAAGAATAATTTTCTTGTTTGTTACCAGGTTGTCCACAGAATCTCTGATAACATTCAATCGAGTTCTGGGCACTAACTTATAATTCAATATGAGTGATCACTAATAGCTATTGATTTTCTGGAAAAACATTCTTATTACATTGAGCTTCAGAGAGTCTCAAGGCATTCTTTCTTCGTCTCAAGGCACACTTTCTAAATCATTAAAGTGTATGTTTCATTTTTTTAACTCACTGACATTTGGGCATACATTATCAAACCAGGGTGAATGCCTTGTAATTTTTTGAGGACCCAGTAATGCTTTAGATACTTCTTTCATTGCCTCCTTACAGGCAATCCAGTGTTGATTAATATCCTGTTCTTGGTTAATTCCTCTGCTTTTAGCATTCATATATCTCAAACTAGCTCTTAACTTCAGACTCTTTTAATTATTCCACATTTGGTCTTTTTCGTGGTGTTCTTCTTAGGTTTCTCACTATGGCTACTATTTTGGTTTCGAGCAAATGTATCAAAATCAGCGTAGACACCAACTAAATCAGCATTGACAGTGATCAGAATCAATGTTAGAACGCCAATAAACTCTCACATCCCACAGGCTTGATATATACCTTAAGCTCACCAATATACAATCAGCATTTATTATTGATTACTCCATCATCAGAGTCCTATATGGCAAGATACACACTTGTGCGGAAATAGAGTACACTCCACGACCAGGACGCAGATGCAGCAAAACTACCCATCCTTATGCCATTATCATTTGTTTTTTCATGTATACTGTGATTCTCGATGGTAGGTTTATATTCCCGCTCATTTACCGTCTGTGCATTAAAATCACATATGAAGATTTTCACATCAACTAGGGGGCATCTGTCCACTTTTCACTCCAAAGATTATTTTTCTCAAAATCAGAAGGTTCAGTGGGTGCATATATAATTATAAGGCTAAGATTAATTAATATTCATTTCATTCGAAGATACACATTATTGGACTAATTGCTTTAAAGTCAATAACTCTTTGGGCAATCCTTTTACCAACAATAAAGCTCGTTCTAAACATGTGATATAGTCTGATAGTCATCAGAACTATAGTAGATGGTGTGACTTTTCTTAGCAGAAGACCCTTGGCCTATCCATCTCACTTCTTCGATCACAGCTATATTTTTTTGTCTATGGTTACCTTATGTAAATATGGAAGGTATACTTACCAATAATATCTGAAATAAGAAATAAACAGCTGATGATTAAAAAATTTATAATCGAACATACGACTATTTCACATTTATATGTATAATAAATAAGATGTTAAATGAGTCTTAACCGACCCGTCCAAAAAAACTCTAAAGAAAAACCCAGATAGACTAATCAGAAAAGACTGTAGAACCATACGCAATTTGGGTACAGGATTTGTGGTGAAAGGTCGAGCCCGGCAACTCAGTGCACCTGATTTTGTTCAGTCTGAATAAAAAAAAAATTCAGTTAAGTAGTAGGTTTTAGAATGCATTCTTCATTTCAAGAAAAGTTATATTAAGATCAAAACAAAATCACTTTATGCTTTTCAAGAATCTCTTCATCATTTAAAACACTGAGCCAAATCCTTCTAAACATTATATGTTATCTATATGGCTTACAAAGATATACAATACAATTAAACTAAATTATTTTTGTAGAATTATGAAAAAAAAGTTGAAACAGAGTATTGAAAGTAAATAATTAAAAAGAATAAATCAATGGATTAATGATAAAATTAAACAATTAAGCATGAAATGTCTCTTTTAAACAACCATAAACACTATCAAAATAAATGATTTCTCACAATAAACTAAATTCAAATACTCAAAAATTATCCTAATTGAATGCTTCAAATAATTCTATGCTTATTCCTTTTCACTGACTTATTTTCTTTCTCCTAACTTGACTTTGTATGACAATTTATCTGGTTCATGGAAAAAAAATAATTTTTTTGAAAAGATAATGTCTAGAATGGAGTCCACTCAGCCTTAGAAAAAGTAACTATATTAATAAAGGAGTATTCAAAACTAATTAACTGTAATGTGCAGATTAATTGATTACATGTGCCCTAACACTTCCATAATTATGCATCATTACAACAGATCAATAGATCTTTATTCAAAACCTTCATAAACATTAGATGTTAACCACGGATCGAGTGTTGACTTATAAATAATAAAATGTAAATAAATGAAAAATAAAAAAGGGAGACCTTATATTTATCTTCACATTTGAAATCTTAAATTTAAATATAAAATCCCTAAAATAAATAAAAAAGAATAATTTATTTATACTATCAACTCAACAAGTAATGGAAAAATGAAAGAATCTAACCATTAAAACGATATTTATGTTTATATTATTGCCATAGAATTAAATATTTCCAACAGCTAAGAAAAAGTTATCTACCATTTTAATATAATACAAGAATCTCATAGTAGAAAAAGATGTTGCTATTAGCTTCCACTGAATTAATAACGGTTAAATGGTACCTCACAATGAAGAACCATTAAAAAATTGAATTTCAAAAAAATTTATTTAAAGAACATTATAAAAATATCATACAAAGGAATTATTTTAGTCTATCACTAAAAAAAAAAAAGAAAGAAAATTTATGAACATATAACAGTCCTATGAAACCCTCCAAAAATCAAAATAAACTACATAGTTTATGAATGAGTGCACACTAATTTTCATTATGTGCATTACTTTTAATAAAAAAGTACATAAAACTTATATACAAACATAAATATAATACTAGTAGGTTTCCGATTTTTCACATTCTACAAAACAAAACCAACAATTAAAATCCAGGTATCTTCAATAAAATGTTAATTGCTATTTTCAGCACCACAAGGTAGTTCACAGCATATTATCACTTTTTTTTAGAGTTATACTTCATTTATAACAAATAACTTCTTAAAGAAAAAAATAAGTTCTTACTACCAAACTTTAAAAAAAAAATGTCATAAATCATACAGCGTAGTGATGATGAGCTAAAATTGTAATTCTAATTAATCAACTAAGTTTTCTATAAATAAAATTGTTTTCAACATTTTTTTAGTTGGATGAGCGTACTTCCAAATATTCATGCCAAAATGAAACATTTTCCTTACAAATTAATACAAAAATAACTATTTATTAAAAAAGGATTTTCAAATTACTGATTAGCTTATTAAAAATAAATGAGAAGTATCATAAAGAATAAAGGGCAATAAAAACAAGAAAAAGATTTTTCATTTTCAATAAAAATTTATAACTGAAAAATTAGCTAAATATCAAAAGCATTATTTGTAAAAGTTTATATCATTTGATGTATTCTAAAGGGTAAAATTAATATTTTAGAGATCAGAGCACTTCACTATAAAAATAAGATATCTATAAATGTAGATAACTTATTATTTGGCAAATTTAAATAACAATCATATATAAATATCAAAAATACCTCCAGGTGGACTAGAAATATAAAATAAAAATCATAAATGTCTTATTTATTTGTTAAATAAAATTTTAAATTCTGATTTAAACAACTACTTTTAATAATTAAAATCAAGAAGGAAACAGATCTTTATTTTTTAAAATATTTAATCAATTAAATCATTCAATTATAAAAATATTTACAATAGAAAATAAATTAACTTGGAATATTTACAACAAATATGAGGTAATCAGTTGAGTTCTATAATTAGTTTTCATACTGATAGTTGCTTTATATATATATATATATATATATATATATATATATATATATATATATATACATATATGTATAAACAGATAATTTTACACAAAAAAATGTATTATATTATATTTGGTTTACGTTAGGTCTTATAAAAATTATCTGCTCCAATGATAAACCATATATTATTCTCATCTAACAAATATAATGTAACAAGGTCAAATAATCATCAATACACCCAAAGGATGTATGAATGGGAAAAATGGCAAAGGAAATTAGATAATCAGTTTAAAAAACTATTCATAATAGTTAAGTGATGATTGCAAACATGGATCTAGAAATTTACAAAATTTGTAATTGAAAACTCTAAAAATCAGGTTAAAAATTATAGAAATCAAAAGAACAGATGTGCTAAGATTTAACAGCAATGGGGGAATAGTGATAGAAATTTATTTGATTTATTTCAAACACGTGACAGGGAACTAAAGAGAGATAAAAAAACACTAAATTGAAGAATGCCTAAGGTAACTTAAATGTGATGGGTTATTTTTCAGATTAAAGGGGTTACAAATGTACCACTGGATGACAAAGAAAAGTTTTCAGCCCACCTGTATGTTTATTTTTTTAATTCAAAGTAGGCTCTAGTACCATTATACTTAAAATCACATTAGGAAGATCTCTAGAATATACGTTTTACATAACAATTAATTAATAAAATATAAAACAAAGTGATGGACTAGGAAATTTAAAAAAAAATATATACATTTATAGGAATGGATAAATGGATAAAAAACTAACAAAAAAAAACACATTCATTAGACTTAGGGAGGTTTTAGAGTAAATGGTTAACTATATTAATAAAAGACTTTGTATATAAAATATCTCTTATAAAATGTTAAAAGTATACATAAATTCATATAATGAATAACTACAATTTACAACAGAACAGTAATGTAGTCCATAATATTACTGCAAGACATTTGAGGTCATTATTTAACTGGCAAAATTATTGTAACATAGTTTATGGTATCTAATTAAATAGGCTTAACTGACGTACAAATATTACAAGTTTATTGTGAATAAAAACAATAACATATTGATGCTGTTCTGTTTGATTGGCATTACCAAAGAGGTAATCTCAGATAAAGTCTTAAACATTGTCACCATCTTTAAAATACAACACTTTATGAACTAATTTCATGTTCCTTACTGTTTTCATCTGGAAATTTAAAAAAAAAAAATTAAAATACAAATTAAGACTAGGTAAAACATTATAAACTGAATACAATATAGTATAATGTATAAAATATAAAACAATTAATACTTTGTGCATTCATTGTACATAAAGCATCAGCATTTATGAGTTTAAATAATGAGTTATATGTTGATGAAGAATTAAAATATGCATGAAAGATATTGCTTCTTTTGAATATTACATCTATTTTATTTGTTGCATCAAACAAATTTCAGAAATAAAGGTCTGAAATTTTCTTCTAACAGGTTAAATGCAAATATATATCTAAGGATCAACAATCCACTTGGTGGGTATGGGACTCCTCCAAACACCCCTGTCATTTTATCCAATACTTTTTTCTCTCAGTTTACTAATGTTTAACTCATTAAGTTTATTTTTCCCTATCACCTTACTTAAAAATATTTACACTCATTTTTAAGTGAGTATTCAAATCAACATAAGGAATAGTGTTTATACTTGTGCCCTGAGCTGAAGATCTAAAGTTAATCCTTGAGAGGATTATAGCCCACCAGAACTCATCAATAATATAAACAGTCCTTTCTGAGTTGTTATTTTTATTTTATTTTATTAATAAAAATGTATAATGGCACATTGCTCAATTTGTAAAACTAACATCACAAGAGAGGATAAAAATAATTTATCTTGTGCTAAATGTTCCCTAATTTTTCAGGGCTGATGCAGTTAGTTAGACAAAAAAGAAATAAAGGCCGTGAAAAAAAAATAAAATTGGGTCTGCCAAAATTGCAACCGAACGAAAAAGACCAGCCCCTCCTATGAAAAAAAAACCCAGCCCTACTAGAAGCCCTAATAATAAAGCAGCTAAGCTGTCTGCAAGTGATTAAACAAAATGAATGCCAATGTCAACATGGAGATTAACTCACCTAAAACATCCATGGAAAAATACGGTGAGCTCAGTTTCGAGCTGAATGAGAGGCTTTCGAAAATCAAGAGACATTTCGAGAGGCAGGCCAAGTAGATAGAAAACAAGGCCCTCAAAACAAAGGTGGCTAATCTGGTGGATGAAAATAAGCATAGAGGACCTCGACTTAGTACAGCGTCCCAGGTCGAGAAAGGATGACCCACAACCACCACTAGTTATCACTAGGTTAATCAGGCAGTTGGTAGGTGACGAATTAGTTCAAAAGAGAAAGATCAAGCAAGATTTCTCCACCCGGGACATCGGCTTGTAAGAGAATGATTTCCACCTTGTGTATCTAGGGGAAGAAATGAGTCTCTACTGGCTGGTCTGACAGAAGAGAGCAAGGATGATGGCCAACCTGTTGTTTCTGATCTTGATGCCGCCTGCTTTCTGGCGACTCTTGGTAACTCTTACCGTTCCACAACTTTTCTTAAATGTTTTTGTTGTCCTTCATACTTATTTTTATTCTAGTTACAGAAGAATTGGTTGACTGTAACTTCTAATGTAAGGAAGAAATAGTTGGGGGTGCAGTCAATAAAAACACCTAAATAAGTGAATACCTACCGGCCTACATTGTAGGCCGAAACGTCGGCACACAATAAATAAGTATACACTTATTTAGGTGCTTTTATTGACTGCACCCCCAACTATTTCTTCCTTACATTATATTTTTATTCTAAGTTAGTTGAAGGTTTATTTTTTTCCTTTCTATTCTTCAAGTCTTGTCTTTCTATTATTTAACCATATGGCTTTTAACCATTTAATTACAATTAAATGTTTGCATTAATTCGCCTAGTAACTACCTCTTTTTTTCCAGCATCTTCCCTTCAGATACCAAGAATAGATTGGGCGGCTACCAAGGGGTGGTAGCCCTAGGTTGAGTACTGTAAATGACCTTGTGTGCAGTGTGCTGTGTTTGTGTACTGCATATATGCTAATGTACTGTGCTCCAAACCTGGAGGGCCAGTAGCTGACTGCGGTACAATGAGCGCGATGGGGTCACCGCTTCCCTACACTAATCAATGCTTGAACATATCAAAAGTAAAGTTTTGATGTTTTTAGCTTCAAAAATGCATGATTTACTTCAATTTGAAATACAAAGCTCATCCAACCCTAAGTCTAGGGAGAAACGTTGCATTAATTAAAAATAGTATCCATGCCCAACTTTAATTTATTTTTGTAATATATCAAGTTTATTAGTAATTATTTTAATAACAAAAAATTATTTATATCATATAGTTTTTCAAATAAACAAAGTAAATAAATGTGATACCTTACCTTTTACAAACAACGTTTACAATCGATCAAGTCTGAGGTGATCCTCAGTAGCTGGATCAGCAATTATGCTAGGATCTGTAAGCATTTGTAACCCATCTATGTCTATTGGAACAAGTCCTTCCCTGAGACATTCATCAGTGGGAAATAGATCTAAATTATCAACCATGTTTACTCCAAAGTCTTTTCCCAAATCCTCACCATTAGAAAAATCTAGGTAGCAAAAAAAAAAAAAAATAGAAGCCTCAAAGCAAACAAAGAAAATGCTTTTATTATTTCATATTTCAAAAATGACGAAGTACCAGTGAGTATAATATCAGGTATGCTGGACGGAGTAGTTGCAGCATGTTCCAGTGGCACACGAGAATATTGATGTGGAGAAGTACTAAAATAACCAGGATCTTGAGTCATTTCATGGCTTCTTAATTTTGGACAATTATCTTCCCGCTGTCAAAATAAAATAATTTTATTAGTATTTTGTTATTATTTAGATTAATTATAAAAATTATAGCTTCCAATAAAAGTCAAAATTATGATAATCAGTATAAACATGCAATTTAGCAATGCATCATATTAAATTTCAATGTCTGACAAAAAAAAAGGCCCAATAAGATCTTAAATATTAAAGTGAACAATTCTTCTTTAGATATATTTTACATGAATGGCCTTAAATATAAGGTATGGCCCAAATAAGGTATCCTCAGTGATCACTTCTTCAATTCATGAAAGTAATACATATATTTTATAACTGTTCAGTAACTTATGTACCTCTTACATACCACTATATACACCTAAGGAAGAATTTTTCACTTTTACTTTCAAATTCTTACTAAAAAATTATCTTCCATTATTATTTTATTGTAAAATAAAAGTCTAATATGAATATCAATTAACTAAAAAAAAAACATACCTAATAATTAGTTAAAAAACATTGTGTAGAAAAAAATGTGGGCATTAAGTATAATATATTTTATTTAAAAAAAATTAATTTCAAAATAATATGAAATAAAACTAACAGCACATTCAAAAAAGAAAAAAAAATCAAAATTGACTACTTATCAAATATATATATATATATATATATATATATATATATGTTAGTTGTAGATATAACATTTTACCATATAAATACATAAAAAGTTGTTTGGTAGTATTAATTTAGTATAATAAAATACCTAATTACAGGGAGTTAAATACAACTTCTGGCCATAAATTATAAATCTAGCTAAATTTTATAATAACAAGCATTCAAGAAAAATAAATACTTATACACAAAAAATGGACAAGGAACACCTAGAAAGTAAAGTTACAGGCTGGGAAGGATGTGGAATATTTGTCCATGGTTGGCACTACTGACTTGTAGAGAATTTCCTATCGGTCAAAACAAATCATCAATCCGTTATCAAATTTCTTCACAGAAATTTCATTCACAGCCAAACTCATCAACTTGTTTGTCCTCCGTTCACTCCACGTACAGCAGGCGTCAGATTTGTCTGTCATTCGGTTCCTAAATTTACATGACGAATCCGCGACCAGTATCCATCGCCAGCTTTTTGAAATAAATGGAAACAAGGTAATGCCACGTCAGCATCTCACCAAGTGTTAGGTTATTTTAAAGAGGTCATGCTGTCTGTCACTGTCACTCACGACGAAGACAGGAGTGGGAGACCTATCATTTCAGAAGAGTTTGCAGCAGGTTGAATAAAATGTAATTATTGTCGTTTTATTCTAAACACTGGATGTGATTCTAAAAAAAGTTGGATAGGATGTGAAGGTAACTTTCTTTACAAGTTAACTTCACATCCTATCCATCTCACCGAAATCCGGGACTTCTTTTCGCTGTTACCTAAGATAATTTTTGAGTTATTCAGTTTATATTTTGGAAAATTCTGAAGGTTCAAAAATGGAAGAAGCTGAAGCAATAGCGAAATTAGAATATCAGTTAGTGCAGGCAACAGTGGAGCGGAATAAGCTTGAGTCTCAATTATCGAAGGCGGCCGAAACAACCCAGTTAGAGTTGGTTAAAATACGGACCCAGAACTCAGCATTTATTCACGAAGTGATAGGTCAGCTGGAGCCGTTTACAGGAGTAGTTGGAGACCTTGAACATTTTATAAAAAGGGGTGACCAGATTAAAGCTCTTACTATGTCACCCAGAGACGGAGACATTACTCGAATCCGACGTGGCATTGCTAGAGGCTTCTTTAGTGAGTCGCATCTCTCGGAGGATTTTAAATGTGATTCAGGGCTACACAATCCACTCTTGGGATACACTTAAGGTGAGGTTGAAGAAATTATATGGCGGCGGAAGATGAACTCCGGAAGAAGACACTTTCTATCTGCTGAAAGAACGAAGACTCCCGGTCAATTTGCAGAGAGACTGCTTGTCCTCTAACCGATTGGTGGAGAAGATGATTGAGGCGTTTGGTCAGGCAGAGGGTGCCCTGCGAACGGAGTTCGTGAGGGGTTTATTAAAGGGTCAACTGAACCACTATATTGATCGACCAGGATCTCTCCCTTGGGACAGGGACTTCATAGATTGTGCTCATGAGCTTATTGATGCTCGAGAACGAAAAGAAGCTCGTTTCCAAAAGGCGGAAGGAGAGTGGACGGAAGTGAAAGCACCAAGAAGAAAGTATCATAGTCCACCGAGGCGTAACAGGGGAGATAGATGGTTTGAAAAACGACCCAGTAGAGGCCTAGAAGACAGACGGTGGAGACAAGAAAAAAGGTGTTACGAATGTAACCAATCGGGACACCTGGCAGCACAATGCAACACAACCGATGTTATGAGTGTTGCAGGAAAGGATAAGTGGCAAGGGAATGTCCACGATGCACCCGAGCGAATAGGAAGAGTTCGCAGCCAGAGCCTATGGAGGTCAACACAGGAGTGGAGCGGTAGGGGGAACCACCAGAGGAGCAGAGGGCAATTCTCCAGCGGGGAGTCATCCGGAGAAGAGAGCATACACTCTCAGGAGTACAGGTAGTACTCCGGCTTCAAGGAGACACGAGGTAAGGAGTGAGAATCGCTGGAAGGGGGGTCCTTCGGGATCCGAGATGGGGGCACGACAGCAAAGGGTGGATTGAGGGTACAGTAGTTGGTGGGGCAACGGTCCAAGGGAATTATTGATTAATAATAGCGAAGAGAAGGGTAAATTGACGAGGTTGCCCGTGGCGAGATTGAAGGGAACGGGAATGAAATTTCTGGTAGACACAGGGAGTATCTATCCATCTCGCTAGTCAGTAAAAGGGGACAGTAAAGTTAGGTATTTGGGAGTCGCGCAAACAGTGCTAGTGTACGATAGCCACAGTTAGCGGCTGACGTAAGACTTTGGGTGAGGTTTACTTCGTTGTACGAAATTGATGGGAAGGGACATAAGAGTAAAATTACACATCACGGATTGATGCCAGGGTACGATTTTATCGAAGGGTGTGACATTTTACGGAAGGTGGGTCTGAAGATGCGGGTGGAGCGTGGGGACTGGCGGTTTTGGATGGGCAAGCGGCGGTATCAAGTTGCTACTTCAACAGGGGATGGTGGTATTGAAATTGGGGCGGTAGAATTCAATAAGGCGGCTATTCAAAACATTGTAAATAGGAATAGGGACCTCTTCTGTCAGGAAAAAGAAACGCTACCGACTACGGGGATAACGGTACATCAGATTATTCTCAAGTCAGATAACCTGGTGTACGTTAAAGGTCCGAGATACTCCCAAGCGATGAGGGATATTATTAGCGGGTAATTAGGAGAATTACTCCGACAAAGGATTATAAGACATAGTAATTCCCCCTTTAACAATACCCGAGAAACAATACCGCGTTGTCGTCGATTATAGGAAATTAAACGAGGCTACAGTAGATGAAAGATACCCACTTCCCCGAGTCGAAGATATCCTTGATCGGAAATCGGGCGCGACCATTTTTAGCACCCTCGAACTCAAGAGCGGTTATCATCAGGTCAGGATGGCTGAGGAAGATATAGGGAAGACCGTGTTCTCCTGGGAAAGAGGGCACTATGAGTTTGTGCGGATGCCTTTTGGGTTAAAGGGGACCCCATTAACTTTCCAGCGCCTTATGGACGATTTCCAGAGGGGACTGGGAGAGGATTTTGCACATGTGTACATGAATGACCTGATAGTGTTCAGCCGGTCCCAAGAGGAACACGTAAGGCATTTAAGGAAGGTATTCGACAGGTTAAGGGAATTTGGACTGAAGCTGTCGCAAAGCAAATCCAAGTTCGGATTGAAAGAAATTAGGTTTCTAGGACACGTGGTCTCGAACGATGTTGTACAACCTGATCAGGAACGCGTGAAAGCAATCCAAGAAGCTCCATTACTCACCAATATTCGTGGAATCCGTAGGTTTCTAGGAATGGTAAATTATTAACGCCGGTTCATCCGGGAATCGTGGCATTAATACAACCGTTAACGGAGATTCTGAGAAAAGGGAGACGGTTCGCATTAGGCCGAACTCAATTGGAAAGCATCGGGAAGTGCCGGGAAATTCTAACGTCGAAACCGTTGCGAGCATTCCCAGATTTTCACTTGATGTTCCGCATAACGACAGACGCGAGTGAAATTGCTATCGGGGCGGTTTTGTCACAGAATTTTGCCGAAGGGGAAAAGCCAATCGTATTTGCGAGTCGGCAGTTGAACGAGGCGGAAAAACGCTATAGCGCCATCGAACGAGAGCTGTTGGCGTTGGTATGGGCGGTGGAACATTTTCGCCCTACGTTTATGGCAAACGCTTCGAACTACTGACGAACCATAAACCACTGGTTTATTTAAGTACACGTAGAGAGTCCTCAACACGTGTATCGCGGTTGAAAGAGTGGCTAGCATTGTATACGTTTACGGTAATCCATAAAAAGGGTGTAGAAAACGCGGGGCAGACTGGTTGTTAATGCTTATTATTATGCTTGTTAAGGAACTTCGGCAGAACCGTTTGCTTTGCGCTATTTAAGGGATTGGGCTTCCATTAGTAAGAGCGGACCGGATATTCCATTAGTCAGGCAGGATTCAGAGGAAAGCGCTCGGGAAGAGGAACGTCCTCGGGAGTTACCACAGGTTGACGAAATCATAATTGACAAGAAATTGCAAATCGTTATCGGGTCGAAACAGGAATCTGGGACGGAAACCAGGGCTAGCATTTATGAGGTGTTGTCGACGGTGATAGTGCGTATTCCGATGACGGTAGGCGCTAAGATTATCGCATAGTCGCTAAGATCAAGCTGGCCATTGTAACAGCTGTTAATATGTAAATATTATAGTTTCAAGATGGCAATACAGTCAGTGTTAACCCAGTTATCGTGCGAGTCATTTCGTCCTCAATTTCTTTTCTTTTTTTAATGTTTTGTTTCTGGAAGTATATATATTTATAAGATATAAGATAAATCTTAGGATTGGTTATGTTATAAGAGAAATAAAATTAGTTTTATGCTTATAGCGATCCTATTTCCCCTTTTTTAATCATAACTGCTGCCGGAAGCTGGGACATTTTAGAAAATACGTACTTACACTACAGAGTATAAAAATCTAAGTTATTTTTTGTTGTTGTAATTTTGGAAATAGAAAAACAACGCCAGAACTAGAAGAACTGGTGAAATTAGAACAAACAGTAGAAACGATGAATTTACGATGAATGAAGGGTAATGAGACAACCTAGTGCCTATCTCAAACTCATTGTGTCTTTTACTAATCACATGACGATCATTATATTTCGTAACAAAATCATTCTCTTGTAATTTAACTATCTTTTATTATCTTCTAGATTTCTTATTATTTCTCATCAGTTATTTTATAATTTATCTTTTCCTATTTGTATTTCTTGTTATTCCTATCATTTTTAACATAGTTTTTCTGTTTTATTTTATTCTCTGCCCTCACGATGGCCTAAAAATTAGGTCGGAACGGAGGTACAATAAAATAAGTCCAACTTATTTTGTGCAATTTATTGGCTGCACCCCTGACCTTTATACACTCTTTTAAGAATTTTTTAATAATTAGACACATTACTCCGTTATTCCATTCGTCCAGGATCACACAAGAGGGCATGGTTTCTCTATTATCTGCAGTGGTTCCAATATCTCCTTTTTCAGGGGTTCCCACTATTCAGTGCATTCCCAGGAATTCACTAATGTGTTCTGTCCATCATCGTTCACTTCTGCATATGCCAGTTCCAGGTTGGAATATCGCTTTTATGTTGTTTACTTTTGTATACATATCCCTGCTTAGCTTCTTACTTCCATTTTAATCTATTAATATTATTTGTTATTCCATAAACTTACGTTTCTTTGCCCTATATATTTTCTTTTCCACTCTTCCAGCTTTGCTATATTCTTCATTGGCTGCCCTAGTGTATTTCTTCTGAATCATTTTCCCATATGCTGCGCCCATATGTTTTCTTAGTTGTCACTTTTTTACATTCCCCATCAAACCAGTCATTCCTATCTCCAATCTTTTTTAAGTTAATGGTTTCTTCAGCCATCGTTTCACTACCATCATTTCTTAGTCTTCTCCAGACATTCTCAATATTATCGTCACGTCCTTCTTCCAGATTTACTTCCCAGAGTTTCTCAGATACATTTGCTTCATAGTGTATTACTCTTTCAGCTTTTAGTTTCTGTAAGTCATATCTTCGGGTGTGAGCACCTTTCTCAGTTCTTAAGGTTGGAGATTCTGCCTCTTACACATCCACTAACTGCATTGGCACTACAACATGTTATGATGTCTAGTAAATCTAATTTATGCCGTGCATCTATTTCACTGACCACAGAGCCATATGGTGTTCTCCAGGTGCCCTTGTGGACGTTCTTGTGACGAATGGTGTGCCCCCTATTACCATTTTGAGGTTTGTTGCATATTTGATTTAAGCAGTCTAAATCCATTGAGTGTTACCGATTTAAGCCATGGATGCCTAATTTGATATTTTTAAGCAATGACATGGAAACTATAAAGCTAAATAAGACAATGACGAAAGCTAGTAAAGAAGCAAAGCTTAAATAAATTAAAATAAGACAAAGATGTGGTGAGCAGTAGCAATGGTGATGATGTTACTGATATAAATATAAGTGGGAGTAAGTCTGAATACATTGTGAAATCTAAGAATTTAGGGACTATGATAATTAGAAAAAATTAAGTTCTGAACAAAATAAAGCCATATAAAAGACAGGAAATATATTTCTATATAGGATGCAATAGTACAAATTAAAAAAAAGCAAAGCCTCAAGTCTCTAAAATAGAGGAAAAACCGTCCAATCAACGTTTTGCCAATTCAGGCATTATCTAGACACACAACAAAATAAAAGTCACATCACAGAGGACAAAGTGCAACACATCTCACATTAACGGTCCAAACAGACTCATTACATTTGCAACCTAGCTCCAAGATGTTCCACAAAATACTCTTATAATATATATTTATAGATATATTATTAAGAAGATAATGAGAATTAAAATATAATATTATATATATTTTATTAATATATTACATGACATTTTTTTAAAATGTATTTATTGAAATTTACAACTATATACTGAATACATCAAGTAAATATAATGAAAGATAAATCATGTCGCGAGATAAAGGCAAGTAGAGAAACTACGCAGTGGTAGTACTCAAATAAAAAGTTCAACTTAGAAGGTCACGAGGCCAGCTTCTAATCAGAGGATTATAAGGAATTGAAGAGGTTGCGAGGTTTGAAACTAGTGGGTTTGAGTGGAAATGAAGTTTGTCATGAAAAGATTGATACCGGATTCGGGCCAAATCAGCAACAAACATTATGGATTACTTTGTTTGTAACAGAGTAAGGAGCATTGAGGATTTTACGAAGGATTTTGGATTGTAAGGACTGAATTCGATGGCTTATTGGAGTCCAAAGTTCTTAATTCCTTAAGTCCAGATGGGTCTAATGTTTGTCATGTATTTAAGTAGGAGCTTAGAGCGTTTGTCTCGTAAATGTTGAAGTAGCCTGCAGCGGCAAGCTGTTTCTTGTTGTTTCAGTCTAGTATGAGGATTCCAAGTTAAGTGTTTGAAATGAAAATTCAAACTAGAGTAACAACCTCATCACAACAATCATCTTAGAAAAATATGTATGAATGCAAAGGAAGAAAAGTTCACATTTTATTTACAAAGTCAATAAATTAAATATTTATTACATTAGAAATAGTATACATGCATACAGGTATGAAAAAGGTCTAGATAAAGATGTTAAAATACATGTGCTTGGGTATGCAGTTGTTTTTCATAGTTATGATAGTTGTTTTTCATACTATAATGCAACTGAAAGGTAACAGTTCATAGACATTTTAGATATAAAGGTAGTGTCATTAATTTTTTATAACTAACGATAATAATAACAAAATTAATAATTACTCAGAAAAAATTATTGTTCTTTGAAAATGGAGATTCCAGAAAGTAATTTTTGTCATATTTTGCTTTTTTACTTCTGAAAAGGGAAGTAAAAAAGCAATTTATGTTGCAGCACAGACTCATTATGTGGTGTTTATGATAATGAGTGCTTAAGATTGTCAAAATTTATTAACTCATTTTCGCTCCAGAAATTTCAATTTTTCTCACCTCGATTGGTTAATCATTGAAAAAATAGATGTAGACTGACATATCTCATCCCACGATATCACTATGGAACAAAGCATGACCATACAACAGAATAATTTACATACGACTGGGTATCAAAAGATGCACTATGAATTACCAGTGAAAACTTTAATGGCCCAAGTTCCTTTTGTGAATCATAAGACTATAATATACAAAAAATATTGTGGTCGAAGCCCAGAGAAGCTTCACAAATATTTGCAAATGATGTATTGATGCCAAGGAAGGTAATGCTGAGTGTTTGATGGAATTTTAAATGAATTCATTGTGAGCTGCTTGTTCATTATGAGCTGCTTGAACCCGACCAAACAATTAATTCAACTCTACTATCAACGACTAATATTATTGAAGCAGGCTAATCAAAGCCAGAGTTGATCAACAGGAAAGGTATTGTTTTACATCACGGCAAGGTACAAGGTATGTAAGTCCACACATATCTTTTATGACTCGGAAAAAATTGAAAGTTCTTGACTAGGAAGTTTAGATACATCCACCGCACATTTAGGACCTTGCCCTGATTATTATTTGTTTCGATTTCTGCCGAAATCTCTTTATGGTATAAAACAGGCTTCAAAAGAAGCTTGCGAAAACTAACTAGTCCAGTTTTCACCCGAAAACCTCCGAGGTTCTATCTATTTATCTCTGACAGCGCTATAGTCCTTGAACAACCCTGGCTTCCTCAACAATTCTCCTCCCCTCAGAGCAATCCTCTGCAGCTCTTTTCATCTTCTCGCTCCCAGAAGCTGTAAGTCAGCCTCGACATCTTTGAGCCATCGTAGCCTGAGTATATTATATCTCTGTATATTATATAGAAGAGAAAGAGGTAGATACCATCCGGGCGTCCCTCTATTATCTTCCTTGGTAGTCTTTTCTGATCCATTCGCTGCATATGACACAACCATCTTATTCTCCCTTTTTTAATAAATGAGACTAAATCGGGGTCTATACACAGGTCTATAAGTTCTTTATTGGTTTTTATCCTGTATATATTTTCGACTTTGGTTGGGCCATATATTTTTCTCAGGATTTTCCTCTCCAAATATTAATGAAAGCCTCTTGTCTCTTTGTAAGGGTTCACACCTCACTAGCATATGTCACTACTGGTCGGAGAACGGTCTTATATACTCGCACTTTGATCTCTCGGGATATATTTTGATTTAGAAGAATTTTCATGAGAACCCAGTAGCATTCATTGCCAACCTGAATCCTCAATTTTATCATTCTTCTATTTGTTTTTTTTCAGTGACTGTTGTGCCGGGGTACTTGAACTTTGAAACTTTTTCGAAGCTACCTCCTTGGCATATCGGAGATCCACCAGTCATGCTTTTCTTGGACGATATCATTTATTTTGTCTTTTCCTTATTTGTTTTGAGCCCTGTTTTGTTTGTGCAGCTTGTTCACATCACAATGATAAAATGGTTGACTATGTATATCCTTAGTAATGTAGAAAATGGTAAGGAAAGAAGTTTTACAAAAAAAAACCTAACTTTGAAATTAAACAAAAAAAGTTTGGCTAACTTGCGTACAATTTTGACCGACCATTTTATTCGAGTTGAAAATTAATTGGGATAAGATAAAACATATTGTGCACATGTTTTTTTTTCGGGATGAACTGTGTGGTGTTGGAGTTGTTTGCCAAGCATTCGTTCGCTGCGTTGTGAGCTTCTTCAGGGCTAGTCAGTAAATGAGGGGAGCAGATGGTGTAGTCAGGGTATATATACCTTAGGGGCGTAGTCTCCGTCGAAGTCTGCCTTCCCAATGGCTTGCTTGTGCCGTCTGTAGGTCGTGTTGTGTTCGGGTGGGTTCGTATGTGTTCGGTATTGTCGTATGTGTGAGGATGGTAGGGTAATGTGTGAGTCTTTTGTTTTATGGCAGGATACCAGTTTTTACTGAGTTTGTATCCGTCTTCCTTATTGAAATTATTGGTTTCTTTGATAATTTCAATGGTGCGGAGATGATAGTTATTTTATCATTTTATAACACTAACCACCACATACCAAAAAAATAGCTGTATTGGTAAACGAAAATAATTATCATTATCGACACCAGCTGCTTTGCACGATTTCAATTTTCTGATAACTATTTCGACTTCCTCCTTACTCAGTCCATCTATAAATGGTCTGGCACTCTGATATTCAGAAACAGAGATTTGATTATTAATTCTGATATTTTCTAAATACTTCTAGATTAATATATTTAATAGAATTTATAATTATAATAATATATACCTTCCCCACCTTTGCGTTCGCATCCCCTAAAATTATTTTTATACAGTTTTGCGGTAGTTCATCGTAGACCCACTATAGTTTATCATAAAATTCACATTTAATTCCATCATCACTGTCTTCGGTAGAAGAATGTATATTTATTAGTACAATTTTAACCCAATGCCCTAGAAAGACAGTTACCGATATCCTTTCACTAAAAAACTGCTCGGCTCTTAATGCGGCAAGCAATCTATTCTTCACCAGAAATCCAGTACCTAAGCAATAGTTCCACTTCCTCCATACCAAACAGTGTATTTCCATTCCTTTAAAGAACCCTCCTTATATAAAATTAATAGAGAAGTTGTGAAGGTTACAAAACTATATTGTATGATTAAACTTAACTGTATTTATTGTGTTAAATTATTATCAAATTTGACTCCTGTAAAATCTTGTTTTCGGCACTTAACACATATGTGAACCAAGGCATCGATATATTCTGTTATCTTTATTCTAAAGATTCTTCCAAGTTTTAAGATTAAAAAACATTGAAAGGTTTTGAGATGAGTGAACTCCAATAAAAGTAAATTTAAGTAAGGAATCTTATTTATTTCAGTATTTTGCCATACATTTCTTTTTATTAGTTTTGAAACAACCTTGCTATGTTGAGGTAGTTCCGTACTTAGGGTTTACTAACTAAACCTGGGCATTTCAGTACTGTACTTTCCTAAACCTTCCGATTGCCGAGTTTGAACTGACCATTTCTCTTCAAAGCTTTCAGATCCCAATATATCTTCCCAAGACTACCTGATAGGTTTGTTATTCTGGTACAATTTTAAATTTTATTTATTATTCAATTGGCTTTTCTATTTTCGATATACTTTTAATAATTTCCATTAAGCGATGCCTTTTTATTTTGTTTGTTTAATTTTTTTTGCAATTGTAGGAATGGTTTCGAATAACGGTCGATTTAAAAATTGATATCTTTCGTGACCAGAAGTTGCATTTATGGCTAAATTCAGTTGTAGAAGAAACAATAAAAATTAAGGCATTTTTTAAATATTTACTAATAAATTAGGAAAGAGTCGACAGAAGTTTTTATTATTACCTTTACACAATGAATTGAATTTTCTTTACATCTCTCTTGTTTAATTATTCCAGTACCCTAACGTCTGAAATATAACATACATAGGTAATTCTAAGGGCATCTCAAAACGGGTTCAATTCTTTAAATGAAATATTAGAATAATAAAATTGTTAAATAGTTATTCATGGACAGCTCGAGTTTTTAATCATTTCTTTCCAGGGATAAATAACTCTACATAGTTGGAATAAAAAATAAAATAAAATAGTACATTGTTGCTTTATGTTATTACATATAATTTATTTAATGGTGACTTTATTCGGGTTGGTCCAGTGCACGTCCTGGATCCGGGAACAGATGTGGCAGATACATTCTTTATCTTCTCCCAGCTGTCAAAAGTTGAAGCACACAACGGCAATGCCATGCCACCATGACTACTGGCCATGCCGGAACCAGCATTTGATAGAATGAGATGTTAATAACCACGCTCATAACTCAAGAACACTTGGACCGATTTCGACCAGTCCTAAATGGTTCGAATCATCGAAATCGGTCCAGGCGATCTTGAATTATTAGGTCAGTAATTAACGCCACTCTCTTTTATATATATATATATATATATATATATATATATATATATATATATATATATATATATATATATATATATAGACAGAGAGAGAGAAAGAGAGAGAGATTAATTAAATTTGCATAACACGAACTTAGACCTAGAACATCCGATTTTTTATAAGAAAGAAATAGTTGGGGGTGCAGTCAATAAAAACACCTAAATAAGTGTAACTTATTTATTGTGTGCCGACGTTTCGGTCTACAATGTAGGCCATCTTCAGGGCGAATAAAACACGCGGCGGCTAGGCGATCAACGGCCAAGTAAAAAAAAAAGCCAAAAAAAAGTCGTCACTTAATGATTAATTACACGACTTGGCCGTTGATCGCCTAGCCGCCGCGTGTTTTATTCGCCCTGAAGATGGCCTACATCGTAGGCCGAAACGTCGGCAAACAATAAATAAGTTACACTTATTTAGGTGTTTTTATTGACTGCATCCCCAACTATTTCTTCCTTATATAAGAGATACAGTCAACCAATTCTTCTCTAACATGAATCCGATTTTTTGTTTACTTCTCTATAGTTATTATTTCTTTTATATTCCGTTTGAAAATATTTTTCTCTTGGTGTATTGTTTAAGGTTTATCAAATTTAAATGAATGTTTTGTTATATTGGCATCTGTCATCAATTTATGTGTTGAATTAGAAGAGACTTTTTTATAAGTTTGGACATCATTTAGGAATAACTGCGTTTTATTTATGTGTTTATCTACTTTAAATATCGCAATTTTTAAACTGACACACGGTACAGAAACATATTCACTGATGAATAATAGAAAATTTCTATTAAGAAGCCAATTGATACATCTGCTACCACCACACATTGAAAATGCGTTCAAATGTATAAATTCGACAAGTAAAATTGAAAAATGATATCAAATAGAATTGAATAGAGCCCTCAATAAGTTAAAAAAAAAACATTCTAAATATTGAAATAAAAAGTGTGATATTTAAAGTAGATAAACTAAACAAAGATATTGAAAACTACAAAACCGAATTATGTAAAATACTACCACCAAATATCTATAAACATTTTTAGAATACTATCAATAATTCGTAAGAACAAACATTCAAACAAATAAAAAAAAACCTGTACCACTACAACCCGTGAAGGGTCTGGGGTTCAGTACATGGTAGAGACTGTACGGTTTCATGGATAACGGTTCTGCAAGGAGGTGACTTGTCCTAGGTCACGCTCAACCGCCAGATTTCCCCCTTATTTTGGGTACCCTATTTTTATAATATTTTATAGAGGCTGGGTAGGCCCCAGGAGGGTCCTAGATCTCATATGATCCATCTCCCGCTGTAAACAGACTAAATAAAAGTACTGCCTGCAGCGGGATTTGAACCAGGATTTCCGCCATGGCAACTCAGTGCTCTACCACTGAGCCACTCCGCTCCCTATTCAAACAAATAAACAAAATAAAAATCAAATAAAGAAGATATCCAAAATATGTATGAGAAATCGGCTAATATAGAAAATAATAAGTGGTATGATGACGTGAAACAGTTTTAATCTCTCGGCCCTAAATAGTGTAAAAATTATGAACCCTTATTAAATCACCTATCCACAAATAAATATAATCTTAAAGATTCATTTGAATTTCATCAAAAATCACAATTATTAAAGTTCCTAAATGTTATAAATTAATTTCATTAGATGTGTCATCTTTATTTACCAACATATCCATTGCCAAAATAAAAACTATTATGGATAAAAATTGGAATAAACTAAAAACTCGTACAAAACTCCCCAAAAAACTAATTCTTCAATTACTGGCCCTGTGTACAGATAGAGGATATTTTCATTTCAACGGAAAATTTTATATCCAAAAGTTCAGCTGCCCTATGGGATCTGCCCTATTTCACCTATCTTGGCTAATATTTATTTAGAATCCATTCTCCTTTGGAATGCGAATGGTATTCGAAACCACACTGACGAATCTTTACTGTATGACAAAAAATTAATGTAGCCTTAATTACAGAAACTCGACTTACCAGTAAACGGCAGCTCAACGTAACACAGAACTAAACCTACCGGACTGACCATCCTGATGGAAAAGCTCGCGGTGGTATTGCTGTCATAGTCCATCAATCCCTCTCCCAACAGTCATTTCCCCTACCTTCAAACGATCTCCTTCAGGCTACAGCTGTTTCAATCAAAACCTTTTCCTTTCCTATCACATTAGCATCGGTGTACTGTCCTCCTAATAAATCCATCTCCAATTCCCAATTCAGCCCTCTTCTGGACTCCCTAGGGATCCATTTCCTTTTAGGTGCAGACTTTAATGCGTAACATCAACAATGGGGCTCAAGAACTACTAATTCTCGAGGCCGCATGCTACAGTCTGCACTTAATTCCCACAACTCCAGTTTTATTTCTCCCGGCACTCCTACATATTGGCCCACTGATCCAAACAGAAATCCTGATCTCGACTTTTTCATCCATCCCCTAAACTATTCCATAGAACGCCTTGACGAACTGACCTCAGATCACAGTCCTTTGATCCTTACCCTTTCTATATTTCCAATATCCAAACTTCCTCCGCCATCATTTATTAGGGGACCAGTTGACTAGAACCTTTTTCACCAGCTTGTATCCGACACCATTGACCTCAGAGTTTCCCTAAAAAAACCCTAAGAGTTAGATGATGCAGTCGATTCCTTTACCAATTTGATCCAGCAAGCAGTTTGGAATGCATCTTTACCTAGTCCTTCCTTCAAATTCTGTAAGAAAAATACATTACCGCGAGATCTAAGGGATCTTATCCTTACCAAACGCCGTTACCGATCCCTTTGGTAAAGAACTAGGCATCCTCACGATCGGAGACTGAATAACTACTTCACCAAACTAGTTAAAAAGAACCTCACAACCTATAGATCCGAAACCTACAATGCCACACTATCCGCTTCTGATAATTCCCTCTGGAATTCTACCCAAAAGATCCTTAAATGCCACCCTATTTCCCACCCCCTCCGCCGTAAAGACGGATCTCGGGCTGCTCAGATGAGGACAAAGCAGAAGAATTTGCCAAACACCTTTCAAATACATTTATCCCACATCCAGAAACCCAACCTACGCACGTTTCCAATATTAATGAATTCCTCTCTTCACCCATTCCTCTATCTATCCTTACCTCCTAAAGCTGGAAATCCCTCTGAGGTCAAATTCCTTTTACAAAAATTAAAAGTCCGCAAATCTCCTGGATATGACCTTCTAACCACCCAGAACCTTCAACATCTTCCTCAAAAAGCGATTATTTTCCTTACCTATCTATACAACTATATCCTTCTCACAACTCACTTCCCTTTGATGTGGAAACACTCTGTCATCATTCTATTCCCAAAACCTGGTAAACCACCCAATATCACTTTATCATACCGACCCATCAGCCTGCTTCCAATTCTTTCCAAAATTATTGAAAAAAATCCTCCTGAAACGAATCCTACCCATAATCGAATCCAATGATATTCCTTTACATCAGTTTGGATTCCGTCCCAGGCACTCGACGGTCCAGCAGGGTCTCCGAGTTGTCGATCAAATTTCCTCTGCTCTTGAAAGCAAACAATACTGCACAGGCGCATTTCTGGACGTAGCACAAGCTTTCGACCGGGTATGGCATGCCGGTTTGCTGTTCAAGCTCTAAACCCAGTTACCTCAATCCCTATTCCTAGTTCTTCGATCCTACCTCTCTGATCGTTACTTCCAAGTGCACTGTGGTAACGAATACTCCAATGTTTACCCAATTCAATCTGGAGTCCCCCAGGGCAGCGTCTTGGGGGGTCCTATCCTATACATACTGTACACCGCTGATATCCTAACTAGTCCTGAAACCTTCCTTGCAACGTTCGCAGACGACACAGCCATCCTATCATCTAATCCAGATTCTGATATGGCTTCCTCGAACCTCCAAAGGAACCTTTCACACATTGAAATTTGGTGTAACCAATGGCGGATCAAGCTTGCAGGTTTTTGAGCGAACAATTCTGAGAACAATGTTTGGACCTGTAAGGGATGGCGCCCAGTACAGGCAGAGACACAATGAAGAGTTGTACCAGATTTACCGAGAATCAGATTTGGTACAATTTATAAGGATCTCAAGGCTACGATGGGCGAGGCATGTTGCAAGAATGGACGGGGACATACCTATCAAGAGGCTACTCCTTGGGTATGTGGATGGGAGAAGGAGAGGACGGCCATGACTTAGATGGGCAGATGAGGTCGAAGCCGACGCAAAGAAGCTCCTCAACACCAGAACTTGGCAGACCCATGGGGCAAGATAGAGATGAGTGGAGGTGTCGTCATGATACGGCGAGGACCCGTACCGGATTGTAGTGCCAGAAATGATGATGATGATGACCAGTAATTTTTACAAGAAGAACCTAAATTAAAGCTAAGGATAATTAAAGCTAGGATACAACATTTTAACACAGTCATCAAACCGGTGATACTGTATGGAACAGAACTGGCGTTAGGGTGGAAAGGCTAAGATTCTATGGGCACATGATGAGGATGAATCCTGAAAGACTAAACCACAAAATTTTTCACCGAATCCACTGTCACAAAAATTAAACAGGATATTTCAAACAACTTAATGATGGTATGGACAAAGTGGGTCTAACAGACCAAGATTGTTTTGACAGAGACGAATGCAGAAGGGCGCTCAAGGGAATAAACGTTCTTATGGGAAAAAAGGGTCTTGCGTGGTCTGAGGAGAGAAAACTTAGGCACGCAAAGCTCATGAAGGACATATAGGAAAAGAGGACAAAGATGAAGAAGAAGCATTAGATGTATGATATCCGCGCGGTCTTTAAGACCTTTTCGTGAGAAAAAGAAAAGAAATTAATAATCAAATATGATTCAACAATCAAATAAAAATGATGAGTAAATAGTGTGTTAGTTAATGTATTCATTTTAACAACTCGTTTTCTCACTGTTAAGGCATGAATATGAGACCATAATAGTCTCTTTTAAGATGCCAAATAGCTTTGTTTGATTTTGATTAGTAACTTATTCCAAGTGTTAATTTAATGGTTATGTTATACAACATAATTTAACCATTATACAGCATATTTAGTTAAATTATAGTATTCTTATCAATCAAATGTTTCAAATCAGAAGGATGAATTTGATCCATTGATACATGATGAAATGAAAAACATTCATTTATCATTGATAAAAAAAAAAGAGAGAATAAAATAATGCAAATTAAGGAAGCCTTATTCTAAGATACCAAATAGCTTTGTTTGATTTTGATTAGTAACTTATTCCAAGTTTTAATTTAATGGTTATACTATTTAATATAATTTAACCGTTGCACAAGTTAAATTATAGAATTTAACCGTTAAATTATAGAATTCTAATAAATCAAAGTTCCCTGGCTAAACATATCAACCCATTTTTCTATTTCTATATCAACAGATCAAATTCAATAAGATCACAAACAATAAAAAAAATAATAAGTTAACTAATTAAGTAACATCACCTGTCGGTTTGTATTGTGATTCTAAACTATTCTAAAAACAAAAAAAAAATTATTTGGCTTCTCTGGCTGAAGGTATCGTCCTATGTTTCCATGTCTATATCAACAGATCAAATTCAATAAAATAAAAATAGACACCATCACGTCAGATATTTTAATGATTTTACTTTATATCATTTTCATTAAAACGGTCCAAATAATTACAATCTATTAAAAAATGTTATAATCTTAGCATTTTAATGTTTGAACAAGACGAAGAATCCTGGATCCGCCCTTGGGCTACAATTAACAATGATTTTGTGTAATTTGGTCATAATATAACAATAAATATCAAGTAAATCGGATAAAATTATGATAATCCTTTTCAATAACATTTCATATTAATCTTTTACTGACACGAACAGTAAACGAAAGTAACTTCTGTCCGTCCTGTTTGTTAATCAGAGTCAATGTATGTTTCATTATGTATGAAACATTCATGTATGTTTCACGGCTGTGCTAATCCGTTAGTGATGAAATTTGATATGGATAATCTCAAGCCTGGGTAAGGAAATAGGCTACTTTTTATCAACACACCACACAGGAGAAGTTTATACAAAACTGTAACCAGATTGACTAACACACCCAGCGCTCGACGCACAGCAGAAACCACTGAACTCAGGATCTAGAAATTTGCAGATAGGTTCTTTGTATAGCTTAATGAGCACTAATAAAGGAATTGGGATAATTCCACTCCCAAGGGTTTCCCCCTAATATAATAGGAGTTTAAATATTGTATTGAATCCGTCAGTTTTTAAGTCAGACGTCTGAAATTTTGGATGTACGAGTAACTTATAGTCACAAAAAATTAAATTATTTATTTAAAATGATCTGTCACTAAACTTTATGTGGAAGACCAAATTCCACGCGAGCGAAATTGCTGCGGGCAAAAGCTAGTAATTTATATACAATGAGTACAAATAAACACAATAAGTTCACAAATCCATTGTTGGGCGTGAAAAATAGCACTATTTTAATTTAGCTAATTAAAAGTAAAATGAGAGTTCTTTTTTTTGTATCCTATAACTGTATTCATTATTTACTTAAGTTGTGATAACTGATGCTATCAGGTCAGATATTTTAATATATATATATATATATATATATATATATATATATATATATATATATATATATAACATATATAAAAATGTACAAATGTATAAAAGTACATTTGTTTTATAGAAAAATAAAGAATTATGGACTATAGTGAAAATGATGAACCACAAAACCAACGAACATCTAGTGATCATTCAAGACATGGAACAGTTTTTATTTCGGGAGTAGATCACTTAGCATTTATTCTAATTTATATTAATCATCTTTTCTTTCCAGATTATATTGACTAACACTATAAATAAGATACCGATTAATATCTGGTAATCATTGAATTTAGGATATATTTAGGGGGGGGGATAATAAATGGATGACTCAACACTCAACTTTACCATTGAAGTGAGCCAATTTATTTCAAAATCTGAGACTGAGTATTGCATTACCAGCAGTATATTCGATGCACGGCCCATAGCCAACCTAAAACTGAACTCAACTTATCTCCCGATTCTTTAAATTAAGATCAGCCTATTCAACCAAAAACTAATAATTTTCCCATTATCATAAATCCCTCATTACCCATGTGGACACATTTTCAATTTATAAATTTAAATTTCAATAGAAAGGTTCAATGTTTTAAAAATAAGAGAAAATACATACAGTAGTGAAATATATTTACATTACAAAGAAATTGAAACATGATAATTTTATCAAACAGTAATAGTAATAATATGGGTAATGAGGGAACTTAGAAAAAGGAGAGTAAATCCCCCCTCCCTCTCCAGGAAAAAGATCTTTTTAAAAGTGTTAAAAATAAATAATAATAATGCATTCAATTTTAGTACTACAAAATTACTAACTAATAAATAAACTTTTTAAAAAATGGTAAAATAACATGGAAAACTAATAAGAATCTACAATACAAGACAATGAAAATCATTAATAAAATTTAAATAAGTTCCTTTTTTTTTATTAGTTTTAAAACCAAAAGAAAATTTTTCTAAAAAGAATAATAAAATAAGAGTACATAAAGAAAATAAAGAAAAAGCATTAACTAAATGATCTGAAAAATGGAAAAAGTCTGTGAACATTGAACACTATGAACAATTTAAACAACAAAGAAAAGAAACATCAAGAATAATATAAAGAATCAAAAGATCATTCAAAGAATCACAACTTATTGAAATGCAGAATAGCTTCACAAAAAATAATTCCAGAGATTTCTATCAGACCTTCAAGAATAAATTAAAGGGCTACCAAGCACCTAGCACCTGCTTCGACGACAAAAGAGGTAGAATTGGATTAAATAATACTGAAAACTATGCAATTCTTGCAAAATATTTTGATAAACTCCTAATTGCCCAGAACCTAGTCATAAACTATAATTCCAGACTTTTGCGAGAATCACGAAGAATATATACTGCCAGCAATTGAAGAAATCAGAGAAGCCATTGAAAATCTGAAAAATGACAAAGCCAGTGGGGAAGACTCCCTAACAGCTGAACTTCTAAAGTGGTCAAAAACAAAGATTATAAAAAATATAGAAGTAGTTTTTGAAGAAATATGAAAAACAGAAAAGATCCCTGAAGAATGAAAGGTTGACCGAATACATCCACTCCACAAGTAAGGCAACAAAAAAGATGCTAATAACTACACAGGAATATCTCTCTTACCAGTTGCGTATAAAATATTTTCAAAGTTCTGCTAAACCGAATTGAAAAAACTCATCTTCATTCATCTTCAGTTAAATGAATATGAAGGTGGATTCAGAAAAGGCAGACCCTGCTCTGAACAAATATTCAATTTGAAATCCATAATCCGTCACAGACTTCTGAACTCTAAAAACAGCTGTAACTTATATCGATTTCAAAAAGGCTTTTGACTCAGTTGACAGGGAAACACTAGACAAAGTCATCCGAGAATTTGGTGTCAAATCTAATTCGTGAAACTCTTACAAATACAGTCTCAAAAATAAAGTTCATGGATGAAACCCTTTCAAATAAATACAGGTGTAAAACAAGGCGATGGCTTATCCCCAGTCCTCTTCAACAGTGTATTAGAAAAAATAGTAAGAATTTGGAATCACAAACTGAAAAAACACCAAATATCACCTATAAAGCTGGGAAGAAAGAATCAGTGTATTAAAATAAACTGCCTCGCATATTCAGATGATTTAGCTATACTGTCGGAAAATCTATTAGATGCAGAAATACAAATCAATCTCTTGGAACAGATAGCCAGAAGAGCAGGTTTAAGAATAATGCTAATAAAAAATTCTAATATTTAAGCCACCAAAATTTTTAGCTACAGATATTGGGCAAATAGAGAAGATCGAAAAGTTTAAGTATCAAGTAGAGATAATTCAAGAAAATGGATCAGAAAAATTTGCCATAGATGAAAGGATACACAAACTGGAAAGAGCATATGGAATAACAAAAAGTATTTACAATAAAAAGGGCATATCAAAGAATGCAAAAATATACACCACAGTTATATACCACAGCTATAATACTCAATTGTAATTTAGACAAACTAGAAGTATTGGAGAGAAGAATTATGAGGAAAATTTGGGATCCTAAAAGAAGCACAGAAACCTGGAAATTACGAAGAAATGATGAGGTATATCAAAACATAGAAAAAATAACAGAAACGATAAGGAAAAGAAGACTGATGTTTTTTGGACATTTATATAGAATGGATGACAACTGGCTGTCAAAACATCTTTAATTATCTCTGGGAAAAGAAATTAACAACATAAAAGCAGAAGTTGCAGCACACAGAGATGCCTTCAGAAAGATAGTGTTGGACTTGGGATTCCAGGTTATAACACCATAAAAGAACAGGCACAAAGAGGTCGGAAGAAAGAAAAAAAAGAGACCTGGTGAAAGGATGGGAGAGTAATAGAGGAAAAGAAAGCAACAAATGAGAAGAAATTGAAATTGCCAAGTGGTCCCTAGTTGGCCAAAACGAAGGGGGGGGGATAAATAAGAGTACAAATAGGTTTGAAAGTATCTCATCATTAATTTAACTAATTTTGAAAAAAAAAAAAAGAAGAAATGTGGGATGCATAATTAAAACAAGTTTGGTTGATCTCAATGAAAAATTATATCATTGATATCAATGAAAAATTACATGGAAGTCACACAATTTTAATGCCAATACCAATAATTTAATAAGAACCCACAATTATAATAAGTGATAAATGCTACTATAAATGACAAATTCATATTTAAAGCAATATGAATTTATAAAAGCAATCAACCATATTTAAACAATAAATTACAAGGAAAAAATCACTTCAAAGAGCAAATGTTAATAATCAATAAAAAAAAGTAAAAAGTAAATTCAGAAGACAGAAAACAATTATAAATAAAAAAAAGTTGCAAAAAAAAAAAAACAATAACTAGGTTCTACTTATAATAAAAACATCCATGTACAAAGCCCAGCATATTTTACGACAGCTCCATTATTAATAAACTCAAACACTGAAATAAAGACAAAATACCTATCTAATTACCTTAATGATTTCCTGGGAAGTAAATAAAAAAAGTTGAAAATGAATATATGAGAATAGCTTATATAAAGGAAAATAGATGTTTATTGTATAGATACCATAAATGAAAAAATGGTATATAACAGCAAATTGTAAATAATATATATCATTGCTTTAAAACAAAAAGAGACAAAGGGAATTCATTACTTTTTTTAAAAAGAAACTATAACTGATGAAAGTACAATTTCAAAGCTATTTAAATTTTAGAGTAAATTTATAAAAGGTCAATAAGCTAAGAAAAACATGATTGATAATAAATACTCCTATCATAAAACATATCAGATAGCTTCAAGCATATTACAAGTTGTTTTTTTTTTCATTGACACAGATAAAAAGTGCTTTATACATATATATAGTCATGAAAATAGTCAGCACAATATTTTTTACAAACTACATATAGCAGAAAAACTGTCAATACAATGTGATTCATTAAATGTTCAAAATATATTTGTATAAATAAACGTGTTAAAAAAAAAAAAATGTTCAGTATTAAAATTACACTAAATTTGCAAAAATAATTCCTAGATGAGATATTGAGATATAGCATAAGTAATTGAAATTAAACACATTCTATAATCCACTAAATAATGTGTTAAAAAGGAGATAAAGAAAAGGGTTAATTGAGAGGTTGTTTGACACAAGTTCATAATATACAAAATAGTCTTAACGAACAGTCACCGACAAGTTTCTTTTTTTGTATACTACATAAATAACCCATTCTGATCACTTGATATTAATATTTTTTATATCATACAAATATAAGTAATTAAATAAAAATCATTTATAATAATTTAAATGTTAACAACAAACACATAGAAATAAGATCAATGGAAGATAAAAAGAAATTTGATTTTGTTAAAGAAAATAGAAATAAAATAATAGAAATAGGAAAAAAATATCAATTAAAAATAACACTTTGGTTTTTATTTAACTAAAAAAACAAAAAAAAAACAGGAGTATACGTTATATAATCAATACAAAATAATTATTAAATTAAAAATGTATCTAATACTTTAGTACTGAAATCATTGATACGATTTCTAGTCACAGTCACAGTTCATAGATATGTGTAATTGTTTAAGCTCACTTTCATCATTAATGTTACTATTGTCAAAATACATACTATCCTTTCACATCACAATACTACACACTTGGTCATTAGCCCAGTTTGTTCAGTCAGATTCTGTTAAGGAGATACCTATTTTAACTTAATGATTTATAGATGTTTGCAAAATATTCATTTTGTGATTTAATTACAATTAATCATGGCATATTAGTTAAATACTCTTTTCAAAATATTTAAATAATTGCCTTTGTAGTCAATTATAAAATTAACAAGTTTTGTTTATTCTAAAATTATATAAGTTCATTTTAATTACTTTCATAGTTTTAAAATTCCAACTTAAGCTCCCAGGCTTATTATTTCATATTCGCCATCAATTAACTTATGTAGAAGAATAGTGTAAAATGGTCATAGGTTGCAGTCAATGAATTACACAAAATAAGATTTGGCACAATAAATTACATTATTGCATATACACACACATGTAATTAAATTAATAAGACACACACACACACACCGATGATGTGGCAGTTGTGGTTGTGGCAAAATATATTGAGGAGATTACCCTAATTGCCAACCAGGCTGTCGCTATTATTCGAAGATGGCTAACTTCTATGGGGTTGCAGCTTGCGGACCATAAGACTGAGGCGCTCCTGGTCAGTAGCAGGAAGCAAATTGAAACTGTTACTCTCACAGTGGGTAGGCACGAAATTTGTTCCCAGCCACATTTGAAATACCTGGGAGTTGTCATCGATGCACGTCTCCAGTTTAACGCACATAGGGAGTATATCAGCGCCAAAGCGGCAAGAATTACTTCATTATTGACGCATCTTATGCTAAATATTAGAGGACCCAAAGAGAGTCGCAGAAAGCTCCTGGCAACTGTTGTCTCCTCAATCCTTTTATATGGAGCTCCAATCTGGAAAGAAGCCATGTCCGCACAGGAGACAGATGGTCTCAGTGTATCGGAGAGGTTTATTGAAAGTGACATGTGCTTTTCAGACTGTTTCTTACGAAGCTGTATGCGTAATTGCGCGCATGCCTCCAATCGAGATGTTAGTGGAAGAAAGAAACAGATGGTACAATCCTAGTTCTCGAGTGTCAAGAGACGAAGAGAGGAAAACCACCATCATATGTTGACAACAGCGTTGGAATTCGGCTAATACTGGAAGGTGGAGCTACAGGTTGGTGCCTGACATAGGTTCATGGTATGATCGTTGACATGGGGAGATGGATTTTCACCTTACACAACTATTGTCTGGACATGGATGCTTTAGAGCCTACCAGTACAGATTCAAACTAGACGACAGTGCTGAATGACCAACGTGTATGGCGGTAGAGGAAACAGCAGAACATGTATTTTTTTAATGTACTCGCTTCACTGACGAGAGAAGAGAATTGGAGCTGGCCTGCAGGAAGAAGGCGACTCCTGAAAATTTAGAGAGCTGCATGCTAAATTCGGATGAACAGTGGGCAACGGTGAAAAAATTGGCCACAGGGGTCCTCCAAAGACTGAGAGAGGAGGAAAGGACAAGGAGAGAAAATCAGCAAAGACTGGTGCCTTCTTGAAGAAGAGGAATTTAGACTAAGAAGCTAAAAGATGGAAATGGCAATGATGCGGCACATAGCCATTCCCCTCCACGAAGTAATGCCTAGCGGCAGTCCCGTGGAGTGTGGATAACAGGTGTAGGGAGGTGGTTATAGTGGGTAAAAAATCCCACACACGGATAGGTACGGGCCTATCCGCGTCTTTTGAAGATTTCCACCTGCCCATATAAAAAAAAAAAATAACACACACACACATGCACACATCTAATACGGTCACTAAGGTAACAAATGAGATAGAAAAACCGGCAAGGTTACTCTGGGTTGTGTTTTCCATTGAACAGCTAAAAGAGAAGGATTGCTAATTAGAGTGAAATAATAGCTTTTAATACCGTTTTATAACGTTTATATAATTAAACACTAAATGTTGTTGTATGCTGAAATAAAATTAAATTGAGTTTCTCTGTAAAATAAGAAAATTTATTTCCATTTACAAATACTTGTAAGACAACACCTTCCTTTTTCTTCATTTCATCATAAACTTATTTGCAATTATCACTCTTCTGCTGCTTTCATATCATTTCAGTTCCTTCTTATTATTTGATTAATCACTTTTGGCCTCTCCCATACTAGTGATTATTTAAATCTGATGTTTTTTGTCTTTTAATTTTAAATTTCCAAGTTTTAATGCATCAAGTACTGCCATTTCTATGAAACCACACTGCCCAGATTTCCCATCGTTCAATAAGCTCCCTAAAGTAATTCCATCGTTCCCGGCATCTTCTAACACTACACACCCGTAAGCTCCTTATTACTTTTTTCGTCTTTCCACACTTTGACTATGGCTGTGTGGCATATGGAGGCATCTCGAACACGCTCGAGGATAGATTTAGGCGAATTATGAACTGCTCACTACAGTCTGTCTTTGATGCTCTGAGTAGGTCTCATGTGTCCCACCTCTATGATAAGTTAAAGTGGCTCTTCCCCTCCATCCATAGACTCTATTTCCTAGTTTCTTTCTAATACCAAACCATCAACTCACATCGTCCATACTATATCTATGGTCTCTTTCAATTTAAATCCTCTATCCAATCCCAGGGCACAAGATTTCGCCTTCCCGACCTTTATACCAGTTCCCACAGAACTAAAGCATTTTAGCGTTCCTTTCTCGCCCTTTCTACCACTCACTCCCACCGGATATCCATCATGTATCTTCCTTATCCACATTCAAATCTAAACTTTTCCTACATCTCCTAAATTCCCAAACAGATGCACTTTAATCAGTAATAATCAATAGCTTATATTAATCAGACATTAATTTTTACATTGTTAGAGGCTTTTATTTATTTATTATTTTTCTCTCAGCTTATTTCTTAGAATTGCAAATTTGTATGCTATTTTTTTTGTATTAATATTTTTTATTTTTTTTTATTTTCTACCAGGACTTACATTTTAGTTCATATTTATTTTCATGGAATTATGTAAGTATTGTATTATTCTATTAATGAGCCTTTTGGCCAGATATATGTTTATTAAATTTTGTACATATCTGTTATTCTTAAAGGACCTGGTCCCAAAATAAAATTATTTTTCTATTCTATTAAAATTCTCTTTTGTTTTAACTGAGCACTACTCCATTGTTCTATTTTAAAAATGATATTAATCTTTCTATCTAAATAATTGTTTTAATATTATCTTTAACATTACTGCTATTAATCTATATCCAATGCAGGAGACATTAAGTATTTTACTTATTGTAAAACATATTTTACTTATTGTGCATATATTAAGTACTTTTTCTATCTTTATCTAAATGTTCAGAATTGCTTCAGTGTAATGATTATCATAAAACAATTAATAAGAACCTGAGAAAAGGTTTCAATTATTCGTAAAAATAAGTAGTGTTCATACAGAGTCAGATTATAAATTTCAACATATAGTTTACTAATCACAAATCATAGTGTTATTAATAAAACATACCTACAGTTAGTGACCCCAACATGATTTGTGATAGTTTTCTGAAAACAAAAGTGAAAGGCAAAAGAGAAAATGTGGCCAACTATTTGCTTATCCAGAACATAAAAATCATTTGAAACAAGTTTTTGTGAGACTTAACGCTTATGAGTTGCGAATTAGCATGTTTAAATCTGTTTAGGGCGTGGAAAAACTTGACCTTTTGGGTTACCACATTTCAAAACATAAGTTTAAACCAACCTCAGACAAAATAGATGTGATTCTTAATTAAAAACTACCGGAAACCGTACAAGATCTATGACACTTCTCAAAGCTAGATATTGCATATGCAAGCCCCACTTCATGACTACCTTAAGGATCATGAATGAAAGACGGAAGAAAAATAGTTTGGACAAACAAAACAAATGTTTTAAGAAATGCAAACAAAATCTCGCTACAACTGCCATGTTTCTCCCTCAATTCTCAATCCCCATCAAGATTAAGCGCTGACCCTTTTGACTTAGCCAATAGAACAGTTTGAAGAAGATGGATGGTAACCCGTAACATATTTTTCAAAAAAACTTTCTGAAGCACAAAATCTACAGTACATATTAAAGAGCATTGCTGGAAATATATCTTGCAGTAAAACATTTCCAATACTTATTGGAAGGAAAAGACTTCATAATATTGACAGATCATAAACCACTGGTGTTCGCATTCAAGCAAATACATATATGATAATATATGATAATGCATCTCCAAAGCAACAATGGTATACATCTCAGTTAAGTATCAGAATCTGTCACATAAATGGACAGGACAATATTGTAGCTGATACGCTGTAACAAATAGAAGAAGTAAATTTTCTGGACAATGATTTAACCATTACTGTCCAATCAGAAGATGCAGAACTTAAAAAACTGGCTGCAGCATGAAGATTCTCATCCCAATTTCAAAAAGCATCAGTTATTATCTGACAAATTTCTTTGGTGCGACATATTGACTGATAACATTTGCCCATTTCTTCCAAAAAGGTAAAGAATGGCTGCTTTTCATCAAATCCATAACCTAATTCATCGTGGTAATGAATCAACAGTTAAACAAATGACAGTTAAATTTTTTCGGCCTAATATTAAGAATGATTTTAGAAAATGGCCAATGATTTAATTACCAAGATCTGGGCATAATATGGGAAGAAGAAGTTGAATTGGCTGTAGAAGGAATCAAGGTTGGAGAGCAGCTGGTAAGGGACGAAATCTCTCCAGAATTTATTAAGTACGCGGGAAGGCAGATAATCAAGGTGCTGCAGGGCCTATTCCAGAAAATTTATGTCAAAGTGCTTCCCAATAGAAAAAGGAGTTAAGCAGGGAGAGAGTCTAAGTCCTCTACTCTTCATCATCTTTATGGATGGAATTATTAAAATATATAAGAGAAGAACAGCAAGGGCAGTGATAGGTCATTGGAATATACAAACAATACTGGCACAGGCAATGGTATATGCTGATGACATCGTGTTAATTGCTACGTATAGTCTCCAACAAGCCCTAGTAGAATGGGAAGCAGATCTCAGTAGGAAGGGCATGGATAACAATGTAGTGAAAAGCAAGATCGAGAGCCAGAACGAATACATATATACATGTATCGAACATATATACACGACACGAATCTGACCTGCAATAATGAGGAGCTTGAAGGAGTAAACGAATTCTCCTACCAAGGAACTGTGATCTGCAGAAATGAGACATTAGAACAAGAACTATCCCAAAGGATAGCCAACGCTAATAGTATATATTACTCCATCTGCAACACATTTGTGGGAAAGAGAGAGATAGGGAAAGATGTCAAACTCCACATTTTCAAGGCCTGTATGCATGCCAGTTCTGCTATATGGAGCAGGGTTGGGTCCTCCCAGATAAAAAAATGGAGCCGAATAACTTGTGCAGAGATGAAGTACTTACACAGACTGGCTTCAAAAACGTGCAGGGATAGAATCCGAAATGAAAGAATTAGAGACGAATTAAATATCTCCGTGATGAAAGAGACCCTGGAAAAGAGGCAGCTGAGATGGTATGGGCACTTATGCCGGATGAGCCCAGAAAGAGACCCACGAAAATTTATGGAGGCGAGACTGGCAGGAACACAGACCTAGTGGAAGGCCTCGGCTTACCTACCATAGTTATATATCCAGGTTGGGTCAAGCAAGAGGAATGACACTGCAAGAGATGACAACTCTTGCGAGAGACATAGAGATCTTAGGTTGGATCAAAGACTCTATGCTGAAAGGCACAAAAGATAAAGTTAAAGAAGAGAAGAAAAAGATTTTAGAAAATGGACTCGTACTTGTACCGCCTGTCAAAGAAAAATCAATAAATGCATTCATTATATCTGAAATTAGCAGGTACATCGAGCCGGATGAGACTTGATATTTTGCACGTTGATATAGTTGGATTATCACCTTCTTCAGGACGATACTCCTACTGTATCTCAATTATAGATCGATTCACCTCTTGGATGGAAATAATTACAGTAAGCTATATAACCACTGAGACGGTAGCCAGAACATTATTTGAAAACTGGATCACATGTTTTGGCGTTCTAGCCAAAATTTTTATGGATCAAGGGATAATTAGACAGACAGGAGACAATTTGAATCAATTGTTCTGTGGTTTTGGTGCAATTAGAGGCATGAAAGTTCAACATACCATCCAAAAGTGAATGGCAAAGTAGAGCTATTACAAAAGGACCCTAAAGATGGCAATTATAGTTCACAATTCAATAAATTGGACCTCAACATTGCTAACGAAACTCCAGAGGCTTCTGCAATCCGCCAAGATAACAATCACTCCATCGCTCAAATAGCTTGTGGTAAATCCATAAGATTATTTGGGGAATTTTTCCAAGAATCAAATATACAAATGGATAAGAATTCATTTATGGCAAATCTTATGAGTCAAATGTACCTTCTTTGAACCCTAAATACTCACCATAAGATATCGCACAAAATTTACGTCCTTAGGATCTTGCAACATCATTGCACGTGTTGTGCAGTGCCTACATACATACACTTCAAGTGGCACAGCACAACCCAAAATATTTTAAACTTTTGATTAAGAACAAGGAAGTAGTCATATCGATCGACAGACTGAAGCCAGCCTATTTGCAGTTGGATACATCACCGACTACAAGTGACACTCCACTTCCAGTTGACACACAAGCACCTACAGATGCAGCAATCAATGACTCTGGACGTTCTACAAGCCAACTAATGTATTCTCAATAAGGTCACCAGATTCGAATGCCAATGCGGTTCAGGATGTAAATGTAAACTAGCATCTGGGGGACGGAACCTAACTTTTGGTGAGAATCAACTTTTTAGTTGAGATCAGCTTCCTTCGGATTCCTCTCCTTTGTGACTGATCTCTTTATTTAATACCTTCTGTTAACTATTTTTTAACAAATCGCTCTCATATTAAAATTACTTCAATATAAAATAAAAGAATTAATAATTATTCTTGACCAAAACAAAATAAATTAAATTACCTTAAATGCAAAAGATAGTTTAACATAATGATTTTTAAAAAAAGATTGACTTTCCAGGTATTTATACTCATAGTATATTATCTTTTGGACATTTATGTAAACAAATTTTATATTATTGTAATTATTGTTATTTTATTTAAAGTTGAGGAATGCATAGGAATAAATGATTGAAAATGACACCATGATGTCGAAACGTATTATCATATAAAACAATAAAAGAATTTGACTGGAAGCCGATTTTATTTTTTTTTCTTGAAGATGAAATTCAAATAAATCCAGTTTTGAAAAAAGGAAAAAATTATAAGAATGCATAATGATGGATTGAATTGGACAGGGGTGCAGTCAAGGATGACAGAAAATAAGTGAAACTTATTGCACCCCTGACCAATTCAATCCATCATTAGAATTATCCAGTCAACTATTTTCCACTCAAATAGTTTAACATATATTGGCTGAATCTAAAGAATCTGAAAAAATGATATAAACAGTCGAGAATAATAGATACCTAATAAAATAATATAATAGAAATATACAGATGAAACATTCAGGATCAAAAGTAGATAACTCCAAAATTTTGAAAATTGCCTTTTTCTCATTTTCCGCTAGATTAGTCAACCAATTTTATACTCCCGAAATTTAAGGTACAGGACCGAACTAAACCTCTCATTTTTCATAATAAGGTGGTATAGTGTTTTGTTAGGAAAAATTTTTTGACTAAACTAGTGAAAATGTGAAAAAACAATTTTATTAAGTTCAGAATTATCCACTTTTGATTCTGAATGCCTCATATATTGGTGTCTATTTTTCTCCACTTTATACATATATATTTGTAAAATCCACCAAAATCTAAGAAATCTTGATTATTACAAATGGTTATGCTTTTATTGAAGGTTGTTTGGTTATTAAAAAAAAGTGGATGGTTAATTTGTTATTTTTAAGAAGTCACAGAGCAATTTGTTGTTTTTCAATTTCATTCAGTAAAGTAACTTTTTGGATTTCTTTTTTTTTTTCTGCAAAAAACAAAACAAAAAAAAGCCTATGTTTCTTTATTTTATTTCCTTTGGTAACATCTTAAATGTTTCAAAACTTTGTGGTGATCTGTATGAATTGTTATTAAATTATTAGAGATTTATTGTTAATTTTTAACTTCTAAGAATTATTATAGATTTAAACATTGACCTGCGATGTTTTTAATGTTGGATCTACGATGTTTATTAAATAACGGCTTGTAATTGGTCGGACGATGTCAAGGAGAGGGGAGAGGGTAAATTTGAATTATTACAGAGCCTTTAATTCGCCCCACTCTTGTTACAGATCTCAGCTAGCCCAGAAGTGCCCTCTATCTCTCTCCAGACCTTTATTCAGGCTTGTATCAGAAATTATATCATTATTGAGTATTTGATTTATGAAACTATTAGTTGCATGTGTATGTATATATATGTATATTATTTGGAAAATATATTTTATTTTGGGTCCCTTATTTTTTTTGTAACTGGCTTATTGCTTCTCCTATTTTCGGTCCACGAGCCTTTTGAGCCCATTTAATATTTTCAGGGAGAAGGGCCATTACAACTTCTCATGGTTTTAATCTGGTTCTGGACCTGAAGTTGTTGTTTTTTGTTTTATTATAAACTTTTAACATAATATTTGTGTTTAAATTTGCCTTACCTGGATGTTATTTAGCTGAGAGGGTAGTGATGTAGGAGCCACTAAATATCTAACCTATAAGTGTATTAATTTAAAAAATGTCTAGAATTGTTTCGAAATAAATCGATTATCGTTAACCGATTAATATTCAGATTGTAAATTTCAATAAATAATTTTGTTATCACAAATCATTGTGTTATTAATAAAACATATCTGCATACAATTATTTTTTGCATCTTGTTTATTATATATATACTTTTCATTTATGAATAATTTGTCATGATTAAGAGTGATTCCACAGAAGAAGAAAAACTCTTACACAACTACATCCAAATTAGTTATTCCTTAACAGAATCAGACAGTTGAGCTAATAGGTTAATTGAACAAGTGAAGCATTATTTTAATAAATGTATGTCTGTGAGTGTGTAAATTAGGTGTACAAATAAGTTTCCATCATTATTAAGAGATGGCTCTGCCAACATGATTGTGTTCAAATGGTGAGATGTACAATGGTATACAGTAAGTTTGGACATATGTCAACATCATTATCTTGAAATACAAGAAGAATAGTAGAAGGCTGAAAGTGTAAGGGGACGTTGAATTGGAAGCATTAATGAAGGAAGATTTGTGCCAAACACAAGAAGAATTTAGAGGCGAGCCAAAAAGCAATTTCACATCCTTTAAAATTGTTGAGAAAAGACGGAAATTGGTTTCCATGTGAACTGATGACGAGAGGCTTTGAACACAGACTGCACACTTGTAAAATATTGCTTGCCAGTCATAAAAAAAAAAAAAAAGGATTTTTGTATGGTAACGAGCATAGAAAAGTTGACACTATGACAACCCACAGAGGAAAAAGACTCTCCAGGCCATACTTCAACATCAACAGTCAAACCAGATATTCATGGAAGAAGAACTTTGGAGAGATCAGCTTGGTGTCGGGTATGAGTTGCTCAAACTGAGCAGAGCCATTACTGGAGCTCTATGCTGAACACAATAAATGAGATTGAGGCAAGTCTACTAGGAAAAACACACCCATTACATCTCCAGACACTACAAAATTATTTTCCTACTTGACAATGCTCGCCCCTATGTTGTGGTGCAAGTCAAAATTTACTTAGAAATGGGAAGTCCTACCCCACTCTCTGTACTCCTCACAGATTTTGCCTAGTGATTACCATTTGTTCCAGGTCGAGAGCACTGGCTTGTCCAAACATCATATGAAGCTAGGAAAAATTTGACCAACTCGTGGATAGTCTCAAAATATGAAGAGATTATCCGACATGATATCCAAATGCTTCCAGAAAGATGGGAAATAATCATAGTAGTGTTAGAAAATATTTCGTGAGTAATATAGTGTACTGTTTTTTACAATAAATTCGTAATTTTTTAAAATTAAAAATGATGGAAACTTATTTGTACCCCAAATTTATTCAACCAAGAAAAATAGCTTCATAAGAGGAGAAGCTGCATAAATAATATATCTATTCAACAAAAAGTTTTAATAACTCATTAAAATATAATAAAAAAATGTACAATATTAATATTAGTAAAATAAAAGAATTAGCTCGGGAAAGGCATGGACTGAGAAAGAAAATGTATCTACATTAATATAATAACGAGTTCAGATATCTTACTCCTCCATCCACCATTAAATGTACTGAGGCCAATTTTACGCTGTCCACTACTAACTAAATTTAAAGAAATTTTTTAGTTTTTTTTTTTTTAACTATACATTTCTTTTAATTCAGTTTAATGAACTAAAAATGAAATTTGTAATTTCAATTTCTTAATGTTGACTAAGAAATTGTATTGTTAAGGGGGAAAAAACCCTCAGTGATCGAGGTGTTACAACCCAATAAGTTCCCATGCGCAGTTTCTGTAAATATTGCAGACTCGTGTACCGGAAGTGATCAGGTTTTGTCAATATATTTCCTATGGGTAGATATATATTAGCCAAATGTGTCTGCTAGGGCACAGCACTTTCCAAAAGAGAAATGAAAATGTTTATGCTAGCGGGAATAAACCTGTTTAATAAGCGGATTTTTTTTAATAAGTGAGAGTTCAAAGACTGGTAATACCTGCGAGAATAGTCTTGATCTGACTAGATTCTGGGTGTAGCCAGATGGTAGTTTCAGTTGATGATAGAGCTAATCAATTATGACAATTCAAATTTTATTCTCTTTTCTTTTGGTTGTAACGGCTCAATCACTAAACCGATAGGGTTGTGAATATTTTATTATATTGCAGTTATTAGTCACAGTATGATTATTATTATTAGTTCTAGGGTGTATTTTTATTTTTTTGTTAATATAGTAGTGTTTTGTTTTTTATATGAGGGTATTTTGGGTTCATTTCTTTCCCATGCTTTCCAAAGGTGCCTATATTTGACCACATCTTGTTTCGCAACCAGCCCTTCCAGGTGTCCACGAGATCTAAGAGAGGAGTCGCTGGTAACAATTTGGTGACAGATGTGGGATGTAGGTTGCAAGAATACCGAATAAAATTAACCCAATGATAAAAAAAAATTATTTAGAAAATGGCAGAGAGAAAGAGTTAGAGGAGTTGGTAAGGAAATTACAGAAAGCCAACGCAGGCTTCGCCATGGAGAATGGCTCCCTCAAGGAATAAAAAGAGGAGGGTCTAACAAAAGAACCATGGGTCCAACAAAGGCCGACGAGAAGTATTCGGCTGGTAACAGAAGAACTATCAGGGAAAGGCGACAAGAGAGAGAACCTTGGAGTTAATGAGACAGGAAGTAAACCTGGCAAGATCTGCAGAGCGAGCCCAGTTGAAAGCCTGCCATAAACCACAACTATGGGTCAAGGAGGGGGAGGGGTTAGCCCATGAGGTACCAGGAATACAAGGCCAAGGAAACGGAACCATCTCAGTAGTTATGGAAATCGAAGGAGTGGTAGATATGGGGGTAGAGGTAACCCTAACAAGGTCCGCCACCCCCAGAGTGCCTCTGAGGCTGTCGGAAATAAGTGATAGAGCAACCGTTGATACTAGAAGAAACACATTGCAACTTAGATGCAAGTTGAAAGATAAGGAGTTCACACATCCCATCATTATCTCCCAGCTCGACCGATGACCTGCTGGCCAAAATAGAAGCAACAGTACTCGTCAAGGAACAGCAATTGGAAGTAGATGGTGGGAATAAGGAAGCACGAGTTGGGAGAGTGGAAGAGGGACACCAAGAAAATTGTCCCAGGCTAATGCAGACTTGGAGAAAAAATGAAACTCCACCCGAGAATGGACCAAGCAGGAGGAAGAGACACATCAGCTACAGACAGAGCAGCTACGAGCGAGGAACATCAGAGAAATGACTGGCTAGGAGGCAAGCATACGATAGAGAGGAAAATTGGCGTCAAGACCCTCCAACGAAAGTAGAAGAGCCCAAATTGGTGACCTTCATAACACCAGTTAGAATACCGTCCTATAGTGAAGTGATAATACGTGGACAAGTGATGGGAGAGGAACACTCAAATGTGGTTATAGAGCCAATAGGTTTGAGGCAGGGAGGAGTCAGAGTTGCCTGTTGTTTGTCTGAAATCCAAGAGAGGAGTGAATGGGTTAAAGTGGTGAATGTGTGCCTTAAGGAGGTCATCTTGAACAGAAACCAGGCTCTAGGAGTGGCAGTGATATGGAAGGAGCGCATGAATCCATTAGGGGATTAAACGCGTTGACTCAAGTATGTGCTTACCTACTACTATTGACTCTAGAGCTCTTGGGCAGGAGAAAAAATTTTTTAACCCTCAATTTGACTAGCGGATATCACCGAATCCCCATGGCTGAGGAGGATCAACCTAAGACGGTGTCACCACATTGGATAGGCATTATGAATACAAAAAGATGCCATTTGGACTCGCAGGGGACCCCACGACTTTTCAATGAACAATGAACCAGATTCTTACCGGCACCAAGAGTATCAAGTGCTACGTGTATCTTGACAATATTATAATTTTCAGCGTAAGCCTTGAGACTGGTTGCAACATGTATTCTAAAGGCTGAATAACTTGAATGGAGCAAAATGTAAGTTTGCCAGGTGAAATACTTAGGTCACTTAGTCACGGGTGAAGGAGCGAGACCAGATGAAGATAAAATCAAAGCAATGAAGGAGTTACCGCTCCCTCGTACAGCCATGGAAGTGAGAGGATTCTAGGGTTTGGCCGGTCACTATAGAAGGTTCCATTTTGCAGAAAGAACAAAACCACTCACACTGTTGACTGGGAAGGAAAGAAGATTCTAGTGAGGCCCGGAACAGGAAGAAGCATTTCAGGAGTTGAAGGAGCTCTATGTATAAAACCAGTGCTGATATACCCAGATATTAAAGATCCATTTATTCTAGCGACTGACATTTCTGGAGTAGTTTTGGGAGCTGTACTATCCCATTTTAGGAATGGCCATGAGAGACCCATGTTGTATGCCAGCCAACAACTCCACAACGCAGAGCAAAATTAATCTGCTACAGAATGACAGTTCCTTTCCGCCGTATGGGCAACAAAGCACTTCCAAGGTTATCTATTAGGTCGAAAATTTACCCTTATTACTCGGTGGTTGATGCTATCCCTAAGGAACCCGTTTTCTTGGCTAACATGTTGGCCACTCCAGTTAGAGGAGTTCGATCATGAGACATAAGCCTGGGCAGCGACACACTAATGCCGACACTCTGAGTTGTGCAGTAGCCCAGGTAGCCAAGGGTGAAATTAAAGAGTCGGAATCATACCTCCAGGACCAGACAAAGAACGAAGAGTGTGTGAAATGGGCTGAAGAGAATCTTCAGATGTGCCAACCTGATAAAGAAGGGATGATATATTGGACAAGACACAGTCAAGAAAAAAGACAGAGAAGGACAGGACAAAAGACAGTGGAAGGTCATGGTACTTCAAGGAGAAGAGAAATTATGGAAGAATGTCACAGTAGCGTATGGACTGGCCACCCGGGTATAGAAAGAACATTGGGAATATTGAATTGAAGCAGTAGTTATTTGGTCGTTGATGAAACAAGACGTACAGGCCTTTGTGAAAGCATGCCATCCTTGAGCGACCCAGAAAACGCCTGTAGACCTGACAGTACTCATCTAAAAACCGTACTTCACTAAGCAACTGTTTGAGATGGCATCAATCAAAATTGTTGGCCCCTTTCCCAGGAGCTCTAAAAGAAACAAATATCTACTTACCTTCATTAAACATTTCTCTCCTTACACGGAAGCAATAGCATTACCCAAACAAACCATAGGGCGACTGCAAAAGCTTTCGTTGATATGATAGTCACTTGACATGGGGTGCCTAGTCAGCTGTTAACCAACCAGGGATGCAATTTTGTATCCAGTTTGTTCAAGGAGGTATGCAAGATCTTAGGAATTATCAAGCTAGGAAAGGTTCCATAGGACGCTGGGCTATTATTCTATTCTCTTACCCACTTGCAAAGAAAGAAGGCAGAGACTGGGATAAGTGGATATCCACCTAACTGGGGATAAGTGGCCTACAAGGCGATATCTCCTTTTATGGGAGTAAGCTGAGGACACCCGTGGACATAGACCCCCAATGGATGGGGAAGGACACCAAGAAGACAGTATATGTGGCTCAACAACTCAGGGACCAGATTAAAGAAGCCAAGGAAAGAAACACGCTGGCGTCCTGTAGGGTTGGGATTGGGGGCGACCTGTGGTCTAGTGGTTAACGTAACTAACTACTAAACCCAAGATCGCGGGTTTGTAGCCCGGCAAGTGGCCCTAGGATTTTTTAAAGGGAGTAAAAAATCCTTAGTTATACCGTCCTTCGGAAGGGATCGATTTTTATCAAATAACCAGATGGACAGAAGTCCAACCCACAAAAGGATTGTTTGGAGGAATGATCAGGTTCCTGGGAAACAATTAATGGTAACTATTTAACTCCAAAGGTAAAACTGAAATGCTACATCACTCTATAAAACTGTTTTAACATCTCGGATAAAATAAAAACAGCTATAATACGATTTGCAAAGGAAAACAAAAAATACTATTTCCATCTATTTCTTTCATTATACTTGAAACATAAATCAAGTGTTAATAAGATATATCTTAGAAACTAACAGAACTTTAGGATTAAATCCCCCTTTTACTTGAACTAAGATGTGAAAAAATGATTGTACTCCTAAAATCGACAATGGCAAATTGTAATATAACAGGATACAATTTTGCACAGCATTTTTAAGTTTTAATAAGTGATTAATATTTAGTAGACCAAGGAAAACAATAATTTTTTTTTCAAAGGCTATTTGTAACTTATAATTATATAAATTTAAATATTAATTATTTTTTTAGTTTAAAAAAAAATCAAACTAAAAAAGGAGTTATTCTAAGAAGATTAAAATAAATAAACTTAAGCCTTCATAAGAGGTAAAACTAACCAGTCAACACTTCACCAATTGAGACATCATCCCAACTTGAAAACCTGAAATCACATTAATGCAGACCACAGGATATCATTTATCACTTCATATACCAAAAAATACTAACTAAATACAATATGCTTCACTCATAAACAATTCAATAAGTATAATATTAATGTGATTTAATATATTTAATTCTAGATGATTAATGAATTGGTAAAATGTTGATTGGTTGATTATTCACTGTTATTTGAAATCTAGCAGTAATAACCATTTTTTGCGTTTAAGATCTTAAAATATAACAAATTTTAGATTAATTTCTAATCTGAACTCACAAAAAACTATCATTTAGAACTAAAAATAAAAAATTAACACAAATAAGCTGAGGATTGTAATTTGTAAGCTTGAAAAAATATTGCATGACCATTGAGAATGATTCCTTTCAATATTTTTTTCTATAATTTTGTAACTTTTGTTTAATGAAAAATACTAATGTTAATTAGTTCTTAAAAGCAAGAATTAATTTTCAAAATATCAACATTATTTCCGTTTTTATATTTTAAATCACAGTTATCATTTAACTTTGTTTGAAGCAAGTATTTACTTTCATAAAAATGATTCTATCTGTTATCTGTTATGAGAATTGCCTCAAGAACAAGTTTTTAATTAATGATATTATTATTCTGTGATAGTCATAAATATGAATTTCTCTACAACTTGTAATTCATAATCTTGTTAAGAAATATGAACAATTCAGAAATAAAGAAGGTACTTCTAAAACAAACCAGTCTAAATGTTCACAGCTTATTCATCCATAATTTCTGTTAAGATATAATAAAATCCTTTAATACTTAAAGGATGAGAGGAGTATAATATATATTTAATTAATGGTAAATAATTAATTATACTTCTTGCAATGGAGACTAGTGAACTTCAATACTACAAGGTATGCACGCTTCCAACAACAAAATTTTAGCTTTTATCAAGTGTGGATATTAAATAATTTTTTTTTTTAAGTTTACTGTTTAATACAGCTATATTATTAATTTAATAAAATTACTGCTTTTAAAACCAATACCACTAATGAAATATTCTAAGCATTATAAATATTTCTAGAGAAAGAAAATGTATAACAGTATTTTGTAATTAATGTGAGTATGTTTTCAATGTCAGAACACAATGGAATAACAGAACTAAAAGGTAAAAATAATTAAGTTTATCAAAAGAAATTAAAAAAGGTAAGTATAAAAGGAAATCATTTATTTAAAAAAATAAGCTTTAAACATCTTAAATATATCAGGATAAATAAATTTCATATTTAAAACATAATAATGAACAACACTTACCACAGAAAATTGTTCAAAATGGTGTTGTAATGTCATATCTTCTTGAGTGATATAATAATTATTTGCCTCAACTGGACTCATTTTACACAAAGAACTAGTAGGAGAAGGAGGACTTTGGGGACTACTCGATGGACTTGTATTGCTATACTGGAAACAAAAAGTACCAAAAAATAAATAGTGAATAAAATACAACTTCACACACACAAGTAAATTATACTATAAAAAGCTGCTTTTAAACATATTAAAATCTGACCACAATATTTGAAAAGTTTAGCCTATAATTAAAAACATGAAAATTTATTTTTTAACAAATATAGAAAACATAACCTTATCTCAAATAACCGACACAGAAAAATTACTCATACACAAATATACAAAGCATAGCAAAAGGTATCATAAAAGCAACATTAAAAAATGTTAAAAACATTTAAATTAAAATTTGAATCTACAACAATGTTATTAATGTCTAATTATCTAAATTTTAGTAATTGCAAAAGAATCTAAAAAAAAAAAATCCTTCTCTAAGCCAACAGAAACTGTACAGCAGTAACCTACCACTTCTATGTAAGGAACCTCAACAATAATTTCATTTACTGACCTTTTGTATCATTTACTCCACATTTCCCTTGAGGAAAATCACAAAGCCACAAGAGCAAGGCTCTATTTTATTTATTTATATATTTATTTATTTATTATTATTATTATTATTTTGTCAGGATTAGGGTTATCTTCATAATTAAGGGGAGTAAATCATTTTTCATAGTTCTCTCTCTCTCTCCTTAACTTCCGTAAAATGAACTGATCAAGCTGAAATTTCACATACAGTTTTTAATATATTTGGTTTCACATTTAATGATAGGTGAATTGACATAGAATCAGTGATATTTTTTTTTTAAATAACTAAAACCACATATTTAACAATCAGCCCTTAAAACGATAGACAATCAGGATTAAATACAAATATTCAATTTCTAATAAACTTAAAACATTTAATTAAGTTTAATATAACTCTATTATCCTTCATCGTTTTAATACTGAAAATAAATTTCGGATGATAAAAGGAAAAAAAAGAAAGGCGTGGAATAAAAATTAAATCCCACCTAAAGTATTGTAGTCTTTACAGTTTAAATTATAAAATCCATTTACCAGAAAAATATAGAATTAAGAAAAGTAATTCCCATAGTACCTATAATTCCCATAGTAATTAAGTAATTCCAATAGTAATTAAGTAATTCCCATGCTACCTAATCGGGAACTAACCATAACTAAACAGAGTCAACAACGTCCCTTCCTCAGTGGATGGTCTTGAAAAATTTATGAATACAAAATTTAAATAAATAAATATTCAAAATGTTTAAAGTGGTTTATATGACTCGAATTAACAGTTTTATGAACCACACCTCGGTTTGAATTAATTAACTAATTGTTTTATTTTAAATTAAATCTTCTTTTGTTATTTCTTTCAATAAATGCAATACAATTTTAAAGTAGATACGCTAGCAATAAATATAAACAAAATTGACTATATTATTGCAGAACATGATACACAATTGTCAAAAGTTATTAACAAAATAGTTCTCAGACAAAAGTAAACAAATATGATAATCTAATCTTAGTACTTTTTTGGATTTATTCATCAATTCATAAATCATTGATTACATTGAAGTGAATGATTTTATTAAATAATAAAACATATTGTAAAAAATTAATAAAAGCCACTATTAACAGGATATAACATAATATGGGTGAATAGTCTGATCATGAAACAACAAGAAAAATCACAAACAAAACCTTGACAAGAGTAAATAAAAACTTAATATGATGTTATGTTATTTAGGTTGAATGTATGAATAACACTGGAACTGATGTTAACCACAAGCCAGCCAGGAGAACTTCACCAAATTTGAAATATTCTTCCGTCTTAACGCCTGATCAAGAAAATAATCAAGAAACTAACACCGAAAGTAATAGCACTGAAAACGTTTTATCAAAAATCATGAATATTATTAAAGAGGCGATAAAACCTTACTTTTCACAAATAATTAGCCAGTTAAGTTCCCTTGTTACCACATTATTTACAAATGGGCCGTAATGTAAACAACAAACTATCTAATATTACTAATTCCTACAAAACCCGTTATTATCATTATTTTTATTTGCATTTTTATCATCGTTTATTAAGACTACTCTCTCTAAGCATTTATGGCTATTGAATTAAGAAAATTAATCATTTTAAACTGGAATGCTTATGGTATTTCCTCTCACAAAACTGAATTCAAAATATTTCTAGAAACAAACTCTGTCGATATAGCATGCATTTCCGAAACTCATCTTTCCCGAACTGATAAATTTAATATAACTGGCTACAAACTCTTAGAAACGACCGAGACAGTGCAACTGCCTCCAGCTAGGTGGCTCTAGTAAATAGTAAAAAAAAACAGATTTTCCGAAAATATTAGTATTATGTCTAATACTAAAGCCATATCAATTTGTTCATCTCCTAGAACCATTGTCACAGCTGTTTAAAAGCCACCTAACAAGAACATCAGGGAAGAAGAAATTTTTGAGTTATTTCCACAAAATATACAAACAATAGTAATTGGAGATATGAATAGCGAACATATTTACTGGGGGTGTCGGAAAACGAATTCGAGCATCAGTAAATTGCTAGACATCGGCTCTAGGCAAAATATCCATATTATCGCTCCGAATGAACTAACATTTTACAGAAGAGGTTGTTCACCCAATATCCTAGACATTGTATTAACTGATGGAGATATGCATGAAGGAAACATATTTCCTGTTCAATGGACAGTACTATAAACAAATGAAAGGCACAGCAATGAGATCTTCATTGAGCTCACCGGCAGCGGACCTGTACATAGAACACTTCGAACAGAAGGCACTCTCCACTGCAGCCCAAAAACCTGAATATTGGTTCAGATACGTGGACGACACCTTCGCCATCTGGAAGCACGGAAAAGATGCACTGGACAGATTCTTACTCCACCTAAACAGCATCTATCCTAACATACAATTCACCATGGACCTGGAGAAGGATGGGAAACTTCCCTTCCTGGATGTCCTGGTCGAGAAGAAAGGAAACCACCTTGGACACACCGTCTACCGTAAACCTACACATACAGACAGATACCTTCATGCCACATCACACCACCATCTCAGAAGGAAGGAATCATCAACACTCTACTCAACAGAGCTGAAATGATAGCTGAACCGTCACAGCTCCCTAAAGAGAAGAGGCACTTGAGAACAGCCTTCCTGAAAACGGATACGACAAAGAAACTATTAAACGGGTAGAACGCAAGAGAAAACTCAAAAAACAAGACAAGAACGAAACCGACAACGAACCTATTCCTTACATCAAAGGTACCTCAGAAAAGATCACCAGGATTTTAAAGAACCACGACATCAAGACCACATTCTCCACAGAAAAAACAATAGCTCACATCCTACCGAAACCCAAAGACAAGTTAGGACTACGTACCCCAGGCATCTATAGCATACCCAGTTCCTGTGGCAAGGTCTACATTGGACAAACCGGAAGGACCATCGAAAGAAGGTTAAAAGAACACATATCTAGTGTCAAAAACTTCAAGACGGAAAAATCGGCTGTAGCAGAACACTTCTACAACACCAACCACCACATACCTTTCGAAAACACAGCCACACTGGTTAAAGAAAATAATTATCACTTCCGCACCATAAACGAGGCCATTGAAATTATCAAAGAACCCAATAATTTCAATAAGGAAGACGGTTACAAACTTATCGAAAACTGGTATCCTGCCATAAAACAAAAGACCAACACATCAACCTACCATCCACACACTTACGACAATACCGAACACACACGAACCCACCCGAACACAACACAGCCCACGGACTCGACACAAGCGAGCCAATGGGAAGGCAGACTTCAACCAAGAAGTTAATATTAATTCTCTTAAGTACCACTAGTTAGGTGATACAACAGGGTCTGTTAAAGGGAGCATTGTTGGTGGTGTAGAGTTCTTAGCAAAACCATTCACCAGTTCAGGAGCACCAAAAGAACAAGTATACAGTATACAGTAGTAGGCTAATATATAGTAGTAGCCAGTGATAAGACTTTTCGCAGACCAAACCCAGTGGAGGTTGTCCACAGGAAGGCATACTCCTTCCTCTGATGTTGTGCATGATGACAGACTCTCTTCTGTCAGCAATTAAGGAGGAAGGCTTTTATGCTCAGGGGAATGCTGATGAGATGGTTATTATGATAGGAGGCAAACATCACTGTGCACTCTCAGACCTTCTTAAAACTGCAACTGATGTTCTGTCTGACTGGTTTGTAGCCAATAGCCTGAACACCAATCAATACAAGGTGAATGTACCAGTGTTCACGAGAAAGTAAAGAGTGGTAATTAGGTTACCAACACTGAATGGCATTCGGTTGTATTTGAATAGCATGATAAAGTATTTGGGAGTAATGCTTGGCAAAAAACTGAAATGGAACCAACACGTGGCCATCACAACAGACAAAGCCATCAGATGCTTATGGGTCTTTAAAGGTGCAATAAGATCCTGGGGGCTTGAACCAATAATAATCTTGTGGCTGTATTTTACAGCCATTAGACCCATTATGACATATGCAGCCCTAGTGTGGTGGCATAGTGCTAGAAAGAACAGATCCAGGACTAAGCTGGAAAAGCTATAGAGGCTGGCTTGTTTACTGATAACAGGTGTCATGAGAACAACACCAACTGTGACAATGAAAGTAATGCTTGGGATCAAACCTCTTCTATTGGAGCTAGAGCACCATGCTATGAACTCCATGTACAGGCTTCATAAAAAAGAACATAATTCTAACAGTGCCATTTTACTGTGGTTTAAGGGAATTGTTCCTGAAAATAGAAAATGATCACATCTTAGTCATGTAATCAGACTCAAATCAGCGATTTTTTGTCAATCAACTACAATATTAACTTGAAAAAACAAAGCTCCACAAACCCTGCAATAGCATCAACTGCACACAGACAGCTATCTCATAGCCACTGGTGCAGATGCAAGGATAAGCCTAGGGATGGTACTTGGATCTCCATAAGCAATTCGCTACAGTATTTCAATCTAAGGTACTCGCTCCAGTCATTGCGCTTGGACGTTGCTTGAAGAGAGACTGGAAACTTAAAATTGGATAGATAAAAAAATTACATTCTTCACTGATAGTCAAGCTGTAATAGGGGCGATTAACATTCATCAAACCAAATCTCATGTTTTGGACTGCAATACAGGCCTCAACAAACTATCATGGGCTAACAGTGTTAGCCTTGAATGGGCACCTGGCCACTCAGGCATATCTGGCAATGAGGAAAATCACAAATTAGCCGGAATAAGCTCAGCCATCAATCAATTTTCTCCAGAACCGGTTTGTAACATCAGTCATAGCTATGCTAAGCAAAAAATCAGGGAAATTTACCTCAATAAGATCAACCAGTACTTGAACAATAAAAAAAATTATATTATTTTAAGCAATTGCTCATTGGCCATAGTGAAAGTAGGAGTAAAATTTTACTTAACTTTGACAGGCACTCTTAAAATAATCACATTGGCATACGCAGGTCATTGCAGGCTCAATTACCTCAGTTGAAACTTTTGCAAGTGTCTCGCTGTGTCGATTCTGTCACATAGAGAACAAAATGCCCAATCACGTTATCTGCCTATGTAATAGATTTACGAGCCTCAGGTTCACAACCTTTGGGCTTGATTGCGTCACTGACCCCAAGCAGTATGAACTATTCATTCCAACAAACATCCTCAAATTTGTTGGCTCCTCTAAGATAAGATTGTAGCAACCTCAATTCATTAGGCGCACAATAGATCAAATCTGGTTGCATTGCATTTACTGCCTCAAATAAAACATGAGTAAGGCCAAGGAAAACAATTAACTATGCTTGTCCTGTTTTCGACCTATATACAACAGATAATTTAGATTATGCGACACTTTGTTTAGGACGTGACTTAATAAATTAATGAGGCTAAATAAAAGTAAACTTCTGGGAGTGAGAAGAACTGCAGAGGATCGCTCTGAGTAAAGGAGAATTGTTGAGGAGGCCAGGGTCTTTCATGGGCCACAGCGCTGTCAGATAGAAACTAAAATATATGATAACAGAGAAGATTCCTAAGCCAAGTAGATTGGTTTGATTTTGGATCAGCAACTAAAACATCTTACTAATATTATAAATGGGAAAGTTTGTATGTTTATCTCTCTTTTACGCAAAAACTACTGAACGGATTTGGATGAAACTTTACAGTAATATAGTTTATACATCAGAATAACACATAGGCCATAGCAAGCGCGGATTTAGGGGGGGCGCACAGGGCACGTGCCCCCCCCCCCGACAGTTTTTTGTGGAGAATACATAATAGTACATAATTAAAGGCAAATCAGGAACTTAGCATCTTGAAATTTGCCGATAGGTTCTTTGTATAATTTAAGAAAGAAATTTGGATAGTTCCACCCCCAAGGGTTAACCCCTTAATATAATAGGGATTCAAAGATTGTATGGAATCCGTCAGTTTTGAAGTTAGACATCTGAAATTTTGGATGTACGAGTAACTTATAGTTAAAAAAAAATTAAATTATCTATTTAATATGACCTGTCACTAAACTTTATGTGGCAAACCAAATTCCACGCGAGTGAAGCCGCGGGCAAAAGCTAGTTGATTTTATATTTTTGAAAAATTACTATAGACTGTCAGAATTAGTACTGTAATGTTTAAAATAACAGCAGGATAACCACAATCAATCAACTTTGGACAAGGCGAATTGCAGAGCAGAGGAATACTTATACTAAAATGTTGGACAACAATATGCACATGTGGATATTGACAATATGGATGTAAAAGTTGGAGAATATGAAAGCTAAACACTAACCAGGAGAAATAAAACACATTTGGGAAGGCTGATTTTCTCATAAAATTGAAGTTGATGCATTTGAAATAAGCAGGGGAAATCATCAAGATGCCAAAAATACTAATTTATGAAGTTTCCTTACATAGAGAAGGGAGACCAAACCTAAGGTAGTCTGATGAAGGGGCCATCGATGCTAATAACATTTAATGGTCACGAACTGGACAGTGCTGAATAAGACCATGACAACTAAAGTAAGTGGCAAAATTTGAAGAATAAGAGAGATTTTAAATGCAGCTTTATCATTTAACATACTTCAGCAATAGTAGCAATAAATAGCCAAAAGAAAACAAAGTCTAATTCTATCAACTAAAAGCAGTTGAACTTAAATCACCTCTAAATAAATAGTGAATAACTTTGGCAAGTAGAAAAATGATAACTATTAGATTTTTTTAAAAATTATAATGCAATTGGGAAAAACCACAATGCAAAGCCTTATGTTTCAAATCCAGTAATACACCCACTTACCAGTCGACGTTTCGCCTATTCAGGCATTATCAAGACACAAAAAAAAAAAAGGAAAAAAAAAGGGGGTTATGTGAATCACATCTCGAAGAAAAAGGTGCAATACATCCCAACAATCAACAGCCCAAACAGGCTCCAAACATGAGACAGCATCCCACCACCAAGACGTTCAACATACCTGTTTCTTTTTGAGTTTTTGGCTCTATTTTATTTATTAGATTTTTTTCCAGAGAATTTTTCCTTTTAAGAGTGGAGGTCAAATAAAACACAAGAAAATAATATAAAGTAGACGATGTAAGTAATCAATGATAATACAAAAATAATAGAAAAAAAATTATACATTTTTTTAACAATAAATAGTACCTATGGCAGTTATTTCCCGAAAAAGATAAACATTCCAATCCGGAGATAAAATAGACAAGTATCAGAATGAAATGAAAACAAAGGAAAAAAAAGTAGTACTTACTTACAAAGGCACGACATATACATATAAAGGGAGATAACTTCAGTAATACCCCTGCTCCCCCAAAAACCTGAGTATTCATGTCTAGATTAATCCATTAAGTTCAGTTTTGTTATTATTCTCAATATTAACTGCGACAATAAGGGGTGTTGGAAACAGATGGATACAATGTGAATTATTGAGAAGGTGTATTAAATATGCAACCTCAAAAGAATTAGGGTGAAGTAAAGTCATTACTTGATGTCCACTAAATTGTTTCATTTTAATGGAACTGTTAAGATTTTCTAGGGATAGTGAAGGATCTTAACACTACGTGTTCTTGAAAGTTGAATCACTTTATTTATCACAAAAATGACACAAGATGTAGAATAAAAAGCAGTATATACAGTGGTGTTAGATAAACATCAATTCCCGAAGGGTAAAACAATATGAGAAGGTTATCTTCTTGTTATCATACTACACTCGATTTATCGATTATCGATGCTCGATGTCGCTACAGAACTAACCAAATATCTTTTTTTACCCCTTTAACTATCAACATAGAAACTGCACCCCCAATTAAAGAAGGAAAAGGTTATTACAGTAATAGTATCTATTTAGTTCCTAATTAGAAAAGCATACAATTTGTATTGATTATACAAATTATAATGAAACTTCCTTTAAAACATTAATTTTTGGAGAATAATCTAAAATGCAAGCAAACCCTCAAAAAACAAAACAAACAACAACTAACAAAAAAGCATTAATTTTAACATTAAAGATAAGTGAATTTATCTAGTGCAACTTCTTAGCTTATTTAAGTCATAATTCCACCAAGAAACTTTCCTATTGGTAATAATGCTACATATGTGGTTGCTATTATAATAAGCATTTGTGATGATATCAGTTAGTCCCATGTTCAGATGCTCCTACAGTCTTAAGTTTTGCACAAATTAAGGACAACACTTGACTGACTCTTCAAGACTAATTTAGAAGGATATCCAATCAGTGGGTAATGGAATCCTTTTTGCCTGGTCCTGCAACCCACCTTCAGTAATGAATTATATCAAGAAATGTATAGGAATATTACCCAGCAAATGGAAAGAGGAAGAGAATCAGAAAGAGGATCTGATAAATAGAGCTTGTTAAACTTTAGTTAAATCAGTAGTATAAGCAAAAAATAAAATTTTAATCCATTTCCTAAAATAGTTTGAAACTAGTTTTCTTTTGAAGATTACAGACAGTTTGCACAAATTGAAATGTTTCTTTTTTAAGTTAATTGATATTCAGAAGGATCACCATCATAAAATTGATATATAATACAAAAAAATAAACAGAGAGTTATTCAGAGTTTATAAATGACAAAGGCCAATCATAAGAAAATAGTAGTGAGGTTATTTAAAGTTATAAAACATTAATTAATACTTGAAACAATACAGTAAATTGAAAGATATTTTAGTACTACACAAAAAAGAATGAGTACCATTTATAACAAGGGGATTAACAGAATGTTATTCATTTTTACTGCAAATGCCGTTTGAACCACCTTGAATGATGTCACAATGAAACTCCAGTACTTTGAATAAGTTTATATTTTTTTAAAGTTTAGTCCTCAATATGTTATCATAAGTAATGGATTAAAGGAATTATTGTAATACTATTAATAATGATTTACTTAATAATATTTCTTGATGATAGCAAAAGAACGTTCAATGGAGGTTTTAAAACATTTTGTTAAGTCTTAAACAACAACCAATTAATTAACTATTTCTAAAAAAGAGGGAACAGACAATTAAACTGCCAAAATTGGGCTTTGTTGATATTACAGATCAACTAAGATAAGAAAGACTAAATAAAATGCGATATCAATATGCCCATGTACATATTAATATTTTTAAATACCTACTGTTCAAAGTTAGCCCTGTTAAGAATATGTATTAGAAATCATCGTCATCACACGGCACTATGGTCTATGAAGGGCCTCCTCGACAATTTTCCACCACTTTGACCGATCTTCCGCTGCTCTTCTCTGTGTTCTTAGCCCCAAGCATCGCATTCTAGACCTGCCTCTTCCTCTTTCTCCACCTGGATGTCCCTCCGTGATCAGCTTTGGGAGTCTTTTTTTATATTCATTCTGTGATTGTGCCCCAATTATCTAAATCTTGTTTTGTTTTTAATACAAAAAACTATGTCAGGTTCTATATATAGGTCCTTAAGTTCTTGATTCTTTTTTATGCCGAAACAATTTCCTTTCTTGGTTGGGCCATATACTCTTCTAAGAATCTTTCTCTCCCAAGTATTCAATAATGTCTCATGCTGCTTGGATAGAGTCCACACCTCCCCACCTAACGACTGGAAGAAGTATCGTCTTATATACCCTTATTTTGTGGCTTTGGGGTATAGCTCTATTGCAGAACACATTCTGCGGGACTAATAACATCTGTTACCGTTTTCAATTCTCACCTTTATTTTCTGTTTCAGTCTGTCATCTTCTGTTATAATGGTGCCAACATACATAAATGATTTGATATTTTCAAAACTGCACCTTCTTCCTTGGAGATATCCACTGGATGTACTCAAAATATTTAAAAATAACAATAAATATGGAATCGTCAAAGAAACATCAACTAAAGTTAATAATATTTAAAAAAAAAGAAAGAACAAAGTAAATGCCAGATACATTTCACTCAGCCTTGATATAAAAAAAGACAGCTAATAAGAAGTATTTTAGCTTCAATAATTTCAAACTAAACACAAATAATTCTCAAATTCATCAAAAACATTTAGAAAATTCAAAGTTACATATTACAAAGTTAAAATACTGTCTTTAAATTATAAAATAGTATAAAATGTTATAAAAAACATCCAGGTTTAGAATTGGTAAAACCTATGATAGATATAACTTTATATCATCTAATCGTGCATATGGAAAAAAATTTAGCCTTGGAGGGTGAGGTCAGAAGGTCGGGAATACAAATCGGAGGCACTATATTTATTAATACGGTGCAAATTCTTGGGTGTTGCTATAGACATCATAGGGAGAAGTTTCAATGCTATGTTGTCAATGCTGGGTTCCTGGCTCTAACTAATTCAGCCGCTAAAATAGGACTCGTCAAGGAATTCAAAACAAAATACACGTGTACGAGGCAAAGAGATAAGCAAGAACACAGGGAAACAACCATCAAAGAAGGAAACTACACCTTTCTGAACGTGAACAAATATGCATATTTTGGTACCCAGATGAATGCTAAAAATGAAATGCAACCAGAAATCCAAAGAAGAATAATGGCGGCAAATAAATGCTTCTTTAAGTTTAAAAAGCACCTCAAAAGTAATGCCCTATCCCGGCCAACAAAGTTAAGAATATATAAAACCCTGATAAGGCCTGCTCTAACATATGCTTCAGAATGCTGGACTCTCACAAAAGCATAAGAACTCCCTATCATGAGGTGTGAGCGAAAAGTATTATAGGGAATCTTTGGAGCAGTATTTCACAATAATTCATGGAGGAAACGGTCGAACATGGAAATAATAAGACTATATAAAGACTCCAGCATTATTAGGGTTATAAAAGTAAACAGGCTATGAAGGGCAGGACATATTGCACGTATGGAAACAAATGAAGTCCCTAAAAAACTCCTAGAAGAAAAAGTGCATGAAACCAGAAGGGTTGGAAGACCGAGGCTCCGATGGGCAGATGGTATGGCTATAGACACTCGGACCATTCCACACATCCGTAACCTGAGAGCAGTAGTAATGAACAGAGATAAATGACGGTTGATGTTGCGTTGCGGGAGGCCTTGTCCCCACGTTGGAGATAGAGCCATCTATGTATGAATGTATGTAATGGTACATATTAATTTAGTTAGCCAAAAATTACTGACTCAATAGTTAACCAAGGTTTTGCAGAAATTGATTTAATAAAATTAATTGGTCTAAATAACAACAAACTATTAAACGGAAGTAAGAACTAAAAGTAATTTTATTAATGCTTCTGACAAATGAAATATTATTATAGATCCTTTATCAGGTTACTTTAATGAAGTACCTTAAACATTGACAGTTGTGGGGACATTTGAGAACTTGTTCTGGACTGACAAAACTGCCGATGATGTGTATCCTGCAAACAAAATAAAAGTAATAATTAAACAACTTACCAACTTAAATTTTTTAAATTTTTTCAATACATTTTTTTTTTAACTACATCCTCAATTAATGCAATTTTAACATAATTCAATAGTTTTATTTACAAAATAACGTAATTTGTAATTATAGAATGGTCATTTATAATTCTTATATGAATTCAATTATTTAAGTATATTACTTAAATTATAATATGTATTAAAGTATGGGACTCAATCACATAATTGGACTTTTCTATTCTTTTTCATATCAGCCTACTAAGAACCATGTCATTTCAACTGTCTTTTTCCTTCTTGACATTGGCCTAGTACTCCTTCATTCGACGCTGGTGCTGCTCCCTTCTTTCTTCTGTCCATTTCTTTCCTTCCTGTCTTCAGCTTTGTTTTTTCTTGAAAGCCCATCCTGAGACTGTTGCTTTCCAGATTATCCTAACAAGTAATCCCCATCTCCTGTATATTTCTTTCTACCTCTTTGAACCAGGCAGGTTTGGTCTTGTTTTCCTTTAAATACGGTTGACCAGTCTTGTGGGTTTCATTCTTACCAGGTGGCCATAAAATGATATTCTCCTTTTTCTCATAACATCCGATATTTTTGGAACATGAGTGTACACCTCACTGTTATGTCGTCGTCTGTATTCATCTTGGGCCAAGAATTTTCCTTAAGATCTTTCTTTCGTTAATCTCCAGTTTTTCTACCAGCTCTTTCTTATTCATAATCAGGCATTCTGCAGCATATAAGACCTCAGGTCATACAACAGTGCAATAATGCCTCAGTTTTTCATTCAAGGACATTGATAATGTTGTAAATATCCTTGGTGAGTTGGTACGCCATTTCTATTTTATTCAAGTGTGAATAAAAGGCTTCTTTCTCACCAAAATTGGGCTCTATTCATTCACCAAGATATTTAAACTTTCCTGCCCATTTGATTTTTCCCCGGTTCACTCTTAGCTCATCTGGTGCAGACTTAATATTGCTAAAAAACAGTGTTTTCCTCAAAGAGATCTGGAGACCTGCTGTTCTAGCTTCTTACTGTAACTAATTAATTTGTTCTATGGCCATATTCAAGGAATCAGAGAAAACTGCAAGATATTCGCAAAAGCGAAGCAATCGAAAGATAGATTCAATTTTTTGTATCCCAATCTTATTCCATTTTGGAAACCATCCCCCATTTCCTTACGCCACGGTAGAAGAACAAGGGTGAGTGCCCATCTCACGTCTTAATTTCAAAAGGGTCTGAAACCATTCCTCTGAACTTGACTCTAGATGTTGTTGCAGTTAAGGTCTGTAGAATGATTCCTCTAGTTTTATCATCCAATCGAAATTCCTTCAGAATTTTAATTAGTACCGATCTATCAATAGTCATAGGCCTTCTCAAAGGCAGGTTACAGAAGGAAATAGAGTATTTATGCTGGGTGATAGGATCTTTGAGGAGGTTTGATGGTATGAGGCTGGATTGAAAGGATTAACGAGAGCTAGTTTGGAACAGTGTTAGTTTGTTTCCCACCTGAGGCAGTTAATAATTATTTCTGGGTGGTCTTACAAAATGAATTATGACATTCCCATTCATGAAATATGCAACAACCTCTCAGAAACTATCAAATGCTGCCATAATAGAACAAGGATCACTTTGGGTTGACCTGTGATTTAGTGGTTAACATAAGAACCTTCTATGTCCAAGGTCGCGCCCAAGGACTTTTTAAAGAGTCCAAAAATTCTTGGTAATGCCATCCTTCGGAAAGGACATAAAATGGGGGTACCAAGCCTGTGCAATATCAGGTACTCGTTATAGATCCCTATCCTGCTTATACCTGGAGAGGTATAAGCAGGGTAGGGGTTCTGGAGGAAAATTCTATATCTTATACCTGGATAGGCCAGTAGCAGTATTAGTCTACTAAAACTACATGAATTTTACCGTCAAGTAACAGGTTTTAGCATAGAGGCGCATTTCTAATTTTTCTGAGCACTGATTTTCTTTTTTATTTAGGATAACCTCATCAAATTATTTATTGCTTTATTTTTGTACATCTGGAGGCTAGATTTTTGTTTTTCTGTGAACTTCAATAGAATCTCATTAACTAAAACTTAATCACTTTCTTTTCCCTGGGTTTGGGTGTTTAGATATAATAAATTAACCCTATAATCTAGAATAATTTGCAGATCATTCTGCTCGCTACTTTGTTTTTGAATGTAGGTTTGTTTATTATAACATAATAGTAACTAATCATAGGACAGGGGTTTTATTTGTTTTCTGATTAGATATTTCTGAAAAACATATTTTGGAATAATTTATTAACCTTTGTATTAGTATTAGTTAAATAAAATGAAATTTATCTTAATTAAGAGAAAAGTTTAAGTCTTGGCCAATCAAAAAGATAATAATCAATAAGAACAATAAATAAATAAATAAAAAAAAAAATATATATATATATATATACGAGGGTCATCTGGAAAGTGGTACCCGTTTATGCAATAAAGACACAGGAGTAAATATTAACAAATATAAACATTTTTATTGGAAAAAACACACTTTACACTTCTCCATATAATCTCCAAACAAATTTAGGCATTTGTCATAATGTGTGATGAGTTTTTGTATTCCAGTGTCATAGTCCTCTGCCACCAGCGCATTGAGATACGTAGTCAAGCCTTTTTCCCGCCAGAAAATCTTTAAGCTTCGTCTACTGAGCTCAGCAGTTGGTCTGTAATGACAGATGGTCTTCCTGAACGCTCCTCGTCGTATCTATTCCCCCTCCCCAGGTTGAAGTTGCGACACCAGCGCCGAACAGACTACTCGTCCATCACTTGTCTTCATACACCTCCTTTAATTGGCGATGAATGTCATTGAACGTTTCGTGCATTAAGAAATTTAATCACAGCCCTCAGTTCACAACTGGCGGCGTTCTCAATTTGTTCAAGCATTATAAACGATCACAGACACAACACAGGTAAAGCTAGCGTCACGCAACCTCGCACAGAGCAGGCAGACAAGGCACTGATGCAGTCTGATCCTGCCCAGCGGTTGCGTGGGTCAGAGTTTATGAGTCAGAGCATTATATGGCGCTAACAGGTACTATTTTCCGGATGGCCCATATATATATATATTTTTTTTTTTTTTTTTGTTTAACTAAAATGATAGAGATAGCTTATTTGTCACCTACTTGTTGTTCATAAGTCCACAAATTTCAGTCGATTGTGTATCAACTACATCAGAAACTGTTTTGGGAGTTTAAATTCTTAACAATCCAAAGATAGCTTAAGTTATGAGGTAAACAAATGTAAAAAGAGTAAAAAAAATACTATTCTGATATTTAAAACCAACAAAAGTAGGTGCTCCAGATCTATATTTTTGTTTTCCCTAACAAGCATATATTTCAAGCATTTTATTCATTGCATTTCAAAGAACAATTAATGGGAATTTTATAGGTCTAAAGAAAATATCACTCTTGAGCAAATCATCTGAAGGAGAGCAGAAGCTACAATAATTCAGTATTTCTTATTAACATTTAAATAGATGTGATTTATAACTAGTTAAAAATAATAGTACAAATGACTTACAGAGTGATTCATTGCATAAGGTGGCCCTGGGGCTTCATTAGGTGAAGTTCCTATTAAAGTAAACTTATTATTTCGAATAAGTTGTGTAGGAGAAAGACTTCGAGGAGAACCACTATGCGAATTCTAGAAAAAAGAAAAATGAATAGTACTACTAACAGTACAACCATGTTATTAAAAATTAAATAATACACATTATTTAAAAGAAAATTAAAGAGTAACTTACATTGTAACGTGTATCCTCCTGGTCAATCGGTATATCCAAGGGAGAAGGTATATGAAAATTGGATAAATCAGGAAGGGATCCTGTGTTATTAGCAATAGGAATTTGTATTGCTCCTGGTTCCTGCTGTGATGGATATATGCTATAACAATACCAGAAAAGAAAGATTTAATAGCTGATGTCTATCAACACCCTGTAGAATTTAAATTGATAAAAAAACAAAACAAATATCCTAATCTCGAAAAAAAATCTACATAAAAAAGAAAAGTATTAAAAATAAAAATGAAAAGAAGAAATAAAGAAGAGGAAAAATCAATCTTATTTTTAAGTAAAATAAAAAGATATAATAAAGTACATTTTCCTACTAATAATATTTGAACATCTAACAAACTCTAAAGTAAAACCTTGTAAGAAAGAGTATTAAATCAGCAATTGGCCAAACAGCTATACACTTTAACATGTTGCAAATTTGCCAAACAAGTTCTACAACCCTGAGATGGGTGTCTAGGGTGTTCAACATTTTATCTCAGTGTTAAGACAAGACCTAGAAAATCTTCTCAAAATAGGAGCTTGTTATTTAGTAATACCCTTGGTGAGATCTTTCAGAAGTTTTAGAAACCATCAGAAAGGTTGGAATGACACATCAAGAAATATGTAAGACATATATACGAGGATGATTTGAAAAGTTCTCGGAATCACTGCTAGATTTCAGTGCTAGATCAACGAGGTTCACGCCCAATAATCACACATCCTTTGTGAGTGAACACCTGGCATGAGTGGTAGTGACGACTCTTTGTTGTTGTTTTTTGCGTAGTGGTTTGTGACAATGGAAAAAACTGAGATTCGAGCAGTGATTAAGTGCTTTGTAAAAAAAGGTATGAAAGCAAAGAAAATTCATGCCGACTATCAGAACACACTGGGGGACTCAGCTCCTTCATACAACTGTTGCCAAGTGGATCAGCGAGTTTAAATTTGGTCGGGAGAGCTTAGATGATGATCCGCGAAGTGGACGGCCAAAAAGTGCTATGACCCCAGAATTTATCGCAAAAGTGCATAAAAAGGTCATGGAGGATCGTTGACTGAATGTGCGAGAGATTGCTGAAGCTGTAGGGATGTCATCTGAACAGGTATATCACATTTTAACCGAAGAATTGGGAATGAACATTAGGCAACATTTTGCACAAGATAAATTATTTGTATTCTCTCTAGTGACGTCCCTTTTGCAAATAGAGCACTGAGCCATTATACATTTTTTTGAAAAAATGAAATAACTCACAAAAGACAGTTTATATTATTGATTGGTGCTGGTAGTGAATTGAGACTATAATCCTCCGCGCTTTGGGAATTAGCTTTAGATCTCCGCTCGTGGCACAAGTGTAAACACTTAGTCTTAATGTTGAATTGAATATTTATTTAAAATCATGTTTAAATATTTTCATGCACATAGGGAAATATTTATTTAAAATTGATGAATTAATAGAGTAAAAAAAAGAAAGAAAGAAAATGATATATGAAATGAAATTAGAAGAAAGGTGTCTAGATGTTGACTGGATGCAGTCTTTGGCCAGACTGATAATAAATATACTCATTCATCCAAGTAAGTTTTTTAAAATATTTTATTTTAAACTATTAGTTGTGAAATTTGTAATTCATGGGTGGTTTAGACTAACATACAAATTGAATTTACACTTGATTCAAACCATCACTGAAATTAGAGAGGCTTGTTCGTAAGTGCAAACTTTAGTGATTTCATCAGTTTATTTATTTACTTTTTTATTTCTTATACATGTTTTTTTTTAAATCACTATGACCTACAAAAATATTTTTAAATTGAATAATGCTTTGGACTTGGGAGTAGTGCTAAATGCAATTATGTGTTACACCGATGTTCAGATTGATCACAGAAAGTGACACTTTATAAAACTAGTTTTTTAGTTAATTTTGTATAGCTTATTGCTTTTAAAATTATTTTTTTTTCTGAATTCCTTCAGCTGTTATAGAAAAAAAAAACCTTAACACGGTTTAAAAACATAACTGAGATAAAACATAACACGTTTATTTAAAACTAAACTTTTATTGCTCTCCACAATTGGAAAAAGCCAATAAGGTATAACAATAAGGTAGGCAAAATCGAATTACTTCCATAAAGCCCTATCTGCTGTATCTGGTAAATTTAAAAGGCAGTGATCCAAAATTTCTTTTTAAACTCTCACTTTGTTAATTCCCTTCTCAGGTAGTCTTTTAAATTTCAGTAGATGAAATAAACTCGTATTTTTTGTCTACCCCCTGTAACAATTAACAAACTTCTTCCAATTTTTCATTAATACCATCATTCAACTATTACAACTTTTATTTCTTCAACATTTCACCCACTGACATAATTTCCCCCTAATGAAATACCACTCCAACCCCACAGGTGTTGATGGGATTTCCATCGAATTGCTAAAATTAAGCCTTCCTGAAATACTACCTGTCCTCTTCATATATTATTTTTCCCTACAAAATGTGGTGTTCCCTACTTCATGGAAAAAGGAAATAGTCTATATTATAAACAAGACAAACAACTCTATAACGCCAAAACACTATTGACCTATCTCTATACTCTCCAACCTTTCCAAACCTCTGGAAAGAACAGAAACATGACAAATTTTCTCAAACAGTCCAAACTCTTCAATCCACTCCAATCCAGTCCTGGTTTCTCCACACAATCTGCCTTAGTTAAAGTCACCAGTGATATAAATACCGCTATGGGTAAAAAAAAATAAAAGCACTAATACTACTCGACTTTTTTAAAGCTTTTGATTTTTTGGATCATTTTCTTAAAATTGAAATCAGTACCATGATCCTTTTCCAACAGTTCCAATTTATGATTTTAATCTTTTGTCTCGGACAAGACTGAAGCTGTTCCTATTCCAAATTAACCCCATTCCTCTTTCCCTATGTTGTCCACAGGGGTAGCATAGGGTTCTAGTATTTCTCTTTAACTGTTATATCAATGATCTTCCTAATGCAATCAACCATGGTTCCCATCATATACAAGCTGATGACTTCCAAATTTATTTATTCTTTCCTCCATTTCAGTTATTGGTAGCATTTGCCAGAATTCAGGAAGACCTAGATAGGATCAGTGCCTCAGTTATCCTGAATAAATAGAAGTTAAATGCTATGAAAACGCAGGCCATTGTAATTGGTTCCTTTACTCTTCTCAAATCCATCCATACTTTCCCCACATTAATCTTAAATGATCACCACATCACTTTCCGTTCCTCTGTTAAAAAATTTGGATCATCATATTTCACCAAACCCTTTCCTGGGAGCCCCCAATTACCCAAATATCCCAACTATCAATAAGCTCCCTAAAGATATTCCATCGTTCTGGTTATCTTTTAACACTAACAACCCATAAGCTCCTCATAACATCTATTGTCTTCCCACACTTCGACTATTGTTGTGTGGTATACAGGGGTCTATCGAAAATGCTCGAGATTGAGACGAACCATGACATGAACTGCTACTTCTATTGGTCTTCAGTGTCCCCAGGAGGTCTCATGAGTCCCACTTTTATGATCAGTTAAAATAGCTCTTCCCCTCCATCCGTAGACGTGGGTTCATTCTCATAATACTAATCCATCAATTCTCAACATCCCTCATCCATCTACAGTCTCTTACAATTTAAATTCTCTATCTAAACCCAGAGTATAAGATCTCACCTTTCAAATCTTTACACGCGCTCCTAAGAACCAAAGCGTTCCATTCTTGATCTCTCCGCTACAGTATAGAACTCACTCCCACCTAATATGCACCATGCTTCTTCCCTATACTCATTCAAAGCCATACTTTTCCTACATCTCTTTAAGTTAATATCCATCAAAAGTAACTAATGACTTACTGTTAATTTTCTTCACTTATAACTGTATTATTTTAAAAATATTTTACGTACATTTATTTTTTGCTTAATTCTTGTTATTTTATGTTTTAGTTTTTTCTTGACCAGAACATAATTTTTAGTTTAGATATATTATTATGAACTTATGTAAATAGCATATGATTCTTATGTAGCCTCCTTCCCAGATATACAGTGAGGGAAAAGTATTTGCACATTTGTTTTTTTCCCGTACATAAATACAAAGGTTTATTTATTTACTTACTAAAGTATAATTCTGTTCTTCCTATTAGTATCCTAAAATATTTCAATCATTTAATATCTTTAAACTGTTTAATAATGCAAAAAACAAGAGAACTGAGCGCCGCTACTACCGAGAAAGTGATTTCAATGTGCAACCACCAAAAATCGTATCAAGAAATTTCAGATTTCTTGGGTATTCACTTTTCTAGAGTAAGATATGGGATTAAGAGCTATGGAGAATGAGGCTCAACTGATAATAACTGGGGCAAAGGTAGTCACAGGAAACTAAATGAAATGGAGAAAATTGAAGCGCTTAAAAATCTAGCTGTAAAAAGCAGATGGCCACCACATAGACCTAATATGGCCACATCAACTTTTGGGATGTGCAAGTACGACAAAGGTAAGGAATAATGTTCTGAATTCTAAAGGTCTTTATCGCAGGGTCCCAAGAAAAAAAACTTATAGTAAGAAGGCCAATCGCAAAAAAAGAAGACTTTTTTGCTAGAGAATACATTAACAAGCCCATTAATTTTGAGAATATTAGTTGTTCTCTGATGAAAGAGAGTTTAATTTTTTCGTTTGGATCTAATGGAGGAAAGACAATTTGGTGGAGGAGAATTGAGAAACTGAAGAAGCAAAACATTACGGTTACTGAGAAACATGGGCATAAGAATATAATGGTTTAGGGATGCTTAGCCTATAATGGAGCATGTAATCTTGTACGTATTGAGTGGATATTAAATGCAGAAGGTTATGAGAGGATTTTTCACAGCAACCTCTTGGTAAGTGGAGCTAAATTGGGAATTCAGCATCTGTTAATTTTCCTGCAGGATAATTTTCCAAAGCATTAGTCAATAAAACTTAAGATAGATTTATATTTAATGCTCTTCAACAACTGCACACTCCTCCATAGTCACCAGACTTGAATATAATTGAAAATTTATGGCACATGATAGACCAAAATGTTCGAAAACATCACGCAATTAGAAGGCATCACCTCGAGTATCTTTTAGAACAAGAATAGGAACAAATCAATCCAGAATTTATTAAAAACCTAGTTTACTGAATGTCTAAATGTTTACAAGCAGTTATCATGCTAATGGACCACATACAATGTATTAAATCTTGAAAAAAATAAGAAATTGTGTGGTGTGCAAATACTTTTTTCCTGGAATATTTGTAAGATTTAAGTTTCATTTCACTAAGCAAGAAGTTTTTCATTTGAATTATATATGTATTTATTCAGTTTCAAATATACATTTTATTTTTTAAGACATTTGGTATTTTTTTCATAATTTAATAAAAAACCTTGGTGTACATATACTTTTTTTCCCCAGTGCATATTATATTATTATTATACACATTTGTTATTCTGGAGAAACCTGGTCCCAAAATTTTCTATTCTAAAAGGTGACTGTTATACAACAGACCTATAAATGTGTATTTCTAATAAAAACTCAAATTTGAAATTTTTTACAATCATGATACTTTCTTTTACTTTATACTCCATAAGTAAAAGTAAAAAAGTTAACGAAAAAAAAAATACCTAATCCCTGGAACTCTAGGCATATCTAATGCTGATCGTGGCCTAGCTTCTGGATTACAAGAGAAACTTCTTTTCATTGATTCATAATCATCATTGACTTGGGTGTGACATTCATTAACACCTAAAAAAATTATATTTCAATAGTTAAAAATTAAACAGGTAAAATATCTAATAAAAAACATATTACATAATTTCTAATATCATAGGAGTTGGCAATGCAGGATTTTTTCAAGAAAAAGCTTTAGAGTTAGAAGCCATTTTACAATCTTCGCCACCGATTCAAATCAATTGATTTAGAAATATTAAATTATAAATGTGAAATTTAACACTTTATTTAACAATAAAACATTAAACATAGTTTGAATAATGTTACCATGTGTAGTTTCTTTCCTCATAAAAATTTCACATTGACTGACAAAGTCGAAGTAGCCAAAAGGCCGGTAAAATAAAGTTGGGTTACAGCAAATATATATTATGGTTTAGAATAAATGTACCCACAATTTACATAAATGCTGTTTTAAAATAAATCTTTACATATTGATCAATATTAGTAAATATAATATCTACAATTTTAATCCATTCATCACATATGTGTTCTAGTTTTGATCGTGTCGTCAAGTTCTTTGCATACATACATTTTAGAAGGCACAATTTGTTCAATTTATATCCATCTTCTCAGTTGAAATTTTCAGGGTGCTTCACTATTTTGATTGCTTTTAATTCATTCTTTCAGTCGTGTTATTACACTTTTTACCACTCTTAATTTTTCAAACTCAATAGCATAGTTAGCGTTCACAAAATGTTCTGCCAATGCTGATGACTTGCTATCTATCTTCTTTATGTTCTGCAAGTCTTCTACATTTTAGTCTTCTCATTTGCCTTAAGTACTCCTTCACATAGGAACATGGAATGCTGTAGAATACTGGCGTCTAGAGACATTAGTCAACTTTTGCACTACTTAGAACCTGACTAACTGTTCTGTCAAGGGTGTAACTTGTACATATTAAACTTTTAAACTTCTTTAAAATGTTGGCTTTTTTTGTCCATAGTGCCCTTAAAATATGGAATCATTCTTTATTTCTATTTTGTCTTCTTCTGTTTCATGTTCATTTGTATCTTGGTCTTTTTTTAATTCTTTCTTCCAGGAATCCGTTCCTCATCAGAGCTTTCGATAAATGTATTTCTTCTATTTTCAAATTTGCCAATTCTGAAATCCTAATGGTTCTTTTCATCTATGTTCCGATCACTCCATGTTTTTTTCGGAGAATGCGGATGTAAGGAGGCATTCAAATATCAGTCTGTATGGGTCAGTTTTCTATATACTGAGTAACCCAAATGACTACTCCCACATCCAGGAATGGGATACTGCCTTCAGCTTCAACTTCCATGGTGAACTAAATATTCTCATGGATGCAGTTTTTCCAGTTAAAGAATTTTTTTAAGGTTTCTATACTATGTGACCAAATAATAATAGTATTGTCCACAAAGCGGAACCAGTAAGACAGCTTTAGTTTTGATGATTCCAATGCTTTCTGTTCGAAATCCTTCATGAATAATTCAGCAGTGAGTAGACTTAACCGTGATATAGAAGCAGTCAGTTGATAGGCTAGGTCCGACCCGATACCATGCGAATCTAGAATCTACAACCTCCCAGAAAACCAAGAGGAAAGAATATCTCTTCATCCTATAGTGAATTCGATTAGTTCAGCTACATATAAATCAGCAAAATATATAGGCAAGAAAATTAAACAGCACATTGGGAAGACTGAACACCACATCAAACATTCCAATGAATTTGTGATGAAATTCTTCACCATAAAAATAAAACCAAAAGATATACTGGTCAGTTTCGGTGTTAAACAATTATTCACCAAAATACCGATTGAAGAGAAAATTCCATTAATAAAAAAAAACTTAATAAAGAAGACTCTAAATTAGCAGAATTCAAAGCCATTTAAATAGCATCCACGAGAATATTAAGTCTTCTTTATAAAGTACTTTTCTATTATTCGGAGCCTAGCCAATTAGATCACTGGAAGAATAGTAGCTACACCCCCGGACCTGAAAACCTGTGAACGCCTACCATTTACCTTGGTCAGCAAAATGTTATTTCTTGTGGTAAAAGAGGCAGCCTGGTATACTGGGATATTGGGTCACCTTAAATAATGTTGCTGGGAACCATGGTCTCTATTTTGCAGCAGCTAACTTCCCCCAGCTCCATAACCAGTACCTTTGTTGTGGATTCTCCACTGGATTCAGGGGCAGTGATAAATTGGTCTAGATCCATGTTTTAGGGGTCAGCAGGTGCACAAAGATCTATATATCTCTATTCTATGGTCGCCAATTAGTACCTAGCCAATTAGATCACTGGAAGAATAGTAGCTCCACCCCCCGGACCTGAAAATCAGTCAGTACCAAAGTATAGAAGAAAATTTTCAGTATCAGATTAAGGCCTAAAGAAGCTAGCAGTATGGCCAGTAAAAAGTAGGCAAAGAACTTGACGACACGGTCAAAATCAGAAGAAATACATGATGAATGGTTTAAAAATATTGGCCAAGGCAATTTAAGAAAGTATAGTATTTATTTATTAGTAGTAGTATTTTTAGTAAATACTTTATTTTGACTATACTTATACATTATACATGGATAGGATACCTACTTGTTAAATCTGACTGAATAATAATGCTTTAAAAAAAAAAAATGTAATGGTACAAAAATATATTTTAAAAAATTAGTATAATTATATAACTTATAAAATAAATAAACTAGTGCAAAAATTAATAATATTAAAAATAATGATTAAAATAAATGGAAAATTTTATTTATAAAACATTGGAAACATATGCATTACAAATAGTCAAATTTTCAATTCAATAAGGAAACAAATATGAATATAGACAAAAACACTGAAATAAATACAAGCATTTAATTACGCAATTAATTTGGTTTCTGGAATTGGGGTTGGACAAAGCAATGACATGAGCACACTTCAGCATTTTTTCTTTATTTGTGGGTACTGTTCTGTCTCTTTGGGTTGTAGTATGATGTTATAAAGCCTAGAGTTCTCCTTGGTTAATGATTAATCTAGCATGAAAAGAATTTTTAAAAATGGACTGGTAGTTGGATTAGCTTAATAATTAGTATATATTAATATTTACAATATATGTAACTTATTAATGTAAGACATTTATAGGAGCAGGGTGATTAAGGAACTTATAATAAGTAAAATAATGTTAAACATGGTTAGTACTTGGATGACCTTTGTGACCACCCACTAGGAAGAACCATTCAGCATGCAAATGATCAGCATTATTTTCCCACCCTATGGATATGCGAATCCTGTCGGCCTACTTAAGGAAAATCGCAAGGTAGTGATGAACCAACACACTTTATTTTTTTATTGGGAATCACTTTATGGTTTTCCAGAATGCCAACAGTCCCCCTGAGGTTTGGTCCAGGAACGATCTGCTTCAGGTAAAGAAATATAGATCTTTGTGCACCTGCTGACCCCAAAACATGGATCTAGACCAATTTATCACTGCCCCTGAATCCAGTGGAGAATCCACAACAAAGGTACTGGTTATGGAGCTGGGGGAAGCTAGCTGCTGCAAAATAGAGACCATGGTTCCCAGCAACATTATTTAAGGTGACCCAATATCCCAGTATACCAGGCTGCCTTTTTTACCACAAGAAATAACATTTTGCTGACCAAGGTAAATGGTAGGCATTCACAGGTTAATAAAAAAATGTATTAATATTTTCCTTGTACCAACTTTGAAGACAAATTAACATGCATTTCAGGCCGTACATCTTTGGACAAAAGTTTCGTGTACAGACAGACCATCAGCCACTTCAGTGGATAGGGAACTCAAGGATACATCGGCTAGAGTGTCCAGGTGGAAGGAGCTCTTAGAACCGTACAATATGGAGGTCCTCTACAAACCTGGGAAACAAAATGTTGTAGCCGACTGATTGTCCCGTGCCATTATGGTGAACACTGTGGGAGAAGTGGGCGAGTCGACGTATGCCAATTCCTGAGAGAATGGACACCGGAGAGAGAAGGGGGGAAGTAACAGGGGAACACGAAATACCACCAGATGATAGATCGACAGAAGACAGACCTGACAACATGGAGGAGATTGACAACATTGTTAATGACAAACGGCACCAGGTTATCTGGAAAACATGAACATCAGGGCTGCTAAATGTCCAAATTATTGTATTTTATCATTTAAGTTCAATTACACTGTTCTACTTCAAAATCCTCCCTTAAACAAAAATGTTGTTTTATTATGTTTTGAAGTGTGCTGAACACGAATCCGAAGTCAGAAAATCTCCATCAGGCACCATGTTTTGTCAAATCTGTGTTTTGGGTCGAAAAATGAGGTGTTTTTAGACCTTTCGAAAATTTTTTGATCACTGAAAACTTTAATTAAAAATTAAAAAACCTATTTAATTTTGAAGCTTTTATAATATATTACAAAATGAAAAAATTGGGAGAGCATAATTATTAGGCTTCAGGAATTTTGGGCTAAAATTCACAAAAGAAGGGACTGTTGCCTACTGGCGGGCTTCCCCAGGCCCTCCTCCTAAACTTAACTGTTCTCCCACCCTCTATCTATTGTTAAGCCATCTGGCAGACAGGTTACTCGCAACCAAGTTTACAGTCTTATTTGAACCACAGATTAAAGAGGGGATTTTTGTGGGGCCTCAAATTCGTGATCTTCTTAAGGACGTTAAATTAAAAGACGATTAAATGCAATAGAAAAAAGAATCTGGACTGCATTCGAAAACAGGTGTCAACAATTTTTGGGGAACAAAAGAGCAACCAATTACAATGAAATTGTGGAAGAATTTCTTTCATCATATAAGGCTAAGGGTTGCAACATGTCCTTAAAAATTCATTTTTTGAATTCCCATTTGGATTTCTTCACGCCCAACTTGGGAGCAGTTTCAGATGAACACGGAGAACAGTTTCATCAAGACATAGCCCAGATGGAAAAAAGGTACAGCGGTAAAAACAAATGAGAAGATGGCTTGCGGACTTCTGTTGGACACTACAATGGGAGACAGGTGATGAAGAGTACAAAAGGAAAAAATATACACATTAATTGAATACAGAATTAAATAATTTATTATTTTATATATTATTGATTTTCACAAAAAAAAAGTTTATTAAATTTATGAAAAAAGTGTTGTTTTTTTTTCAAAAACAACCTCCAATCTCTAAAAACAGTGCTTGATAGAATTTTTTTGACTTCAGATTCAAATTCAGCACACATGAAAATATAAAAATCAGGAACAACTTCTCAGCAAAACTTCATTTTTTTTTTTTGCAGAACAGAGTTATAGAAGATTCCAAAATATTTTTTTTTTTTGTATTGTTGCAATTGTTTTAAAATTTATGCATATTGATGATGCATGATAAAATGACTGAAGGTCGTTTTTCTTTCTTTTTTTGCGTTCATGATTATTTCCTTTATTTTTTATTGTAGTAGTTTATAAGATTTTTGTTGTATACATTCATTCAATTTCTCAATTTATTAGTATTTCTTTTTTATTATTGTGGTAGTTTATAAGATTTTTTTTATTTTAAGAGTTTCCAAGGACTATTCGGAAACTGGCAGGGGGGAGTTATGAGTGGGAGTAGGACATTAATATTTCTAATACCATTAATTTAAACACAAACATTGTAAAAGGTATAAAAGCAGGTTTAAAGGAAAGAATAAATCAGTATACACAAATATTTTAGTGGTTTCTGGTTTAGACCGTGTTGTTAAATTTTTTTTCGCCAACGTTTCGCCAGACATACTGCTAGCTTCTTCAAGGCTGGATCGAGAATGAAGATGCTCCAGTAACTCGTGGCTTTATATAGCCGTTGCTCGGGTCTACTCGTAGTTCGTTGGGTCCTTGTGCTAGTCTATCAGGGGGAAGGAGCTTGCTTTGTTGGAAAACAATTTATATCGTGAACATCAGTTCCTCAGTAGAAATATTCAAAAAGAAGCTTGGGATAAGGTAGACGAAATCACCTGGTCAAGAACCTAACAAGAGGAACAGGCGATAAAAACAAAACAAAACAAGAAATTCAACAAGCTACAGATCGAGCAAAACCCTAAGAACCCCCTGGTTGTTGGAACACTAAAAAACACAGTAAAAAAAGAACCTCACAGGAGAGGTATTATCTGAAGACACTTTGAAAGTGTTGGAAAAGGGACATAACTTCGCTATCACATCGAAGAAGATACCGATAGAGAAAATCGTAAGTGGTGTAGAAGCTACCGTGAGCTGATTAGAAGAGAAAATGGCGGAAGAAATTCGGGGAGAGGTTTCAAGAGTTTTGAGGAAGACTAAGCCACCGAAATCAGATCTCACTGTTAAAGAGGAAAAAGCCTTAAAGGCATTGAATCAACGGGATGAAATTTTAGTATTACCTGCAGATAAGGGCAACAGTACAGTCGTAATGAAAAAGATAGATTACATTAAGAAAATAGAAGACGTACTGAATGATGGTTCCTACGAGGAACTAAAAGAAGACCCTACTGGAAAGATAAACCGAAGGATTCCCCAGTATCTGAAAGACAATAAAATTGAAACAGTCAGAAGTTTGATCAGGTCTGACCTGAAACCTCCCAGAATCTACGGTCTCCCGAAAATTCATAAAGAAGGAATACCACTACGCCCTATTGTGGATTGCATTGGCTCAGTGACGTATGAAGCATCCAAATACTTAGGCAAGAAAATAAAACCACATATCAGTAACACGCAACACCACATCAAGGACTCTAACGCATTTGTGAGTAAAACTGCAGCAAAAAGAATCACTTTTTATGGAACTTTTAAACACAACTTTTTATGGAAAATTTCGAGCAAGAAGCATTAAAAACTTCAGGTTTGAAGCCATCGCACTGGTTCTGATACGTTGACGACACATTCGTTATTTGGCCGCATGGGAAGGAAACATTAAACGATTTCCTCAACCACTTGAACGGGAGACACAAAAACATCCAATTCACTATGGAAGTTGAAACGGAAGAAGGTATATCGTTCCTGGATGTTAAAGTGGAAAAGAAGGGTAACCGATTAGGATACTCTGTGTACAGAAAGCCTACCCACACTGACCGGTATTTGAATGCTGGCTCGCCTTATCACCCTGCACAAAAACATAGTGTGATAAGAACATTGATGACTAGAGCAATTAGGATTTCAGAACCGTCATATTTAAAGAAAGAAGAAAGACACCTAAAGAAAGCATTAATAAAAAATGGTTATCAGAAAGATATTAAAAAAGAGAATTTAACCTCCAACGCCTATTGTCACCTATAGGTGATGCAACTTTGAAAGTGTATAAAAATTAAATGGCTGTTACTATCTACTCCAGCATACCACCACTACTTAATTTGGACTGTTCTCTGATCTTGAGTGAAGTACAATTCGTCTAGGGGTATAAAGTAACCTGTTATTACAGTTTTGTTCAAGCACGTTTGAGGTTTTATTCACTTGAGATATCTACCCTTTGTTTTTAGCTAATAATGGCAATAATTTTATGTTAATGGTAATAATAATGACATAAAAACAATAATTTTATGTTTTATATCAAACTAGCTTTTGCCTGCGGCTTCGTTTGCGTGGAATTTCGTCTGCCACATAAAGTTTTGTGGCAGGTCATTTTAAATAAATAATTTAATTTTTTTTTAACTATAAAGTTACTCGTACATCAAAAATTTTAGATGTCTAACTTCAAAACTGACGGATTCCATATAATCTTTGAACCCGTATTATATTAAGGGGGAAACCCTTGGGGGTGGAATTATCCAAATTTCTTTCTTAAATTATACAAAGAACCTATCTGCAAATTTCAAGATGCTAAGTTCCTAATCAGCCTTTAATTATGTTCTATAATGGATTCTCCACAGTACCTAAAAAACTGTCTGGCACGTGCCCCCATGCCCCCCCTCCTAAATTCGACCTTGCTGTAGCCTATAAGTTATTCTGATGCATAACCTATATTACTGTACAGTTTCATCCAAATCCGTTCAGTAGTTTTTGCGTGAAAGAGAGACAAAAATACAAACTTTCACATTTATAATATAAGTAAAATTAGTAGGATAACAAAACAATAGTTTCACTCAGGTTCTTTCTGTTATTTTAACAACTATTATCATGTGATTTTCCTTTAATTATGTACTATAATGGATTCTCCACAGTACCTAAAAAACTGTCTGGGGGGGTACGTCCACCTTGTCCCCCCTCCCCCCTAAATCCGACCATGCTGTAGCCTATGTGTCATTCTGATGTATAACCTATATTACTATAAAGTTTCATCCAAATCCGTTCAGTAGTTTTTGCGTGGAAGAGAGACAAACATACAAACTTTCGCATTTATAATATTAGTAAGAAGTAAGATGAATGTCTATTGCCACTAACCAAATGTTTTTTTTAATCAATTAAGAGAAAATTATAGATGTGATCCACAAAGCAATATTGGATTCATTGCTATAATATTTCAATTCCATAACTAACGCAAAGTATCAATGTAAACAACTAATTTAATTAAATAAATCTGCAGTACAATTGATTAAATATGTATTTACTTGTATTCTATCTGGGTTTTTTTTCATAATGTTTCTTCGCATGTCTCGTTCCAATCCAACCCTCGATTTATTCAGTAAGTCAGCACGTTATTTAGCAATAAATTATTAAAATTTCTATTTTGTATGTGTTGATATGTGATTATGTGTGTATTACAGTGTATTTTGTAATGTATATATGATATTTGAAGTAGTGAAGTAAATCTTACACGATAAATTTTTTTCATCTTCTTTTTCAGAAGTTTCACTGGAAATACTTACACGTTGGGTTTTTTTTTCTGTAGCGTTCCATTGGCTGAAATTATTGAGATGCTTGAAAATGTTCAAAGTTTGGAGGATGTGGAAATTACGATGTTCCCTCCAGAAGAAGGTGGAAACATTACTGAAGAAGACAGTGGTGATGAAATTGATTTTGATATGAATATACCTTCCACCCAGTGTCCTTAGGACTGAAATTGATGCTCTAGTTGTATCAAATGAAATCCTTCCTAATGACACAGATGATGAACATCAAATCCGAGACTTTTCACCTGCTCCTGTGCAATCTAGCACCGTTCATCAGCCCACCTTACCTCACACATCAGACCGACGGAGTGACAAGCCCACTGAGAGAAGACAAAAACGCAAGTCAGTGGTATTTTCTAATTCTAATGTTCCTTCTGTATACCTAGTCCCAGAATCAAAAACTAAAAGGATGAAACCAAAAAAACGTCATCAAAATTGGCAAAATGACGAAAGAATTTTTCTGAAAAAGCTGGAAAAGGTGATGCAGAAGGATTATCAACTGAATACACGGGAGATGAGTTATCATGCGTTCAATGTTTTGAAAAAATGTTCTCTGAACAAATAATAAGACATATACCTACAACTATAACACAACTGTAATACCTACATGGGGGAGAGTTGACAGGCTTGATGAGAATGTTCAGTTAGCAAAATGGGTACATAAGGACACAAGTATATGTAGTACAAGTAGCTGCATTATTAATCAGTATCAAAATCAGTAACCCTCACCTAAAATTTGAGGTTTTTTGTTTCAAGATACATAAAATTCAAAAATACCTCTGCCAGCTGAGCCCAATAGGGCGTTCAGCGATTTCGTTAAGATTTGGCACCAAAGTCGTAGGTCTACCTGGATGATCTTTAGAAATAAACAAAATTATTCGTCATTTTGTTCAACAATGATAGCTCATTAGAGATTTAATTTCCCCTTATCTAGAAAATTTATAATGTGTGATATAAGAAAAGCATTAAGTATTTTGGAATTATTAACCCAGATCTAGGAAAAAAAGAAGAAGCATCCATGGCATTTCACCAGACTGCTGAGACAACTCCATAAAGCATCATCACAGTTAAATCAGTTACCATCATCCCTATTTAGAAACAAAATGATGAATGGTGGTTAAAACTTTTAATCACTAACATCTCTAAGACATATGAAGATACATTAGAAATGCTCTTATCTGTAATAGTCACTGGGACTTTACTGGTTCAGCAAGAGAGGCAGTTAATTTGATATGTATAAAAGGAAAAAAAACTTAAATATTAATTAAACTTGAATATTTGGTAAAAATTGATAAACTATTCAAGAATAAAATGTATATGATGACCAAACAGTTATAACTTAAATGTTTTTAGGTAGAAAGTTTAATTTAAGTGAAAAAAATATCATTCTGTTTTCAAAACTTTTTGTGTTAGTTTGATGTCAGTAGCATAGTCTGTTTACAGATTTCTATGTTACATTTTTTTTAATAATTTAGTTCTGATGAAAAATGTGAGCTGAAACTGTAAGTAATCAACTCCACTGGTTAATCCAGAGAGCCAGTTAAATAAGAGTCAGGTAGTACCTCCCACCCTCCCAAAAGCAGGTTTGAACTGTACAGCTAAAATATCTTTTTTTTTTTGCATGTGTGTTAATTATTATAAGACTGAAAAAAAAAACCAATTTAAAACCCAAAATTTATAAAACCAACTACACGAACCAGGGCTTGAAGGATTACAGAGAAGCACAAGCATAACCAAAGAAAGAAACCAGAGAAAAAAATAAACAGATGCACTAAGAAGGGAACAGATGAAAATTTTCAAGAATGAGTAATGAGGCAAGAAAATTCTAATAAAAAAAAAGTACAACTAAAGAAGGTAAAAAAAATCAAGGAGGATCAGTGAGATTGGCAGGCTTACGATCAATGGTTTGGATCAACAATCAAAAGGATCTTGAAGAAAGGATTTTATAAGGTAATAAGTTTGTTCCAGCCTCACCAAAATACTGAAAATCAAACTGATCAGTAAAGTGACCAAATTCAGGGTTTATAAAACTTAATAATAACATTTGGTGGAGAAAATTGACACTAAAAAGAAAACCGGTTGACAAACTGGACAGGTTTAAAGAAGAGTTCTGAGAAAAATACTGGAGCTTAAGTGTGTAAAGGGAGTATGATGATGTTACTATAAGATATAGTGTGATAACATCAGTCTGTAAAATTACTTCAGAATAAAATGTTTGAAATGGTTGGGTTACCTCTTGTGGATGCATGATAACAAAGTCACAATTTTTTTTAAAATCCATTTCTCTCCAAAACTAATAAGAGTGGTAAATAAACTAAAAGAATCAAAAAGAAAGGGGTAAGCAGTTCTGGAACAACATATTACTTTGTTAAAAATGATGTAAAATTGAAAGAATTACATTTCTCTAAGTGGCTTAAATATATATAAGCTATATATAGATGTCGGAATATTACATCTTAAAGACACTGTTGCTGAAAATATATTAAAAGCACATACATGTAAGTTTAACAAGTATCGTAAGCCCTAATATTATATTTTTATTAAGCGGTATTAAAGTTGGCATTATTTAAAAATGTACCCACAAAAAAGCCAATTGGCGTTTTATATTAATAAAAAGCTCATAATCTTAGGTTTTATTTGGCACCTTTTCCAGCTTGCCAGCAGTTTGGAGAAAAAAGTTACAAGCATTACTGTAAACCCTTGTTTTAGTTTCGGAAACCACAATAATGTCATGCAATATCAATTTTATAATTTTTTTTAATAATATGGCTACTTAAATGAATGTATTTTTGTAAACTGTGTACTTCTAGTAAAATGTGGAAAAATTTCCAGATCAAAATCTTTATTAATACCTGATATGTTACAGTTTTTGTAAATATTACTCATTTCCCGCAAACGATTCCGCGGAACCAAATTATCGCAATATTCATATTTTTAAAATTATATTTAAAAAAAAAGGATACATCCTAGATCAATAAAACTTCACAGGTCTTCTTAGGGCATAAGTATAAGCAAATGTGCAAAGTTTCATACAAATCAGACATGGTGAGTGACATTTCATTAAAATATTGGGTGATTTGATATGGAATGACTCTTCAACGGCAGGATCGGAGTTAAATTTGAGGGGGAACACCAAGTTATGGGAAATTAGGGATTTGGAAAAAGGAATGAAGGTGGAAACCGATAAATAAATTTCTGCTTTAGTCAACGTTTACAAATTGGAAATTCTTTCTTTAAAAAAAGAGCGAAGGAAAAAAGAACCCACATGGAAATGGAAAAAAAGTGGAAAAACATGGACGTTCACCCAAAGGCCACAAGTTTGAGCTTGACTATTTTCTCACAAGCCAAATCAGTTTAGTTAAAAATCTAGAGGTTATAAAGAGGTTTAATTTCAACATAGATCACAGAATGCTAAGAGCAGAGTTGTATATTGAAAAGTAAAAGAAGAAGAGACCATTTAAAGCAAAAAATAAAACTTTTATTCTTCAAAACCAAACTCAAATAGAAAAATTCCGTACCAATTTCATAAGATATATCCAACACAGTTATGGGTGCAGCAAAGAAAAGGCACCATTTATAGTCCAGGAAAAATATAACATCATCTCCAAAGCTATTAATAGCAAACTGCATCAGGTCCCAGTTTCTCGAAAAATAAAACAAGCAAATTATCTGATGATATAAGAGAGCTTTTTGGAGTTTCACAGAATGATAAAAGAAAGAGGAACTACTTCTGAAAGCAAAAAATAAGAGATCACGTTTATAAATAATAAAATTAGGAAAAGTATAAAAGAAGATATAGAAAAATACAACACCAACATTATAAAAACAATTTTATAGAATAGCAAATCAACAAAAAGAACTGTTTAGAGGCACTCAATGGATGGTTCCTCTTAAAAACAATAGAAACAATAGAGGAGGAATCATAACCAATAGGAACATATGTGCAGAGTAGCCACGGATTACTTCAGACAACTATATAAAAATAACCAGGAAACTTAAGAAATAGAGAAAAAAGAAAATAGAGAAAAAACTCAAGAGAAAGTTCCACCAATAATGAAAGAAGAAATCGAATCTATTATGAGTAAACTAAAACCTGTGAAAAGTCCTGGGCCGGATAATATCAGCAATGAAATTTCAAAAGCAGGAGGAATTACTCTGGTTAAGGAATTAACAGAATTGTTTAATCTAATTGCAAAAATAATTCTGCTTTATAAAAAGGGCAACAAGTATGATAAAGAAAATTATAGACCTATTTCCCTTTGTTCAGCTATAGCAAAAGTTTTCCCCAGTGTAATCAAACGACTCACCAAAAGAATTATGGAATGTGCTGACGAAGAACAAGCAGGATTTAGAAAAAGGTTTTTCAATAGTAGGCCGCATCTTGGTAAATCAAATTATCTAGAAAGCTAGTGAATACAACTTCTCTCTATATTTTGGTTTTCTCAATTTCAAGAAAGCTTTTGACAGCATCTTTCATCCAGAAATATTAAAAGCCTTTAGAACAATAGGAATAGAGGAATAGAGGAAAAGTATGTAAAGATAATTACAGAAATTTATAAAGAAATGTCGGCATATGTCATGACAGAAAAGAAAGGACAAACTTCAGTGTGAAGAAGGGTGTGCGGCAAGGAGATACGTTATCCCCTCTTTTGTTTATTCTTGTGCTGGAGATGGTAATCTGGCATCTTGGTTGGGAAAACGTAGGAATCAAAGTAAATGGTAAATGACTAAGCAACTGACGTTTTGCAGATGACATCGTACTGTTTGCCAAAGACATATAAAATTACGAGTAATGCTAAAGCTTCTTACAAAATTGTGCAAAGAAATTGTTCTTCACCCTAACTACTAAAAGACAAAACTAATGAAAAATGGGGGAAAAAAAAGAATGCCAACAAAACAACCACGATTTGGAATATGTTAACGAGTATATCTATTTGGGTCAGATAGTATCCTTAGCAGATTGAGGAGCAAAGCAAGTCCAGAGGAGAATGGCACTATGGCACTATGTTGGAACAAGTTTTGGTCTCTCAAGCATATTATGAGAAGTACTTTAAATATGGAGCTTAAAAGACAGATCTTCGATAGTTGCATATGCCCAGCGGTTACCTATGGATGCCAAGCGTGGTCACTTACAAGAGCTCAAGAGAGGAAGATCCAGGTATGGCAGAATAACATTGAAAGATGAATCATGAAAGTGAGGAAAAGTTACAGAGTGAGAACTGCCAAGATCAAAAAAGAAACAGGACTCGCAGACACACTCATGTGAATAAGACTGAGCAAGTGGAAATGGGCTGGGCATCTTCTTTGGTGTGAAGGAAACAGATGGTCAAAAATTGTCACTGAATGGACTCTTTATGACAAGAAAAGGGCGCCCATAGAAAAGGTGGAACAACATGTTGAAGATGCTGGTAGGACCACTCTAGTGGAGTGCTGCAAGGGAGAGAGACATTTGGAAGAAAAAGTGGACCGAACTCACCTCCCAATAGGGCCAGTCACCCCTGGAAGTACTGACTATTACTCCCGAAAGGGAAGGCCTAAGCAAGGAAAAGAAAGAAAATATAAATAATGACTTGTAAATAAATATTGAATCATGTATAAATATTTGTGCATAATAAAAGGCTATTTTCATTCCATTATATTATTAGACCCACTAATATTACTGTACCAAGTCTTGGTACCCAATTGGCTGTTTTCTTCGAGACTGAACTGTTTTATTTATTTGCATCCCAAAGGATAAAACCAGTTTATTTTTGAGGGGGTGGGTGTAATCAACCAAATGAATAATAAGATGCACCAAAATTTAAAATACTATCAATTTTTACACACTGGTTGGATAAAAAAAAAGGGCTGTTTGGTACAAAAAACCCCAAGCTACCCTAAGATAACACTCAGATCTCAAAAGAAGTATTCACCATTTTGATTCAAAATTTCTCAAGCATCGATAAAGATACGAGGGGAAGACCGAAAAACAATAAATAAAAAATGGGAATTTTGCCATAACTTTTGTATTTAACTATATTTTTTACACCAAATTTTAATCACCTTCAAAGTTATGCCCATTCACTGTAATGCATTTGTCCAATAGTTTCTTCAATTTATCAAAACTCTTTTAAATTATGGTGCTAGTGTAAGGACACAAACAACTTGCTGAAGAAGTACTGGGCTTAGAGGCCCCAATTTGGATGTCTGAATGATTTGATCGAGAATGTAAGGAAGCTACAGAGAGAAAAAACAAGACTTACAGGAAAATGATTGATATACGTAGGACTTGTCAGTCTGTTTTTGACTACAGTGTTAAGATTAGAGGAGAAACACCTGCATAGAAGAAATAAGAGGGAGAAAGAAGAAGAAAGAATAAGAGAGATTTAGGTCCTAAGTAGACAAGCTAGTACTAGAGCTTTCTACAAGACAATTATTGCACAGAAAAAGGGATTTAAATCAAGACACAAGATACTTGGAGGCATAAAGATAGAAAATTGATCATGGTTAAATAAAGGATTGTAGAAAGGTGGTCTGACCATTTCGGAAGTCTGCTGGGAAGTATTCACAGAACCCTTCCATGGAAGATGGTTTCAATTCAAATACTCGTTACAAAGACTTTAAGCTTCTTGACCCACCAGATGATGAGGAAATTGAGTATGCTATTCAGAAGCTTAGGAACAATCGAACACCAGGATGTGATAGCATACCAGCTAAACTTTTCAGGGAGGTTGGAAATGAAGTGACCAAGGTAATCCGAGATCTCCTACATGGTATTTGTTTAAGCAAAACTTTCCTGCACCACTGGTGTCCCTCTTTACAAGAAATTAGACCAAATGAATTGTAAAAATTATCGTGGCATAACACTCCTAAGCTGGACCTACAAAATCCTCTCCCATGTGGCATACCAAAAACTAATCCCCCATGCCCTGAGAGAGGTAGGAATACAACTATATTTGGATTTTTGAGAGGTAGGTCTTATATCAATCAAATAGTTGCCCTGAGAACTCTTATGAAAAGGTCTAGAGAGTACAATACTAAGACTCACCACATGTTTGTTGAATTTCAGCAGTGCCTATTACAATATCATCAAGGTGGAAACTGTATCAATGTAGGGAAGAAATGAATGCCCCCAGAGAACTAATATGACTAGTGGAATTGCTGATAAGGGAGTCGAGAAGCCAAGTCAAGATGACTTGTCAGAAGTATTCAAGACAAGACAACTAAGGTCTGAGACAGGGAGATGGGCTATCATGATTATTGTTCAATTTTTAACTTGAAAAGGTCATAAGAGACTAAGGGTTACTGGTATGATTCTGACAAAGTCCATCCAAATGCTGGCCTATGCAGATAACAAAGATATAGCCGGAAGAACACAGAAGGATTTGCAACATGCTTTTCTAACTTTGGAATTAGCTGAATGGCAAATAGGCCTACAGGTAAACCAAGCAAAGTATGTGTTGGATAACTATTCAAGGAAATGAGAACCAACTATCACGATTAGCCCCATCACATTTGGAAGTGTCGACAGTTTTGTCTACCTTGGTTTTCTGGTCAAAGCGGATAGCTCAATCAGCCTAGAAGTTTAAAGAAGAATTTCAGCAGCCAATATATGTAATTTTGGGATGGCAAACATTTTAAGAAGTTGTCTGATATCAAGAAGAGCCAAGGTCGTACTTTACAAAACCATTTTCAGGCATGTTTTAACATATGCATCAGAAACCTAGCCTCAATCCAGGGGACAATCCAACAGTTTACTGCTCTTTGAAAGGAATTTAAAGAAATTTAAGAAGTATGTTAGGAGCTGTAAGAGTTGACGATCAATTCAGACTCAAATTGCAGAGCTGTATCGGATGTATCATGAGTCAGATGTGGTGCAGCATATAAGAATGGTATGTTATGTTGTTGTGGTAAATGAACCAACGTAAATATCTCAGAGAGTTATTCAAGGGTATGGCAGATGTCTTTGTGATCAAGGGTATTGATTTTTTCAACTTTGTCATCAGATCTTGAAGATGAGCACTCAGAAATAGTTTGGAATTCAATGAGCATCTCTCAATTCTTGAAACATGAAAACAATTCATTAACACATGTTATGCTAAGAACACTATATGTATAAGCTGTTTCCATAGGAGTTCCCTCTAAAAGAAAAAAGAATTTCACAGCCAAGTGGCTCTCTCTTGTTTTGCCAAAATGGAAGAAGTTGTAACACTAAAATACAATTTTCACAAATAAATGGATGCACTGACAGAGAACCTAAGTTCACATAATGACTCAGGAAGAGATGTCCCGCCAATGACCGGTTTCACCTACCATAGCACCATTCCCAAAAGCCCCCCTTCCACCACCCATAAAGGTAAAATAGAAAATATTTGTTTGAAGTAAAAATTGCTTATTATTTATAAATAAAAATAATTTATATTTATTTATCCAATCTAAAGATATAAACTGTTTAAAATGCAGAAACTGTAGAATAATCCAATTCTTTAGAATTGAAAGTGAAAATTTTGATTTAATCTGTTTTTCTTCCTTTTTTTTTTGTATTTATTGATTCCCTGCCTTTTCCAGTACTGAAAACTTATCTGACTTTTCCTGGTTACAAACCATACTGGAATAACTAACATTAGACTTAGATATTTAAAGTATGCACTGGGTCCAGCTTAAAATGGGCATAACTAACTAATTATTTTCCATAAATAATAACAAATTGATTCAAGTCCAGAATATCTAATGTAAATATTTTATAAATAAACCATAATTACAAATATCTTCTGATTAAAATCAATTATCTATATTTTACTGTGATACTGATTATGTACATTTTCCTATAGATCTACAAAATCAATGGTTTGTCTAATTTCTCTTAACATACCTCTTCTGTGACTATTATTTTCATGTGAACTGGTATGAAGAGATGAATCACTATGGGTTCTTCTCCATGTAGTGTCTAAAGGTGGAGATAGATAAGAACCACTATATGGTGATGTATCGATACGTTTTTCTGCTGGACGCGATCTCATGGGCCCAAGAGGTGCACTACGTCGTTCACGATATGAATGATGTTGATGAGAGTTTCTTAAATCTTCAAGAGAAGTCAAACTTTGCTACAAAATACAAAAGAAAAAATATGATAATTTTAAGTTGTATTCAATACCAATAAATATCAAGAATCATACAACAATATATTATCTATCTATGATCAAACAACAAAAAAATATTAACAAAAAAAATGCCAATTTAACAAATATCTCATTCCAATGAAACATTCCTAGAAACTAAATTTATGGAATCAATCAATTAAACTAATGTTTTCCACACCATTGAGGTTTCCTACAAGTAAGTACACTTAAAGACTTTAAAACAATTCATCTCATAATATTAAAAGGAGCTTTCATAAAGAAATTTTATAATCAGGAAATCAGATTTTTATAACAAAAATATTATCTAAAAGAACATTGATAATATGAAAAAGTTTTAATAAAAACCACCAATAGAGACCAGATTTGAGGAAAAAGAATGTTATAGATGGAAAATTATTATTAAAACTTTCTACAGGATGTCTACCAATGCAGTTTAAAGAAATTTCTTTCTTTTTTTCCCCCTCCTAAGTAATAAGTTTTTCCTAACTGAAAATGGGTACAATTTATTAGAATCAATAATATTTTTTATCATATTGGATAAATACAAACACATTAAATATAATAATAATAAATATAATAATGGTTATATTCTTTAACTGTTAAAAACACAAATCTCATGTTAGTACAGGCAAAATTTATATTGGTAATAGGAATTTAAAAAGTATATAATGGATACCACTGACATTAAAAATAATAAGCCAAAAATTTAGCGAATTAATGCAAAATGGTTAATTATTATTATTATTATATAATTATGTCGTTCATAAAGTAGTGGGACCAAAGAAATGATAAGAAATAGAAATGATAAAGTATGCCGGAGAGAACCTATGGGAAGAAATATACCAGATAATATGGGAGTGCTGGATGGAAGAGATGATGCTGTGAGTGGTCAGAATCAGTCATCTGTCCAATATATAAGAAAGGCTGTAAGCAAGATTGTAGCAACTATTGCCCAATATCATTGCTTAGTATTGGGTATAAAGTTCTATCCATAGCCTGGGAGAGTACGAATATGGTTTTAGGCCACGGAGGTCAACAGTGGACCACATGTTCTCCGTACGTCAAATGCTGGAGAAGTCCTATGAATTCAACGTGGATCTCCATCACTTATTCATTGATATTTATCAAGCATATGATAGTGTGGAGAGGAATGAAATGTACAAAGGATTGAAGAACCTGGGACTGGCGTCAAAACTAATTAGGCTCGTAAGAATGACACTGAATGATACCAGGGAAAGCTTTCGGAAGAATTCAAGGTAAATAAGGGACTAAGACAAGAAGAACCTCTCTCACCTGTGATATTCAACCTGATTCTGAAAGTAGCAATAAGATGTATAAAGACGAGCCCAAACGACACAATTTACAATAGATTGACGCAGCATCTAGCATATGCCGACGATGTGCTTAAATCAGCCAGAACAATGTCAGCTTTATCAGGGGCTCTGCAAGATTTTGAGGGGGCAGCAAGGAGACTTGGCCTCGTAAACAATGCCAAAACAAAATGCTAACGACGAGAAGCGGGGCATATAGGCATGGACCAGTAAAGATTGGAGACCGGGAATTCCTTGGATGTTCCTTGGAGTCCTTCAGATACCTGGGAGGGATGTAGTCAAGAAATAACGACATGACAATGGAAGTCAAGGCTAGAATTACAGCGGGCAACAAGTGTTTGTATGCTCTACGGGAGGTCTTGAAATTTAGGAATCTCTCCCTTAAAAATAAAATCTTAATCTACAAGACAATCATATGCCCCACTGTTATGTATTGCAGTGGGACATGGGTCCTAACAAAAGCAGCCAAAGATTCCCTCAGAATTTGGGAAAGAAGAGTATTAAGAACAATATACGGCATTATTAAGGAAGGCGAGCAATTCAGAATGAGAAGTAATGCAGAACTGATGGAATTGCCAGCGAGCCAGACTTAGTCATGGTCATTAGAATGAGAAGGCTTGGCCGGTTAGGTCATATTGAACACATGGATAGAGACTTCCTCGAAAAATGGTGTATGATAATCCGGGAGGAAAGATAAAACGCAGGAGACCCCCATTGAGATGGATGGAAGATGTGGAAGAGGATCTGCGTAGGATGGGAGTGCGGAGATAGAGGAGGTTAGCTTCAGATAGAACGGAGTGGAGCAAGTTGTAGGAGGCCCAGGTCCAACAAGGACTGTAGCGCCAGACTGTGAGTGAGTGAGATGGTTAATTATTTTTTATTTCTAAAATTTATTATTCACTATCAATAATACTGTAAAAGTGTTTCAGCATCATCATAAAAAAAAATAATGACCTAGATATGATGATTCCAAAACATGGTACTTATAGACAATTTCTTTATCTGACATTGTTTGAACAACCAACCGCCTTATCACTTATGATTTGGTTAGAATATTATATGCAAAGTATAATTATAATCATTATTACCATGATAACATAAAATGATGTATAATTACAGTAAAACCTGTTTTTATGCAGCATAAAAACAGAATAAAAAACAGGACCATATAAAAGAAACAGCAGAAAAAAATATATATAAAATCGGAAATTTCATAAATACTTATTATGCTTTATTATATAATAAAAAAAAATGTATGCAGCAGATAGGGACCGAATAAAAAAAAGGCGGGCTTAAAAAATTATTTACATGAGAAAGTCCTTTTAAACAAAATAAATAATTAAATTATAAATGGTAACATTTTAAACAATAATTAATTTCACACTGTATACATGGAGAAGTTTTCAAAATGCATATAAATAATTTACTGCTACTCATTTTAATCTGTCCAAAAGACTCGCATGCCTGAAAATAAAGATAAAAAATATCATCCTTACGATAATGCAAGTACATGCTCCCACTTCTGAGAGTACCCACGTAGAAATTCGAAAATTTCTACGACAAACTTGAGGAAGAAATTTACCTTGTTAAAGATAAATTTCTAACAATTATTGGAGACTATAATGCAAAGGTTGGTCGACAGAAATGGGGAGATTCTGATGCTATGGGATCTAATGGAGTTAGGACTAGGAATTATAGAGGTGAAATGTTGATAAATTTTTCCAATAGAAACAATTTACACATATTAAATACATACAATAACTCAAGACCGGCAAATAAGTGGACATGGTGCTCTCCTAACGATTCAAAACATGAAATAGATAATAGTCTGGCTAGGAGGAACCTTTCTGAAGAGAATATCAGAATTCAACATAATTTTAATTTTGAATCAGATTATAGACTAATAATAGGACAAATGAAGATACCTTCCAGACGTTTTTATGTAAAGGAAAAAATAATAAAAGTTAACGAAGGACAGGAGAGCCAATTTTTAGAAGCTTTTGAAAATCTTGAAAATAAAGACATTAGCACAGGAATGACAATACAGCAACTCTACGATCGACTGGAATCTACTATTAAGGAATATTTAAAAATAGCCCAGAGAGATCCACAACCAACCGAAAAACGAAAGAATAATAAATAAGCTTTCTTCCATCACCGTGAAGATGATCATTTCGGTTGTAGACATAAACAGGGTAAATCGCTTTCTAGCACAAATTTAATTTGTGATTTTCTATTTGAGACATTGCTGCAATGGTATGGTTAATGCAGTATAAAATTTAGGACTATCTTGATAGATAGTAGAGATATGGGAGTATGAAACCTACAACAGACAGCTTTTTTACCCAAAACGATTGATGATTATGCTGAATTATGAGGATTATATTATAATCATGATCTGTAATTTTTAACTAAAAAAAATAAAATCGACAAAGTCTTAGAAGAACTGAGAATAATCAGTGAAGTATTTTGGATGATTTGTATCTTAAAAGGTAAAACATCTAATCTTTTAGAATATAAGAATTTTAATGCCTAATTTCTCAAAGCTATAAATTAGCTACATGGAATGTGAGGACACTCTTCAGACCTGGGGCCTTTGATGAACTAAGACTAGAGTGCAGTAAACAAAATTACAATATAGTGGCTCTTCAGGAAGTACAATGGTTAGGAGTGGGCATGCTTAAGAAGAAGGATTATACGCTACATTACAGTGGTAGTAAAGATCGGCATGAGTTTGGCTGCGCTTTCCTAGCGAAAACAAGATATAGTAATGCGGTAATAGACTGATACTATAGACAACCGCATCTGTAAAATAAGACTGCGTGGGAGCCTATTTAACTTTTCTATCATTAATGTTCATGCGCCATCAGAAGATAAAGATGACAACATAAAGGAAGAATTCTATTCAAGATTGGAGAGGATTATGACTCTCGTCCTCGTTACGACATCAAGATTATAGCAGGTGATTTTAATGCCAAAATCGGAAAAGAAGAAGTTTATAAGCCAACAATAGGAATGCATAGCCTACACAATATTACCAATGACAATGGAGAAAGATTAATCCAGTTCGTAGCTTCCAAGATGTCTACAATAATGAGCACTGTATTCCCGCATAAGAATATACACAAACAGAACTGGCGAACGCCTGATGGGAGAAATGCAAACCTGATAGACCATTCCTTCATTGATAATAGGCATCACAACAAGAATAAGAACAGTAAGGACATCTCACTATCCACCTAAGACAAAGTGGGATACAGAAAAGCTAAAGAATGAAGAAACGACAAGACATTTTAAGGAAAATAAAGAGAGGAAAATGCATAAGTATCACCTGAAGATGGCTGGAGGCTCAACTATTGATGACAAGTGGAACTAAATGGAGAAGACAATCTCTACTGCAGCTGCAGAAACTCTTGGAAGCATAGAACCTAGAAGAAGAAATGGATGGTTTGATAATGAATGCAAGGAAGCCATCGAAAAAAGGAACTCCACTCGTCATAAGTGCTTGCAGCGACATACAAGGCAGCAGGATATGGAATACCAGGAAGCAAGGTGACAGGCAAAAAAGGTAACCAAGAAGAAAAACCAGGCATTGGAGGAACAGTTAAAGAACATAGAGGAGAGGGCCAATAAGAATGAGAGCAGGAAGTTTAACACGAAAATAGGAGCCATCAAGAAAGGATATGTACCTATGAACAATTGGGTAAAGATCAAAGAAGGCCAATTGCTGACTACTAATAAAGAGGTTCAGAAGAGAAGGGAGGAACACTTCCAGGAATTATTGACTGGTGACCATGGTAACGTTGGTGGAGCAGCAGTGATCCCACACAGTGAAACAGAAAACGGATGGGAAGAAGAAATAAATCACCAGGCATGGAAAATATAAATGCCGAGCTCTTCAAACACATGTGTCCTGACATGCTGAGATAGCTGCACAGACTCATAGGAAAATATGGGAGGAAGAATGCATGCCGAAAAAATGGAATTGTGGAATAATTACAGTGCTTCCCAAGAAAGGTGATTTAACGAAGTGCAGCAACTATAGAGGTATCACACTGCTTAATGTTGCATATAAAATTTTTGCAGCATTATTATACAATTGACTTGTACCATATTATGAAAGGGCGGTTGGCGAATATCAGTGCAGTTTCCGAAGGAATCGATCAACCATTGACCAAATCTTCACAATCAGGCAGATTGATGAAAAGATGTTGGAGTACAATGTGGCTACATAATAGTTTATTGATTTGAGCGGCGTATGACACGACTTACAGATCCATGGCTTATAAAGCTATGGAAGAAGCAAAGATCCCTCCTAAACTAATAGTTTTAACAAAGACGACAATGAGGCACACCAACAGTCAAGTAGAACTCTCAAAGCCTTTGGAAATAAAGAAGGATTGAGACAAGGAGATGCATTGGCCCCTTGACTGTTCAACTTAGTTCTCGATAAGGTTGTTAAGGAAGTAAGGATAGAGGGTAATAGTACAATCATCAATAAATCACTACAATTAATGGCCTATGCGGATGATGTAGTGATCTTGGGAAGAAGCCAGCAGGCATCGAAGACGCATATATTATCTTGGAAATAGAGGCAGGAGGAGCCGGCCTTGAAATAAATATCAGCAAAACCAAACTGATGATTGTAGAAAGAATGAGGCAGCAACACCCACCTTATTGCAACCTAGACGGAGAAAACATTTAAATAGTGTCAACATTTCCGTACCTGGGATCATTAATGACTAAAGAAGCCAGTGAAACAGAAGAGGTCAAAAGAAGGATTCTGGCAGGAAACAGGACATATTATGCTCTTCGGCACCTAATAAGAAACAACTTAATCTCTCACAAAAATAAGATCAGGATGTACAAAACCCTAATCAGACCGGTTGTTCGTTATGGCGGTGAATGTTGGGTAATGAACAAGATAACCTGTGACAGGCTTGACATGTTCGAGAGGAGGGTGCTGGGAGGAATGTTTGGTGGAGTTTTCGAGAATGGAGTGTGGTGAAGTAGAAAGAACAGAGAAATCTACAAAATCTACAATGACCTGTCTTTGTCAAGCTTTATACAAATAAGCAGGCTGAAATGGCTTGGGCATCTCAACCGAATGAATGAAGACAGACAGGTGATGAAGGTATATAAAGGAAAGATCTTCGCCACTAGAGCAAAGGGCCGGACAAGAGCTGGATGGAAGGAGAAGGCGGAACATGCGACGGGCGGGTATCCGTTTGGTGGAGGACAGAGCCCTGTGGCAACAAATGTTGAAACAGGCCAAGGACCACTTCGGTCTGTAGCGCCAGAAGAAGAAGAATGCCTACTTTCTAATCTCAGTCAACAACAAAACCACATTACTGAATATAATAAACTAAACAACAACAAAAATCTTTTGTATGTTGTTTTAAAACAATCTATAAGTAAATAAACTAGAGCTTATGTCAATTGGGGAGTTAAAGCCACAAATTTTCACATAGTAGCTTTTTTCTCTAACTTTTCTTCGTCACAAAATACCTTGATCTATGGCAATAAGGATCCTATTCCAATTAGTAGGCCAAAACTTTAACAAACAAATAACAACAGCTAGAGTAAACACCCATAACCTAGAAAACTAATAATTAATTTTATAATAAAATCTTATTTAAAATTACTGAAGAAACTTTTGAAAGAGAAAATTAAGGTACTTTTCCGTTAGCTGGGTGCAAATGTCGCCAATTGTGAACCAAACTTCTCTTAAGTAGTTGTTCCAATCTACAACTGTATTTTTATTCATATCTCGTTGTTGTTTTTTACACCATTAGACTTACATCATCTATTTGCTACAGCCGTAAATAAACCTCAAAGATGTCAGAAAACTCAATTTGGACGATTCAAACTGCTTACCATTCCGAATGCTCTTCTTCATGCAGCATGTTGAAAGATTGGACCGCCAACCTACTCCATCACAAAAAGACAATTTAATTTCATGATTCTGATCGCAAGACGTAGGGATGTGGCAACCCCATCGCCCGGTCTAAGGACCGCAAACAGCCTCTGGCACTCCAAGTTGGGGGAACATCAATACAAACACACACTAATAAATACCCAAACAGCAAACTACACTCACCCCCACACCACAGACGAAGGCATATACAAGACACTCTAGGGCAACCTTCCCTAGGTAGCCTACCTGGATGGGACTGCATGCCTGGATGCTCTGAGGGGGCAGCTCCCCACCAGAATTTGGGTGAGGTAGGCCCATACCCTGCACACCCGAGATAAAAACTATGAAAAGAAAAGAAAGCAACAGAGCTGATCAGTTATTATGGTGCAAGACATGGCGCGGAAAACGGATTATACAACTGGGAACATGGAATGTCAAGGGCTTGAACGGAAAGGAGGTGGAACACGTTGAGGAAATCGGGAAAGCAAAGATTAGCATACTGGGACTCACCGAAACTAAAAGGAAGGGCAAAGGAGAAGCAGAAATTGGAGACTATCTGCTGATGTACTCAGGAGTCAATTTCCAGACACATACCAAGAGTGGTGTGGCATGTTTATTGCATAAAGATGCTGTCCACATATTACAGGAGTGGAAAGGCATTAGTGACAGGATCATGACTATAAAGCTGATGTTCGGAAATAAACTTTTTACAATATTCGTGTATGTGTATATGTGTATGGCCCTAATGATAGTGCACCTACATCAGAGAAGGACATCTTTTTCGAGACACTACAGAAGGAATTAGATGATAATGAGGGAATTCCGATAATTATGGGAGACCTGAACGGCCTGGTCGGAAATAATGTGGGGGAATGGCAAGGAGCAATTGGAAGGTATGGAGAGCAGACTCTCAATGACAATGGGGAAAGAATTATTAGGCGGCTATGTCAGGCCAATGGACTGGTTGTGGCAAATAGCTTATTCCCCCATAAAGAGGTCCAAAAATATACAAGAGTAGAACCTGGACGTAAGGATAAGTCCATAATAGACTATTTCCTCATACCTAGGGAAACATTAAGAGATACAATAGATGTTAGAGTCAATATAGGATATGAAATAGGCAGTGACCACCTGCTACTTAAGATGGATTTGGCAGTGAAGGAGATCATCAATGAAAACATTAAAACTAAACCCATCCGAGCATATAAAACAAACGTCTACAAGCTGAAGAACACAGAAATTGTCCAAGCCTATCAAGAAGCAATAGAAGAAAAGACTAGAACAGGAACATATCAACGGGATGATGACGATATTGAGACCTGCTGGAGTGCATTCAAGCGTATCTTGGTGGCATCGGCGGAATTGGTATGTCAAAAAACTCCTGTGGGACAAAGGGCCAAAAGAACAGCTTGGTGGAATGACGAGGTAAAGACCCAGGTCCAAATGAAGAAAACAAGTTGGAAACAGGTTCAGAAGAGGACTATGCCAGATATAAAGAGCAGAGAAGAATTGTTAAAAATGTTGTTCTCACTTCCAAAAGAAAGACATGGGAGGACTTTGGTAGGAAATTAGAAGAGGATGCGAGGACAAACCAGATGCTATTTTAAAGGATTATTAGAAACATGCGTAAAGATAAAGACCCAATATTAAAGTATGTTAAAGACAAAAGCAGAAAAGTCCTTATAAAAAGTGAAGACATAATGAACAGATGGGCAGAATATTTTAAGGAGCTACTGGATGACACTGAAATGGAAGGAATAGAAATGGAAAGGACACCAGAACCTGCAGATAATTGGGAGGACGACTTCAACTGCAAGGAGGAAGTGGAAGATGCAATTGCCTCTCTTAAAATAGGGAAAGCAGCAGGTAAAGATGAAATTTCCCCGGAAATGGTTAAATACATGGAACAGAAGAGAATGGAAATGCTAAATCACCTATTGAATCTGGCATGGAAGAGAAAGGAAATTCCCTATGGGGCCATTTTTAAAAACGGCGACAATAGGGAATGTAAAAACCACCGAGGTATTTCCTTCCTTAGCGCACCATGCAAGATTTATGTCAGGATCCTAGAAAGGCGGCTTAGGGCAATCGTAGAACCAGTGCTGGGTGAGGAGTAATATGGCTTTAGAAGGAATAGAAGCCATATTAAGACAGATATCCAAGAAGATAATAGAGAAGGATAAAGAAATCTATACCTGCTTCGTGGACTTAATTAAAGCCTTTCATACAATCAAAAAGCAAGATCTAATATATTCATTGGAGGAAAAAGGAATTGGAATGGGTCTAAGGCCCGGCGCATATTGGACCCAGCCCACGCACAGCCCAGACCGTGGGATGGGTCGAGCACCGCATATTGAACCCAGTTGTTGTCACCCAGGTTTCGTGATGTCAGCGACAGAACTCCTCCTGGATTTAGAATCCAAGTCTGAACATGAAGAATGGTTGTACGATACTTGTAAGTGAAGAGGAAGAGAAGGAAAAATTTTAGCTGGGAGGGTAACTGTTTCAGGAAGTTCCTGAGAGTGTTTTGAAAAATAGTTTTCGGCTCAGCCGGAAGCAGTTTAGTGAATTACATGAACTCATTAAGATTGACATAACTGGAAAGGAATGTAACGCCCAGAAACCAATTGAGAGTAAAGCAAACTCTGCACCAATTTTTTCCCACAGCTCATCCTTCATTTTACACCTAAGATAATCGTTATGACTAGTGTCAAATAGAACAGGACGGCTCCGAACGATTTCTATACATTTTTCAAACTCCATTTGGAAAGCACAATGATAACCACGGCCACGAAATCTGTGCGGAGAGGACAAACGTTTCCACGCATGGATCCCAACAGACTGGGCTAGCCGTGGGCTGGGTCCAATATGCGGTGACTCGTCAATTCTGTGCTTCACAGAACCACCCACACGTGGCCTGGGCGTGTGCTGTGCTGGGTCCAATATGCGCCGGGCCTAAGAAAGGCAATTTTGAGTCTATATAAGCAACAGAGGAATGTCGTCAGGACATGCAAACACACGTCAAAGGAATTCCGACCACTCAAGGTATTAGACAGGGGTGCAGTCTCAGCCCATTGCTTTTCATCACAGTATTTGATTCTACTCTTAGAAGAGCACAACTGAAAATGAGGCCTTACCATCTGGGTTATAGAAACTTAAGACCCACATTCTTAACACTGCTCACTTTTGCCGATGATTTGGTAGTATTCCGCAATAAATGTAGTAACCTACAGTTCAATCTCCGAGAAATATCAACATAAAGATAAATGTTGATAAAACCAAAATAATGAGAATAGGAAGGAGAGCAGAACAAGGAGACAGAATAGTCCGCTTAAGAGGTGTCCCTGTGGAACAAGTTGCAGACTTTAAATATCTTCGCACCCATCTAAATGAGTATGGTTGGATTGATAGTGAGGTACAAGAGAAAATAAAATGCACAGGAAAATGCTTCAACTCTCCTAAGAAAGGTTTTATTGGAAAAAGAGAAGTTACAAAAGGCACCAAGAAAACAGTGTTTAAAAATACCTTTCTCCCAATCCTGACATACTCAAGTGAATCTTGGACCCTCACCAGCAAGCATAAAAGTCAACTCCAAGCAAGAGTTGAGGGGAAAACGAGAAGAGATAGGGCGAGGAACACGACGATAAGAACCAATCTGGGCATGTGACCAGCAGCAGACATCTTTGAGGAACATAGGATGAGATGGTTCGGACATGTCTCTCGTATGGGTGATGATTGTTTGGCTAAAGCCACCTACGAGACTTAAGTGGAAGGTAGAAGACCTCGGGGAAGGCCTAGAAGAACCTGGAAGAACGGGGTTAGGGAAGCCTTTGACAGGAGAGGCCTGGATCGGAGAAGGAGAACGTTGTTGGTTCAGGATCGAGACATATGGATCAAGCTCTATAAGCAGGTAGAGACCTTGATCCATATGCTTAAAGCGGTAGAGAGGAAGAGATTAAGTAAGTAAGATTCTGATCGCATGTTGCACTCTTTGCCAATATACCTTTCTCTTGAAAAAAAGAGATTGCATCTTTTTCAGTTCTAGCTAAACCCCAAATTTTCATATATTTTTTTTTACAAAAATTAAGACTGAAGAAAAAAAGGAAAACGTGCTTTGTTTTGAATTAATTTAGAGAACAGAATACATAGCCCCAAACGAATACTCCCCTTATGATTGTAATAAATTTGGTAAATAAATTACTTGGTGATTTTTCGCTTGCCCCCGGCTAACGGAAAAGTACCGAAATTAATATAAACTATACCACTGTAAACCTTAATTACATAACAAAAAAAGTGTGTGTGTGTGTGTGTGTGTTTATACATATAAACACCTTTAGGCAACACAAGCTGATCAACAATTTAATATTTAATAAGCTAAGTATGTTTCAACAAAAATAATAGGTATCTTATAAAATACGATATATAACTGAATCATATTTCAGAACCACACCTTAATAATCTGAAATCAAATATTCACGATTAGTGTTATGAACTGTTTAGATTTTTAAAAAAATCGAACAATCTTGAAATAAATACCAAGTAAATAAAAGTTAAGATAAAAAAATTACTCTAAAGATTTTGAGCATTAAAATATAACAACTAACTGATAACAAAAACAGAAGTATTGAGATGTTAATCATTATTATCATTTATGTGTGACTCTTGTTTATTACCATCCACTTCGGCCTAAAAAGGCCCAGAGATGTTAATTAACACAATAAACATTCATTAGAAAATTCTGAAAAGCAATAAAAATGGGTAATACTAAAATAAAAATAGAAACAAGAACACAGGTAATGGCGATAAACTAATTATATGGCAAATTTCTTAATTTGTAATTCCTATTATTAAAATAGTAATAACACTGATTGGTATTGTGAAAAGTGTTCAATATAAGAGTAAGTATCAAATATTTAAATAAAAGAAAAAACTCTAGAAGTAAAAACGAGGAATGTTTTAAGCACACAAGTGGATAAAATAACATAGCAATTCATAACTAACCAAAAATGATGAAGACTTATCTAAATAATATTTCAAAACTAATACAATACAGTTACAAATATAAATAGTCCATGGCTGGCTATGAGTTATATTTTGTAACCAGGTGATTTTATGTCTAAAAAGTAACATTATGACATGATATACTTCTAATTACAGAGATAATTACAATCCAGTAACAATTCGCATACATACATGTGACTTGAAAATTTAATAAAATAAAATTAGGAACATCGTCAAAGCTGTAGCTCCATAAACATTAAACTAATAGTTCCACCTTATATTATGAAGAGACAGGTATGAAAATCATAACACCAGCATATTTAGTGCCATCCTAAGAACATAATTATAAGATTGTACAAAACTAGGGGATATGCATAATAACAGAGAAATAATATATTCTAAACAAATGTTTTGAACTAAATAGAAAGTTCTTAAAATTTTTAAGGGTCTTCACATCTCTAAACAAATGCTGGTCAAAGAATTGATATTTGGATGCCAACTAAAATTAAATTAACATAAGCTATGCTAATTTTAATTTTAGAGTTACAACTCCTTCATATATACTTAAAATAATATTTCAAAAGTGGATTATAAACAAAAGTACATCCAGCAGCACAATTGATAATACAATATAAATGTCACAAGAAGAACATGGTATATTTAATGAACTTGCAATTTACTTAAAGCAAATAATGCAAATATATCTATTTTACATAATAACTTATTAAACATAAGAAAACAAACTTACTCTATTTGTAGCGTCAGATACCTCACGCATAATTTTTTCGAATTCCGCTGTTTCTTCTGCTTGCTTCTGATGGTGCAATGCGATTTTTTCACTAAACTTCCTTGGATTAGCCATAATGAGTAAATATCTTATAAAAACATGGAAAATCAAATTTATCAACACTATTCTTCTCCTTTGACAGAGGACAGATTAGTATTATCGGAGGCCTGCTGAGATAGGAATCGATTTCAATGAACTACTAAGAGCTAATAGTGCAAGAAAGAAAAAAGTAGGAATAATATGATTCGGCAGGGAGTTTTTTAAATAATTTTTAGCTTCTCAAACTATTTTGTCGATTGTGGAGTTCTCTTCATATCTCCAAATTCTTTAAAGGAATATAAATGAAACTGAACGTCGTATAATAAAATCTAATAATGTTTCAAGAAACTAATGTTAAACATATGAATGGCGCTCTGATTATCGCAATATAATACAGGTCTTTGGTTTCTCTTGATCCTATTTTTGAATTTACCCTTTACAACTACATTCCTCTCTATAACCACATCATAATATCCGTTGATTTTAATACCCATCTCCTTGTCCAATCCAATGATTGACTATACTTTGATAATCTCTTTTACACTCAACACCTTTCCATTGCTCCATTTTTCTCTCCATTCCACCATCCATCACACCTTCCTATCCGACACCTGGCTAGACTTTTTTGTCATTGATTCACGGCAGAACCTCCTTTCTTCCTCTCAATTACCCGTTCCATTTCGGTCCTCTCATGATCTTATCCAACTTTCATACAATATCCAAACTCGTGTTATGCTACTTAAAACCATAACCTTTCGTAACCTAGATGCTCTCCAGAGAACATCTCACCCTCTTATGAAACCTTGGATTGGAGAGAGATTTATTCTTGTGCCGCTATTGATTCCATGGTTGACATACTTACTTCCAATCTCAAATATATCCTTGACATCCATGCCCCGCTGAAAACCTCAACCTTCCGCCACCAGCCTGCTCCCTGGATGTGTCAAAAAATTAAAGATCTGCAAAGGAAGCGTCCCCGAAGATGCTTTAGACGCACAAGGCTTACTATCAACTGCTGACTATCAAGCGTTTAGGGCTCTCCGCAATTTGACACAGTCTACAATCAGGCAGGCAAAATCCAAATACTTCCACGAAGTCTTTCATCTGCTCCCGATTCTAAATCTAAATGGCATCTCCTTCGAAAGCTTTCTCTCCTTAATTCAGCATTTCTAGATCCTGTCCAGCCTCTCCCGATGAAATAAACTCGTATTTTTTGTAAACCTCAGGTAATACTTCAAATTCATCCTCTCCCGTATTATCCCTCTTTCAACCCCGACAACTTTTACTTCACCAACATTTCATCCAAAGACATTATTTCCTCTTGTCCTTATGTTCTTAATCCGGAATGGACCGTGTGGTGTTGGTTTTGTTTGCCAAGCTTTCGCTCATCGTGTTGTGAGCTTCCTAAGGGCTAGTCAGTAAATGAAGAGCGGATGGTGGCGTCAGGGTATATATACCTTAGGGGTGTGGACTCGGTCGAAGTCTGCCTTCCCATTGGCTCGCTTGTGCCGAGTCCGTAGGTCGTGTTGTGTTCGGGTGGGTTGGTGTGTATTCGGCATTGTCTTATGTATGTGGATGGTAGGTTCATGATGGTCTGGATTTTCTTGTTAATGTCATTAGTGGGGTTTTTGTCCAGTTTCTTGTATGTTCCATCGTTGAGGATTTCTGTCATTATGTTTAAGTATTGGTCTGTCTTAATAATGACGGTGGCGTTTCCTTTGTCAGCAGGGATTACAAGAAGGTCGTCTCGTTTCTTTAGTATAGTAAGTGAGTTGTATTGCGCCTTAGAGAGGTTAGGTCTTGGTGGCTTGGCTTTACGTAAGATGTGACAAATGTCTTGCAGGATGGTTTCGGCGGCGTTTTGGTCCATATTCTTGATACATGCTTCTATGTTGGTTATAATCTTCTCTGTAGGTACATGTCTAGGTGAGATGGCGAAGTTGAATCCCTTCTGGAGGATGCTTATACCGAACACACACCAACCCACCCGAACACAACACGACCTACTGACTCGGCACAAGCGAGCTAATGGGAAGGCAGACTTCGACCGATACCATGCCCCTAAGGTATATATACCCTGACTCCACCATCCACTCTTAATATACTTTCCTACGGATTGGAAACATGCTATCGTTGTTCCTCTCCTAAAACCCAAAAAACGAGGAGCTGTCCCGGAAGAATACCGGCCCATCAGCCTCCTCAACCACATCTAAAAAATATATGAGAAATTAGTTATCATACACATCCGCAAACACTGCGAATCACATGGCGTAATACCCCCCGAGCAAACGGGGTTCTCTCGCGGAGTAAGCTGCTATCACCACGTAGCGAAATTACAACATGATACAGCTCACCACCTAAACAAAAACCTCGATGATGATATCCCTCAATTGTACACTGTATCTCACTCTACTCTGATAGAAAAACTCAGGCTTCACCAATTCCCAGACCAACTGGTCGATATAATAGACTCATACCTCAGTGGCCGGGCTTTCTCTGTTCGTGTCAAAACTGAACTCTCTGTCATACGTCCAGTTACTTGTGGGGTTCCCCAGGGCTTGGTCCTTGCGCCTATATTATTCAACATATATACTGCTCATATATGTAAGATCTTTTAAACAGTGATTTATTTCAGTAATATTAAAGAATTAAATTACACGTAAATTCAACAGTAAGTTAAGCTAACATTTGTCTATATTTAATGAAGCAGGTTTTTTAAGATAAATAATAACACAGATGATATAAAGATAAAATAACACAAGGTTGCTCAAGTAACCTTACAGCTCCCCCCCTGAGGTCGCTGCTTGAGGCGGCGGCGGGAAGTAAGGAGCTAGCTTGCAGGAGTGGAACAAGTTTGAAATGTTCTTCCTTTTACCGCTGGCTACTTCGTAGAACGAGGAGGAAATCTGCCAGACGACTGGGAATGGTCCTATCCGAATTGGATCAAGCATGTTGCGATTCACTTGTTTCCATTTTCGACGTAGACCAAACCACCTGTTGAGACAAGCTCATAAGTTCGGTAATAAATTTCTTAAAAGGGAGTGCAGGTTTTGTTGAACCAAATCTCGCTCTGGGTGTGGACTGTATGTTGTAATTTAAAAAGAGTTCGCAACAAGAGAGAAATAATATGAAGAAATCCAAAACATAGAAATAAAAGTTACTTACCCAAGACGCAGGCCGGGCAGCTTCGTCGATAAAACCTTGGCTCCTTGAGCGCGCTCAAAGACCAAAAGAAGCTGGTAACGTCCTTCCAGGTGGATTCCTATGATTTAGAAATCCTCCAGGGGAATTCACACTTATTTGCAGGTGAAACGGGCATTACTTATAAAAACATGAATAGAACGGAATCACGGAAAGTAGAGAACTGGTGAAGAACTAGACTCGCTAAAATTGAGCTGGATAGCTGGGGTAAACAAAAGAACATGTGACTGATCTGTGTGACTGCTCGCTCAAGACTAGATTAAAAACAAGTGCCACATGTGAAATAGTGAAACGTTGGTTGCCCCAAACAACCGCTAGATCAGGTGTAATGTGCTATTTTAAGATTTTACCTATTTATTTTGTATGGCATTAATTTATTTACAAAAAGAACGCCAAATGGCGTGAACATCACCAACGTTGAAAATATGTACTTTTCTATTTTTATCAACGCGTTTCTTATTGATGCTGAAACTCCTCGTTGAATTCTGGAAGGCTATCTTGCGGTCTTCTTCTAGAGAGTATGGAGTGTTCTCATCAAGCGGAGATATAGGAGATGTATGGCCGAACAATGGATACGTTGGTGCAAAATGGGTGGAGCACTGGATCGTATTATTGTATTCCTTTATGCATTCTTCTGCCAAGGTAGACCAGGCTTTTCTAGTGTCATCGTTGATCTTAAACCGCAGTCGATTTACTAAAGTTTGATTCAATCGTTCGTTTGATATGTTAGATATGTGATTGCCAACGCACGTGAAAACGATCTGAGGCCCAACACTCTTCAAATACTTGAGGAATTCGGTTGAGTTAATGCCTGAATATTGGTCAGCCAATAGAATTGAGACATTATTTTGTTTAACTATAGGATCCAGTAAGTTAATGAAATCTTTAGCGGTTTGACCCTTTGTTGTTGAGATCCATGCATATCTTGTGAAGTGGTCAACGAGGATGTGCGTGCATGTACCGTTTGGAAGAGCGGTTCCCTCCGAACCTTCCGACACTATGGTGTTGATGAATAATTTTAATAATTTCTTTCCCAAACGCTCGGGATACAAAAATTCATTTTCATTTCAGTTTATTTTTAATTTTTTTTTTAATTATACCCTGGTTTGATTTAATCTTGTCAGCTGCTCTCAGCTCCGAAAGATTTTCAGCCTGGTCTTTTTTTTATGGCTGTCAAGTCTATTAAGTTGATGATCTTGATTTTATCTTCATTCTCGAAGTTTTAACGTAGCCAGAACGTTTTCTTTTCCTTGTTTATAGATAATATTAAAGTTGGACAGGGGTAAATCATTAAATCAAATCTCCCAGAATTTCATCAGATCTGGCTTTCGTTCTTAAGTTTTCTAAGAATTTGTGAGCACAAAAAACCGTGAAGTGACGTCCAATTAACTAGTATTGCAAAAATTTAATCAGAATTAGATAGAATTAGCTTTGCATTCTAAATAAATAATATCAAAATGTTTTTCACGTGCTGAAAGTTTACGTGAGTAGTAAGCGACAGGATGAAGTAGGCCATCTTCTTGTAGCTGTTTAAGGGTTTCTCCGATAACTTTGAAGCTTGCATCAGTCTCTAGAACTACACAAAAAGTATTTGATCATATTGAAAACTTGTTCACATTCATCTGACCACTCGAATTTAACATTTTTCTTCATTAAACAATTCAGTGGTTCCTGTTTGATAACACTCTGTTCTAAGTACTTCAAATAGAAGTTTATGGAGCCTAAAATATTCCGTACACCTGACTTGTCTGAAGGCCTTTGGAGTTTCTGAATCGAAATCAAATTATCTTGGGTGGGTGATACTTTATTCTTCGAAAACTTGTGCCCTAGATACTTTACTGACTTCGCACCAAACAAACATTTTTCTAGTTTCAGTTTGAAACCTTCAGTGTTCATAACTTCTAAAAACATGTTAATTTGCTGAAGATGATCTTCCCAGTCCCGGGAAAAAATTAAAATATCATCAATGTAATTGATGCAGAAATCATCCAGGTTATTTCTTCTAATAATATTGTCGAATATTATCTGGAATATAGCCGAAGCATTTTTAATGCCAAACGGAAGAACTTTAAACATGAGTTTCCCATATTTTGTAACGAAAGAGGTCTTTTCTCGGCCTTGCTTACGAAGTGGTATGCACCAAAATGCAGAATTGATGTCCAAAACGGTGAAAAAATTACAATTAGTTACTTTATCAATTACATCTTGAATATCTGAGAGGAAAATAGTTGACTGGATGATAAAATGGAGGACGGAGATAGTTGGGGGGTGCAGTCAAAAAAACACCAAATAAGTACTAGACTTATATTTAGTAAGTGCCGACGTTTCGACCTACAGTGTAGGTCATCTTCAGGGCTATGATAGAGAAACAAACAGAACAAGAAATATATAAAAATATATCGGCACTTACTAAATATAAGTCTAGTACGTATTTGGTGTTTTTTTTACTGCACCCCCTAACTATCTCTGTTCTACATCTTGAATAGTAGGAAATGGGAAACATTCAGGAACAACTAATTTGTTTAGCTTTCGGAAATCTATACAGTCGAGATTTCCTCTTCTCTTCTTTTTTGTAGGCCAGTGTGACGGGCGAAGCATACGGGGAGTCTGACTCTTCGATGATCTCAGCTTGTAAGAGTCCTTTTATTTGGCTTCGTATTTCTTCGTCATCCGGGATAGAACATTTGTAGGGGCGAGAAGTGACAAATTCATCTCTGAGTAGTTTTATTTCCGCTTCTCTTGAGTGAACCTTACCTATGTCGAACTTGCCTTTGGCAAATATGTGTTTGTATTTTTTTAATAGACGTAAAATCTCTTGTCTGTGATCCTCTTGTTCAATATGTTGTAATTTAACATCAAAATTAAGAAAGTTAAAATTTTCGTTGGAGCCACTTCCGAGGTTCTTACATGTAGTTGTAGTCTGGTTCTGACGATGACTAGATGTCTCAATCTGAACAAGTTTTGACCGTGTTAAATTTATATTTCTATCGCTATTAGAGAGATCTGATTTTATGACCTCAGTATCACTGGTACGTTGTAAAATTCTCATATTCTCATCTTGTAGTAATTTAATTTTTTTGATGGCATCTATACCTGGTAATAAATCATAGGTGAAATTATTATTCTTGACTACATCTGTTGTAATGTAATCAGTAATGTTTCCAATACGGAGACTGATTTTAGCCCGGGCTGAGGTGAAATTAAGTCTGCTGAGGTTTTAGCGCCGCTCTTTGTTTAATTCAATTCAACTTCAGCAAATTAGCAATTCGTTGATTTATTAGTGCTATATTGGAGCCACTATCATAAAGAGCCTTAATTGTAACATTGTCAATTATAACAACATTTAGTTTAATCAGCGGACCTAACTTCGCCCGGCTTTCTAGTTTAAATGTTCTGAATCAAGATCGATTCTGCATAAATAAAGATCAGTTGTATTTATTTTTGATTGATTTGGAGTTTTATTTTTGTTACGACATTCCGATATTAAATGGTAACGATTGTGAAAACCGAGGTCAATTAAAATGCACTGAATCACGGACTCTTCACAATTTGAACAAATAATTGAGCCATTTTCTTAAGTGTTGAGGTCTTGTAATTTAATTTGTAAGATCTTTTAAAACGTGATTTATTTCAGTAACAGTAAAGAATTAAATTACACGTAAATTCAAAAGTAAGGTAAGCTAACATTTGTCTATAATCAATGAAGAAGGATATTTTAAGATAAATAATAACACAGATGATATAAAGATAAAATAACATGAGGTTATTGTGCTAAAGTAATCTATAATTACTTGTTTATAATAATAATTATAAGCTTGATCCAATTCGGATAGGACCATTCCCAGTCGTCAGGCACATTTCCTCGTCGTTCTACGAAATAGCCAGCGGTAAGAGAAAGAACATTTCAAACTTGTTCCACTCCTGCAAGCTCACTCCCTACTTCCCGCCGCCGCCTCAAGCAACGACCTCAGGGGGGAGATGTAAGGTTACTTGAGCAACCTTGTGTTATTTTATATTTATATCATCTGTGTTATTATTTATCCTAAAAAAACCTTCTTCATTGATTGTAGACAAATGTTAGCTTAACTTACTGTTGAATTTACGAGTAATTTAATTTGTAAGATCTTTTAAAATGTGATTTATTTCAGTAATAGTAATGTAAGTTGTAGGGCAGAAAATCAACAAAGTGCAAATCGCCGCTTATGCTGATGACATAGCGATATACACAGCTAGCATAAATGCGGATCAAGCAATGCGCAAGGCCCAAAAAGCAGCCCAACTGGCCACATAACAGTTACGAGACATTAACAAACACGCACAAAACAGACGCTCTCACTTTCTCTTACAAGAAACAACCAACTCTAAACGGATATACAATCCAGAACAAAAAACACCTCACCTACTTAGGCATGAAACTTGAATCTCACCTCGCATTCACAGCTACACACAACACAGAATAGACATAGCACGAGCCACAGCCAACCAACTCAGACACTCACTTACTCTACTCACCAGGGCTGTCACTCCGACTCAAGATCCTACTTTACAAAGCAATCCTCAGACCCACACTCCTTCATTACCTATATTCGTCAGCCCTGAAGTCACTACAGACATATCAAAACAGCATCTTACAGAAGATCACTAGAGGCACTACATTAGAAAGACGTAACATGGAACACATTCACAACGAACTACAGCTGAACACTGTACAGACACACATCACTAGGTGTCATTTAAGTTTTTTGACAACCTTTCCGCATCCCACAACCCACTCTTCCGAGCCATAACCCCATCCCCCCTTCCTGCAAGGTGGCAGGGTAGGAAGGGACCCATATATAAATCCCGTCAACATAATATCATAATTAACCCCCCCTCTTTTCCCTCTCCTATCCCCGTCTTAATCCCTTCCTACCGCCCTTCCTTTCCCCTTGCCCGCCTCCTTTTAGCTTTAAGTTTTAGTATTAGTTTAGCCTGTAAGTTACTCAACTAGAGAAGGCCCCTCACCTTCGGATAATTTTTACCTGAAATATGGATAATTTTAATAATTTTTATATAATCACTACACCTTCTAATACTAGTTAAGTAGAATAAGGATTATTTTAACCTATAATTTACTATTATGTATTTTACTAATCACATTATTTTCTTTGTTTCATGTTTCCTGAGGGATCTGGAAAAAAAACCGCTCTTCATTTACTGACTAGCCCTGAGGAAGCTCACAACACGATGAGCGAAATTTTGGCAAACAAAACCAACACCACACGGTCCATCCCGGAAAAAGAATATACGGACAATACCGCAGAGCGTGGAAGCCTACATGAACATTATTTCCTCTGTTCTGAAATCCCACTCCAACTTCGTAGGCTTTGATGGGATTCCTGTCCAACTGCTAAAATAATGCCTTATCGGTATTATACCTGTCCTACTGTTCATATACAATTTTTCACTGCAAAACTCAGTATTCCCAAGCTCTTGGAAAAAAGCTATGGCTCACCCTATCAACCAATCCTCTAGCCCGGTTTTACTCAAAGACTACCACCCTATCTTAATTCTCTCAAACCTTTGCAAGCCTCTAGAAAGAATAGTTCAGTCACAAATGTCAAATTTCCTCGAACAGTCCAACCTCCTTGATCCACTTCAATCAGGTTTCCGTCCCAGTTTCTTCACACAATCAGCACTTACCAAAATCACCAATGGCATACATACCGCTATGGACGACAAAAACTAACAGCGCTTATCCTTCTTGACTTTTCTAAAGCTGTTGATTCCTTGGACGATTCCATCCTTTTCAGTAAGTTCAAATCACTGTCGTTTTCTAACAGTTCTATCCGATGGATCCAATCTTTCCTCTCTGATAGATCTCAAGCAGTTTCTATACCCAATCAACCCCTTTCCACTTTCCTCAGGTGTGGCATAGGGCTCAAGCATCTCTCCTCTTCTTTTCAACTGCTACATCAATGATCTTCCTAAACCCGTTCACCACTGTCCTTACCATCTATATGCACTTCCAAATCTATATGTCTTTTCGTCATTCTGAGCTATTAATTGCGTTCGCCAGTATTCAGGAAGACCTAAATAGGATCAGTACCTAGGTAAAGCTGAACAAACTGAAATTGAGCACAATGAAAACTCAGGCCATTGTTTTAGGTTCAATTCCCTTCTTACATCTATCCACACCCTCCCAACATTAATCCTAAACGATCACCCTATCACGTTCAACTCTTCTGTGAAAAACCAAGGCATTACAATAGACCAAACCTTTCTTGGAAATCTTACATCTCCCAGATATTCCGACGGTCAATTAGTTCCCTGAAGTTATTCCATCGTTCTCGACATCTCCTTACACAATCTTCCCGTAAGCTTCTCGTATCTTCTCTCATCTTCCCCCACTTTGGCTATTGTAGCGTTGTATATGGATGCCTTTCTAAAATTATCGAAGACAGATTAAAGAGGATAATAAATTGCTCTCTAAGATTTGTGCTTGGTACTCTGAGGTGATTGCGCGTTTCCCACCTTTATGATGAGTTAAAGTGCCTCTTCCCTCCCTTCCGAAGATAATATTTCCTATGTTCATTCTTATACCAATCCATTCACTCTCAACTCTCATCATATATCTACAGTTCAATTCAAATCCTCAGTTCAACACCATAAAACGAGATCTCGCCTTTCCGATCTCTACATACGTTCCCACAGAACCAAAGCATTCGAACGTTCCTTTCTCACCCGCTCAATCCCTCCGTCATAGTCCCTCACTATAGTAATTTAAATCCTTGCTTTTCCAACATCTCCTAGCTTCCCAAAAAGATGCTCTCTAAGCAAGTTAGTAATTTCCTTAGAATGTAATGTATAGAATAATTCATTGTGTTATTTAGTTGTTTTAATTTGGTTTTTTAAGAAGATGTACAGCATGTAAAGAAACTATTGCATGCTAGCTCATACATTTAACAAAAGTTATGGATTTATCTATTCTCTTTAACTGCTTAATATCTTGCCAAGATTCCTACTTTTTATTTACTTATTATTATTTTTTGTTTAAATATTAATTTTTAAATTGCTTTCTGTCACTTTTTACACGCTTTCTGATTTGTAACATTTAGCCTTCTGGCCAGATGAATATTGTTTCTTTTTCTCTTCATATTTATTATTCTAAAGGGATTTATTCCCAGAATTAAATAGATAAGTAATAAGTTAATAATAATCCCAGTTACTTTTTCTATTCTACAATATTCTATTCTAATAGGGGGAGCCGATACAGAAGAGGAGGCTCTTATATTACGTCAACAACTTGAGCAGCTGTTAGGTGCTGCTAAATTCCTCCTGCGCAGATGGTCTAACAACAGCGGAAAGGTGCTAACTTCAATCCCACCTGAGGACCGGGAGCAAGCGCTAACCATAAAGCAAGAAAATAGCTGTACGCTGAAAATTCTTGGTCCCCAATGGCTATCCCCAGATTGGAACTCTGCGCATGATTTCTGTTAGCTCGCCTTATTGAATCCCTCGAAGAGTTCCAAACGGCCATTACCATCACTGCGACGCATTTATTTAGGGACTCCACAGTCGCTCTCTGCTGGATCCATACTTCGCCACACCGTTTGAAAACATTAATTTCCAATAGGGTAACCGCCATTGTAGAGATCACCCCACCTGACCTGTGGGGCCACTTTTGTGTTCCAACGCCTCAAAAACGTCTTCGCCTATGTTTTTCGCTTCGTAATCAACTGACGCGCCGCAAAATCTCATTGTAAATCCGGTGTACTGTCTGTTTCAGAACTCTGAGACAGCATGAACTTATGTGTCCGTCTATCCCAGTTTCGAAGGAAGGTTTTAGGTTAAAGTTTACAAAATGTAACTTCGCACAAGATTCAGTAATTCAGGCCATACAATACAAAATTATACAATTAGACCATTAAAGGATAATATAATTGCTAAAAAAAGTTTCCGACTCCAAGAACACGAATGAGCGTTCGGCAATTTCTTCGAAAAAAACAAAACAATTACGTGTACTTTGCTTAAAACCTATTTTGGTAATTTTTGATGTAGATCTGCCAAACCATATTTACAATATAAGTATAAAATTATCACAAATGCAAGAGCTGTTATGAAACAGACTCAAAAAATGGATTAGAAAAACCATGCGCCTATTTCTCGAGAAAATTGAATGAAACCCAGAAAAGGAAAAATGCCATTTACCTAGAATGCTTGGTAATTAAAGAGGCAGTAAAGTACTGGCAGCATTGGCTTATGAGAAAGAAATTTACAGTTTTCTTTGACCATAAACCCGTAAAAAAAATGAATTAAACCCAGAAACACAATAAGATCTGGGGACTTAACGTTTTACCTATCTCAAATCCATTTCGAAATAGTACAATTTAGGGACAATCAATAAAAACTCTCCAGGTAAATACAATTTAGGAGCAGACTGTTTAAGTAGAAATCCTGCTTTACCAATGGAACATCAGGATAAAAGTTTAAAAATTGTAATCCTAATAAAACTAGAAGATATACATCATGATCAAGAAAAAAAAGTAGATGTACAAAACTATAAAAATATACTAAAAATGAAAGATAGAATATTATAAGAAGATTGGGAAGAAAGGATAAGATTCTATTGTCTTTACTACCGTATAGGAACGAAACAAATGCAGACAAAAATGAACCCCTTTTATGCAGCAAAAAACTTAACACATAATATCAAACAGATGTGTAAATACTGTGAAATATGTATAAAAAACAAATCAAGAGGTAAATATAAATTTGGGCTAATGTCGCACTTAGGTCCTGCTACCTATCCTTTTGAAATAGTTTCTATAGACACTATTGGTGGATTTGGTGGTTCACGCTCAACGAAAAAACACATAGCAAAGTCGCCCGGAGCCATTCTTCCTTCGTCCACTACTAATTTTTTTCAAACCAACGCCGCGCAGTGCGCTGGTCAAGAACACCTTTTCCTTCGTATTTAGTAATTTTACGAGATGCTTCAGTGGCTGTGAATTTTTTCCCCAGTAATACCATAAACTTACGAGGATTTCTTAGGACATTGTCATGTTTCTTCTTTGAAACAAATAACTAAACTGAGGCTTTTTAAAAATAAGTCCAATGGGGTTAAACAAGCTCAGAGTATGCTCTAAAGGGATTAGTAAGTATTAAAGTATTAACTGTCCTTTGAAATGTTGAATTTTAAAAAACGATCATTTTTTTAAAACACCTTATTAAATACTGTGAAGAATAATTTCCTGACAAGTGTAATGTCCAATCAGCTCGTTAATATTATGCAGACTTAATGCTGGATTTAATCAAGTGAGAAAGAACTACACCATAACAAAGCTAAGAACATTTAAAAAATGAACACCCATAGAAAAAAAAATTAAACTTCTCGTAATGTTTCGGTATTCCCCCACTCCCCGGTCACTATCTTTATTTCTTTATTACCACAATAGATTTATGTAGGCCCCATAGGATTAGGTCACCGTTGTGTAATATATCAAAGGTCATCACTGATAGTTGAATATCACTTGGGTGTCTGGACAGGGACCTTCATGGCGTACGATCAAAAACAATGCATGGATACATGGGAAGAATCGGATCAGGTATGTTCACGACAAGTTAAAAATTCATTTCTTATTGTAAATGGAATATTCTATATTATTTGTGTTGTTATGCTTCGAAATCATGAAAAATATATATTCCCTAATACCCCGTTTCATTACGACTTACTCACTTTTAATAGTTTAATTTTTTAATAGATTAAGTTTTTAAACTTAATGTAGTCCACCTTAATTTAATGTAATATTATTTCTAAGTATTACAAAAAGTAAAATTTTAGGAATAGTAGATTACATTTAATAGTAGATTAGATTTTAGGAATGTGTAGATATATATATATGTATGTATATACACATTCACGATTTATGAAGATATGTTTAGTATATATACTCAAAGACGTATCGTGATCCTTAATTATTTACTGATCTACTTTGAAAATCGTAAACCAACACTTTTGAATAATAAAACAGTTTCTATCCATAACCAAAAAAATATAAACTATAGTGAGCTGGCGGTTGGCGTATAGATTTACATAGTTACAGTAATTTCATGGATAATTCCATACTTTGATATTTTATTATTTTTAAACAAACAGCTTATAAATTAATTAATTTATAAATTCTAAATTGTAAATCAATATCAGAAAACAATCATCATAAATATTGTGTCTACATATTTCTTTAACTCTTTCTTATATCTTACCACTTCGCTTTGTTTATTTTGTGCAGAAGAATTTAAACAACTATGTTCCGAATCATAAATTTGTCAGCACCGATTTATATATCACAGCTTATAGTTAATAATGATGAATTAAATTATTTCTACGCAATTTGAAGTTTTGTTTGTTTTTGAAGTAAGTCCAAATAAATTATTATATTTATTGTGATGCTTACTTCGGTAGGAATAAATAATTAAGGGATTTTCATGTTAATCTCATTCTCAAATTTATTTGGTGAAAGAAAATAAATTTTTGTTGTAACACTTATGGTATTTAAAGTATATTATTACACTCTGGTAATACTAATATGAAAGACATGAGCTAAGTTCCTTAACTGGCGTACTTAAAAAAGTAATCAACTTCTACATAATTTATTTCTTTTATCAACATCATTAATACCAACTATCAATGCCTATTTAAATAATTACATCATCTAAAATAAAAGATTTCTTATTATCAATAGTTTTTGTTAACACTGCATTGTTCAGATATGCATTATTCTTTTTACTAAAACAAAAACAAGGTATGATTACCACGTATACCTAATTAAGTAAATATATATTTTCTCCACATGACCCGTGGCCACGGGTTACCAGAGCATCTTTATTCTCGATCCAGCCTTGAAGAAGCCAGCAGCATGTCTAGCGAAACTTTAGCGAAGATAAATTTAACAACACGGTCTTAACCAGAAATCACTAAAGTTTTGTGTATAAATAGTGGCCGTGGAAACCTGAAAGAGTATTTATAGTAAACTTATTATTATTTTATACTATTATTACTGTATATATATATATATATATATATATATATATATATATATATATATATATATATATATATATATATATATATATCTTCTTCTTCGGCTCTACAGTCCAAGATGAACTTTGGCCTCTCCAACAATGATTCGCCATTCCTCTCTGTCCATGGCCCGTCTCGTCCAGTTGGTCACTCCAATTTTACGCAGGTCCTCCTCCACGTCCTTAATCCAGCATTTACGAGGTCATCCCCTCTTTCTTTTTCCTGGAAACGCTTCACGCAGAACTTTTTTGGGCATTCTTTCATCCTGCATTCGCTCAATATGACCCAGCCAACTAATTCTTCTGGATTTAATAAACCTTAAAATAACTTGATGCTTTATCAGGTCATCCAATTCTTGGTTCCTCTTAATACGCCATGTGCCCTGTTCATTTATTGGATCGAAAATACGTCTTAGTATTTTCCTTTCGAATACTCTAAGAGCTTGCTGGTCGGCTACCTTAAGCGTCCACGTCTCCGCACCATAGCACACAACGGGCCTGATAAGGGTTTTATATAATTTCAGTTTTGTGCGTTTTGATAGTAGGGAAGATTTAATCAATCTAGAGAGGCCGTAATACGCTTTGTTGCCACACATTATTCTTCTCCTAATCTCATCACTCACCCTAACCACACTGTTTATTTCAGTGCCAAGGTACGTGAATCTATCAACAGTTTCAAATGTATAGCCATCACACCTAAGATCCTGCTTTCTTCTGCTTGCCTCAGAGCCTGATGCTACCATGTATTTGGTTTTAGATTGGTTTATCTCAAGACCCACGATTCTACTTTCCTGCACAATCTTTGCCAGAATTTCCTTTAATGCCTTCTCACTTCTCGCCAGAACCACAATGTCATCTGCGTACCCAAGTATTTGACATAAGCGAGATGCTAGACTTCCATCTGACACAATGTTTTGCAGAGCCTTATGTAGCACAAGATTAAACAGAACGGCAGAGAGAGAGTCTCCCTGCCTTACACCAGAAGCAAAATGGATTTTCCTGCTAACTCTATTACCAATGATTACACTAGCCTGTGTCCGGGACATTGTCATTTTTATCAAATTTATTCATTTAAACGGAACTTTGAATTCTTTTAGAGCATTAAACAGTTGATCCCTGTCCACACGATCAAAAGCTTGCTTAAAATCAATAAATAGCATGTGGACATCCGTATTAAGCTCATAACATTTTTCGAGTACTTGACGCAAGACAAAGATTTGATCAGTTGTACCCCTGTTAGGCCTGAAACCGCATTGGTGATCCGTGAGGATCTGTTCCGAATAATTTTTAAGTCTTGTAGTTAAAATGTTTGCCAGGATTTTGTAGATAACATTTAACAGGGTTATGCCTCTATAGTTTTGACATATCGTCTTGTCCCCTTTCTTAAATAGCGGCAGAATCAATCCCGAATACCATTCCTCAGGCATAGATTCATCATTCCATATTTCAAATATAAGATTGTAGACTCTTTGACGTAGGTATTCGCCTCCATATTTAAATAGTTCCGCTGGCAAATTATCCTCTCCAGGAGCCCTGTTAGACTTTAAGTGGTTTACGGCATCCATAAAATCTTCGTATGAAGGAGGCTCTGCATCCGGGAAAACCCTGGTGTCCAAATCAGTAACTGTACTGACCATCGTCTCAGCGTTCTTTTGGCCAGTTCCGAGTACCTCCTCAAAATGCTCCGCCCACCTATCCATGATCTGATTCTCTTCTCCAAGGAGCAGACCCTCCTTATATATATATATATATATATATATATATATATATATATATATATATATATATATATATATATATAAAACTTCATCTCTCTTAAATATATAAAAACATAGAATTAACAAATATTTCTTAAAATAACCTAATGATAATTACGTTAAACAGATTGAAGAAAAGCCCTTCGAAGATCCGCAATGCACACCGGACTCTCCTCAAGTTTTGACCTTTCCAGATATCACATCCGCTGCTTTTAAGATTAAAACAGGAATCATCCGAACACCATGTATAGTAAGTTACCTTATTATAATATTGTTTACAGTACTACTTATTCATTTATTATTTACAGTAATCATTTATTGCAACTGATTGCATTAAAATGAAGCTTCCTTTTCAACCCCTTCTGCCGTCAGACTATGATAAAACCTTCCATGGAGCTCTTTAGATTTCCATCATTAAGAAGGCATTCTTGATTTACAGGTGAGGAAAAGTTCTCACTTGTGTATTTTTTGTCTAGAGTCACAATTGCTGAAATGACTCTTGAAGGTCATTGCTCCTAAAATAGTTACGAAGTTGTTCCTCTTCTCGCCGGCATGGTTTTAACAAGTTCGATATACCTCGCACTCCTAATTTGCGTGGAAGATGCATTCTTACGACCGATGATTTAGGGTGTCGTTTTCTCGATTGTACTAATTGCACTCTTAAATACGAGTCTATAGCATCTAGGAATCCAAAGGAGTAATACAATGCTGGTATTGCCCAGGTATACAGTGCTTTTATGATATTTCCCCGAAAGGTATGTTCCGAGCACAGTTTTTACACGCTGTTTTAATTTATCCTGAAATAGCTTTTTTTATGTCCTACTTAAATTCCAGAAGCTGGTGTATTCCTAGGTATTTGTATGAGTCATTTTGTTGAGTCCATTAATTACTGAATTATTTGATAATTACAAATTACTTGGCTCGTTTATTTTGCCTTTCTTTATATCTAGTACCGCACATTTGTCGACGCCCATCTTCATATAAATATCATCACTAACGACTCTTAAATTTCCAGAAGATTTCTCAAATCGTTCTGATCTTGGCATACAATTTGACGTCGTCCATGTAAAGAGAATGGCAAGCTATTGTTTCCTAGGACAAATGATAACCTTTGCTTGATGAATTTAATAAGAAACTTAAAGGGTTGATCGCTAAGCAGAACCAAAGAGGACTCAGAGAATCACCTTGGAAACTCCTCTACTTATAGAATTATCTTTGTTGGGCAATGGTGCTTTACAACCAAGCATAACTAGTGGCACTTTCCACAGCTTCATTAGGCGCTCTAACCGACCAATTATGGTTTTGTATACCTTATAGATATTTAAACATTCCAGGAGCCAATCGTGTATAATTTATTATAGGTAATTTATCGAAAATCGCTTTTACTCCCTACACCTTTCCATTGTTCCATTTTCTTCCACCCATCACACCTTCCTATCCGACATCTGGTTATACCTGTTTGTCATTGATTCACGGCAGAAACTCCTTTCTTCCTCTCAGTTACCCGTTCCATTTCTGTCCTCTCATGATCTTATCCAAATTTCATACAATATCCAAACTCCAGTTACACCACCTAAAACCATAATCTTCCGCAACCTAGATGCTCTCACTCCAGAGAACATTTCACCCTCTCTTGAAACCTTGGATTGAAGAGAGATTTATTCTTGTGCCACTATTGATTCCATGGTTGACATACTTACTTCCAATCTCAAATATATCCTTGACACCCATGTCCCACTGAAAACCTCAACCTTCCGTCATCAGCCGGCTCCCTGGATGTGTCAAAAAATTAAAGATCTTCAAAGGAAGCGTGATGCGGCCCTAAGACCTTTAGACGCACAAGGCTAACCGATGACTATCAAGCGTTCAGGACTCTCCGCAATTTGATCACAGTCTACAATCAACTCACAATTCACAGTATACAATCCACAATTCTACAGAACTCGTAATTCTAATGAATTGCTGTCTAAGATTTGTGCTTGGCACTCCTAGGCGATCGTGCGTGTTCCACCTTTACTATGAGTTGGGAAGTGGCTCTTCCCTCCCTTCCGAAGACCATATTTCCTCTGTACATTCTTATACCAATCCATTTACTCTCAACACCCTTCATATATTTACAGTCTCCTCCAATTCAAATCCTCAGTTCAACATCATAAAACAAGATATCCCGCCTGTCCGATCTCTATATTCGTTCCCATAGAAACAAAGCATTCGAACGTTGCTTTCTCGCCCGCTCCACCACATCGTGGAACTCAATCCCTCCTAATATCCGTCATAGTGCCTCACTATCGTCATTCAAATCCTTGCTTTTCCAACATCTCCTAGCTTCCCAAAAAGATGATTTCTTAGCAGGTTAAATGACTAACCTGCTTAGAGATAATCTTTTAGCTTAGATTGTATTGTATAGAATAATTCATTGTGCTATTTATTTATTTTAATTTTGATTTTAAAAAGCTATACCTCATATAAAGAAATTATTGGATGCTAGCTCATGCATTTAACAAAAGCTATGTTTTTTTCAATTCTCTTTAATTGCTTAATATCTTGTCAAGATTTGTACTGTTTTTTTACCTATTATTATTTCTGCTTAAATATTTCTTTTTAAATTGTTTTCTGTCACTTTTTACATGCTTTATGATTTAGCCTTCTGGCCAGATAAATATTATGTTTCTTTTTCTGTTCATATTTGTTACTCTAAAGGGACATAGTCCCAGAATAAAGTTACTTTTCTATTCTATTATATTCAATTCTAAACAGTACGACCGTTACAAAAATCTTCAGGAATATCAACTTTATTGCTTACTAGTTTTTTAAAGTAAACTGATAGTGATAGGTAGGTGTATTATGATATCCAATGCAGTCATTATAATATCAAATGTGTGCCTTATTTACAATGATACAACAGTGACCTAGTTATTATAACCATCATTTTTGGTAATTCATATTTCAACTGATCGCTCTCAAAACCAAACAGGTTTTGTATGATAATAGGGTGTATCAAAAAAATGACCGTTTTATCAAATTCCTGAGTTCAAAAGTCTGTAAATATTTAATTACTATTTATTATTTACCAACACTTAATAATCCCTTTAGATCATTCCCCAAGCTTGTTTACTAACACAGAATTCTTCAGAAAAAAGCCTCAGTTTAGTTATTTATTTCAATGAAGAAACGTGACAGTGTCCTGCGAAATTCTCGTAATTTTATGACATTACTGGAAAAAAAATTCACAGCCGCTGAAGCTGTTCGTGAAATTATTAAATATGAAGGGCAAGGTGTCCTTGACCAGCGCACTGCGCGGCGTTGGTTTGAAAAATTTAGCAGTGGAGATACGACGTTGGAAAAGAAGAACGGCTCCGGGTGACCATTACTGGATATTGATGAGGTTCTGAAGGAAGCTGTTAAGTCAAATCCGTCCACAAGTACTCGCGAACTTGCCAGGGAGTGTGGTGTGTTGAAAGTAAGTCGTCATCTAAATATATCAAAGAAATAATAATACAAATATTTAGTTAAAAAAACGGTCATTTTTTTTATACACCCTATTACATAGCAACATGGAAAACCTATTGCACAAGGCATACAAGACATTACCACAATGTATAATCAATTGATGATTTACTACACCAAAAATTGTCTATTTAAATTATACATTTATGGTGTGTGAAGATGAAAATCAATTTAATTATTATCCTTCAAAAAAAATGTTTTACGCAGTTATAAACATCTATAATTTCAGTATCTTCCAAGCGATAAAGATATTCGTTTTGTTAATAAATTTATGTGTTTTTTATCATTCTAGAGATCACATCTGTCAGCTATAACTGGTATGGACATATACTTAAAGAAAGACTTTCTGCAATTCACTGGGAGGTAAGGTTGCTCTATTGGTTTAGTTCACTATAGAAATAGTTTTTTGAAATGAATATATGAAAATTTCCAACCCTCTCAATAAATCCGATCAAAAAGCTCACACTACACATTTCAGAAAAAAACAAAAAATTAAATTTGATATACCTAAAATAATGCAACACAAAATCATAGTATTCAAGCAATATAAAAGAAATGTTTACTATGGAAAAATATTATGATCGCGCTGTAAATAATCGGATGCGCAAATTCTAAATTCGTCTTAATTAAATTTACCAAACTCCTGATAATAAAATTAAAATAATAATAAACACTAATTGACATTTACACTCGCGTACTTGGAGTACCCTCTCGTTCTCGCACAACTTTTCCAACGCCCCTTTTGTCACAATAGTGTTGGAACTCCCCGTATCCACTAAACACTGCACTCCCCCTCTTATCCTAATAGTTGGAAACCATCAAGACTGACCTCTAATGTTATTGCAAGTCTCAGCGCGGTCGCCTCTCCGCAGACACCCTCCTCAGATTGCTGCGTGCTTCCTTCCTCGCCCCTACTAGTCGCTGTTCCTTCCGCTGCTCTCGTCCACTGCTCCCTGGTTCTTCCTCCTCCGTTTCCGATACACCCGATGATTCTGTTGTCTCATCCGCTGATCCAACTCTACGGCTTCGTCCAGTGTCCCTCCGCAACCTCTGCATATTCACCTCCATTGGTTCGCCCCGGTCTACCTTTCTTCGCTTTATATAGGGGCATTGTCGTGCCATGTGCCCCTCACTGTTCCACTCGAAGCACCTTGTGCGAGGGCATTGGGCCTTCAGATGACCCGTTTTGCCGCACTCGTGGCATCTTATTTCTTCCCTTCTTCCACTCCTCTTATCTGTCCCCGGTCGCCTGTCTCTCGCCTATACGGCCTCTGCTTCCTATACTTCTCGGGTTCTCTTCTTCTCCCTACTTCTAGTCTTGGCATGTTTCGATGTACCTCGGGTCTGCGGTACGTAACCCTACTCCATCCTGCTTCTACCTCTTCGCTGTGTCTGGCTTCCTCTTCTCTTGCGCTTTAATCAACCATCTCCTGGGCGCACTTTAAGAATGATTTGTCTCGCGGTAGTCCCTCCTTCCTGCCCGTATCCCTAGCGAGCTGGACATCCATTCTGGCTTCTACTTGCTCCGTTTCCATCACTTCGCGTAGTTTTTCTGTTATTTTATTATACCGCGCTAGCAGTACTGCTGCGTATTTTCCTAGTGTTTTTCCAGGTTTCCGATACTCCCTGAACATCTGGAGCATGTCCTCCTCGGGCGCCCATCGTCCTCCATCGAAAGCTTTCTTTAACTACGTCCCACGGCGTTTTCTCGTCGGCCTGGATTAGGTTGAGTATGCTCCTCCTGACCCGACACACCAGAGCTGCCCTTAACCTAGTAGCGTCCAACTCTTCGATGTCTTTAGCCTCGGCCTGAATCTGAATATAACACATAATCCGGTCTCCTGCTTTCAGGAAATGATTAAGTTCGCCGACTTCCCCATCAAACCTCTCAAGCTCGCTCATTTCCCTCCTCAGATCTCGCTCATTGTTCTTCCTAAGCTTCATGCGCTCTAACTCATTTGCTTCTTTCGCAGCTATGTCCGCAAGTGCTAGCGCTAACGTAATTGTCGGCAGCAACGGAAAATCCGGGTTTATTGGAGGTTCTTGTTGAGGCTGTGGCTGAGGTTGTGCGTCCATCGTGAGCACGGCTGGTGTCAAGATATTGTTTCCATCAGTCATTATTCCCATTTTTAGTAGTCACAATCAAGGTGCTGAACAGAAGAAAAACAAATTCTTTACCACGGTTTTCTTTCCCACACTTTCCCGGATTTCGGCACCACTTACTTGTCGTGACACGGATAATATTAAAAAAAAAAAATAGAATAAAAGGAACGTAATGAAACGCACTCTTAGACTTCTTAAACAATACTGATTTATTGTATTGTAATCCTGCTTTTATATCTTTTGCAGTGTTTATATTTACAATTATGGCATTAACAATAATACTGTCCTAGTCACACTTGTAACTTACATATATATATATATATATATATATATATATATATATATACAGGTTGCTTGTTAAATAGCCAAACTGAAAATTTGAATTAACAAAACAAGAAAAAAATTTCCTATAAACGTATGTCCGCAAACGCTTTGTTTAGGAGATATTCACGTCTAAAGATTTCATTGTTACGAATTATTTAGGCATAAGAAATAAATAAAACTTATTTTATTTGTTCCAAATACTTTATTTATTAAATGTAAACCATTAACATTCATATTAAATGTTCAAAGTGATTTCCTTGAGCATTCAGACAGGCTCGGCATCTTTCTTCAACACCAGCAGTAGCAGAACGGCACTGGATACGTGTTATTGTTTCAGAAGACTCAATTATTCTTCTTCGTAAAGAATTAAGATCATTCACTGGCCTTGCATAGACTTTTTGTTTAATGTGTCTGGAGAGCGAGCAGGCCAAGCCACTGGTCCTGCACGACCAATCCATTGATTAGGATAATTAGCATTTAGCCTTTGTCGTATAACTCTTCCGTAATGTGCAGGACAACCATCTAATTGAAACCACATGTTCCTTCTCAGTCGTAGTGGAATATTTTCAACTAAATCGTGGTAATCATTATTAAGATATTCCAAAAATGTGTCCGCATTGAGTCAAGGTGGTAAGAAATGCGGGCCCATTAAAATATTGTCTATTATCCCGAACTGCACATTGCACTGGAATTCGTGCTGAAAATGATGCAGACGAATTGCATGGGGATTTTCAAGCAACCAGAGATGATTATTTTTCTGAATGAAGGTACCTCTTCTTGTGAAGGTAGCTTCATCTGTCCATACAATTTCTCCTGAAAAGTGTGGATTGTGATCAGTTTGATTTAAATACCAATCTGAAAAATTTCTTCTTTGCCGTAAATCTTGCGGTAATAAATTTTGTACCCGTTGATAATGCTATGGGTGACGTCCATCTGCAATGAGAGTTCTCCATACTGTAGTTGGCGTAACATTTAATTCTGCTCCAGCTCATCGTAAACTGGCAGATGGATTATCATCTAAATATTGTAATACATTCCTTCGTAAAGCGGCTAAAATACCATCAGCATGTGGTACGACAGCAAATGTACCAGTTTCTCTACGTTGAAACGTAGAGTTAAAGGTAGACTTACTAGGTAATCTTCTATTTGGAAATCGCATGGAATATTCACGACGGGTAGCATTGGCATTACCATTGCAAAAACCGTACACAAACACCATATCGGCATATTCAGCATTAGTATAAATGGAAGGCATAATGAGTACTCTGCGAAAGCCTCAAACAAATTGATAAATGTTATTGATAGTTCTATTCTTAATATTATTTGTTATTGATGTTCTATTCCAAACAGTATTAATCCTAAGGTCCATAGTTTATGTACAGTTTGGGAGACAAGATCATATTAGTATTCTATATAAATTTATCTCCTAAACAAAGCATTTGCAAATATATCTTCGTACGAAATATTTTGTTCTTGTTTTAAGGTCCTTAGTTCACATTTTCAGTTAGGTCACTGCTACTGTTGAAGAAAGATGCCGAGCCTGTCTGAATGCTCAAGGAAATCACTTTGAACATTTAATATGAATGTTAATGGTTTACATTTAATAAATAAAGTATTTGGAACAAATAAAATAAGTTTTATTTATTTACTATGCCTAAATAATTCGTAATAATGAAATCTTTAGATGTGAATATCTCCTAAACAAACCGTTTGCGGACATACCTTCATAGGAAATTTTTTTCTTGTTTTGAGGTCCTTAGTTTAAATTTTCAGTTTGGCCATTTAACCCTGAAACACCCTGTGTATATGTATATATATATATATATATATATATATATATATATATATATATATATATATATATATATACATATGAACAACTCCGTGAGCCCAGGGGGTCTCCCAAACCAACAATGTGAATAGGGTTATTATAATAGAATGATCTATTATCTCTCTCAATAGATTTCGGCGACTCCTTGCGCAAGGAATGATTTAACTGTTTCTTATAATGATATTTAAAGGACTTAAAATGAAAAAGAACGGTGATGTTAGTGGCATATACCACTACTAGTATGGGGCCATAGCCCGGGGTAGACCTTTGCTTACTCAACATTTTATTCCACTCTTCTCCATTTCTGGCCTTCTGTTTAGATTCAGTGACGCCTAATATTTTGTTGTCCTCTTCAACATCTTGTTCCACCGCCTTCGTAGTCGGCCGACTTTTCCCATCGCCTAACCATTCTATAGGGCATTCATGAATTGGACTACATGAGAAGATATAGTTCCAGATATTTATACATTTTGTTTGCTACAGATATTCTAAACTTTGCTAAAATCTATGAGGTTTCCTTCCGGGTTTGGATTTTCCTCAGAAGAACTTAAATAATTCTTAAAATAATTATAATATTGTGTATATGTTTCTAACTCAGTTTCATGCCGAAACATTTCAACTCATATTGCCGGTAGAAAAGAGGCAGCGCCTTTCCAATTATGCCGATCTGATTTGGATTTAATGATAAATAATGAAAATATTTACTTGTCTATATTTCTAACTCAGTTTCTCGTCGAAACATTTTATTCCAAAAAAGCTCTAATACGTAGGATTTACAACAACAAGAGGTAAGCTGCCAATACAAACTTACAAAAATGTGAAAACAAATCATGCTATAATCAGTGGCGTAACGAGAGTTGACTCATAGGAGGGTTAACCCCCACCAGTCAACCACTCCAACATATTACCTCTTTCAAAAAAGATGTCTCTTAATATAGGTATAATATATATTATACTATAAATCATGTAGCTTCAAATTAAATAAATAGATTATAATTTTTATAAATGTTATTTTGGAAGTTATTTTCGTTATAAATATTATTTTATTATTATTATTTGCTATCTTATTGTTGCCGCTAGATGCCACTACTGCCGCTATAATAATATAATTAATTGTAAATAAACAGTATTACGTTTTGGTTTGTCATTTTAGTGTATCTTTTATTCATTAAAATAACTGTGTTAGCACTTTGTTTGTTGTGTTTTTTGGCATTATTGACCCTTACTTATGTAATCCCACAATAATAACTTTGGAAAAGTAAAATCCTTCAAATTTTTATTTTTTTAAATTGTTACTTACAATTTTTTTTAACTTACCGGGTAAAATGGAATCCAAGCCAACGGTCCTGAGGGTGTGGTCAAATATCGGCTACAAATATTGAAAATAGCAAAATAGATAATTTTTTAAAGATAACTAGTTCAAACACTTCTAATAGCTTTGAAAATTAAAGATTTTGATGAGTTAAATTAATAAGATAATTAAAATTAAGACAATGTTTGAGGTACATAAGATGTCTTATCTAGAATTTCAAAACCAAATGTAAAGATATGTATAATATTACATCCAACAGCTATGATTTTTTTTTTGTTGAACATCGAAATTTGTGCTTGGCACTCCTAGGCGATCGCGCGTATCCCTTTATGATGAGTTAAAGTGGCTCTTCCCTCACTTCCGACGACAATATTTCCTCTGTACATTCTTATACCAATCTATTTACTCTCAACACCCTTCATATATTTACAGCCTCCTCCAATTCAAATCCTCAGTTCAACACCATTAAACAAGATCCCGCCTTTCCACCTCTATATTCGTTCCCACAGAACCAAAGCATTCGAACGTTCCTTTCTTGCCCGCTCCACCACAGTGTGGAACTCAATCCCTCCTAATATCCGTCATAGCCCCTCACTATCGTCATTTAAATCCTCGCTTTTCCAACATCTCCTAGCTTCCCAAAAAGATGCTCTCGAAGCATGTTAGTCTTTGCTTAGATGTAATGTATAGAATAATTCACTATGCTATGTATTTCTTTTAATATTGTCTTTTAAGAAACTGTACATCAGGTAAAGAAATTATGGCATTCTAGCTCATGCTTTTAACAAAAGCTATGGATTTATCAGTTATCTTTAATTGCTTAATATCTTGTCAAGATTTGTACTGTTTATTCACTTATTATTATTTTTGTTTAAATATTTCTTTTTAAATTGTTTTTTGTCATTTTTTACACTCTTTATGATTTGTAACACTTAGCCTTCTGGCCAGATAAATATTACGTTTCTTTTTCTGTTCATATTTGTTATTCTAAAGGGACGTCCCAGAATAAAGTTATTTTTCTATTCTATTCTATTGTAAATTGATTGATATTTCCTCAAATCATTTGAGAAAATGCCTTTGAAATCTTCGAAAGCCTTTGAAAACTCTATTTGCTTTTTTTCTTTTGTTTTTCAAAATACCACGACATCATATCAGATTCCTTATCGTAGTTAGTATTTGCTTTTATCAATAAAAATAACATATATTATAAATTAATATTAAGTTTATTTGGACCTGTATAAAAATAAAACCTATCATAGGTTATTTTAATTGCTTGAACAATTTCATGGGCACATGGTGTCATGGTGAATGCGTTCAAAAATTCTTTCGATGCCGAATGTTTAATAAAGAGTTTAATAATGTTTCTTTTTTTTAATTCACAAAACATATTAAGCGCCTTTTTATAAGTATTATAATTTTTATTATATGTTGTCATTAAATAGTTTTGTTTAAGAATCAAACTGTATTACCAATACGGATTACAGCTTCAAGGAAAGAGGAGCTTGCTACGCTTTAATGATGCTTTCAAAGGAACAACGATCATGCGGCGTAATATCAGCATCTTTGGGCAATCACGCTTTAGCACTTTCCTACCATGGACGTCGGCTTCGCATACACGTAACTGTTGTGATGCCAATTATTGCTCCCATCATGAAGGTAAGATACTGAATGTATAAAAAGTAAGATACTGAATGTACAAAAGTAAACTTGGTTCATTCAGTATCTTTAGCTTTCGCTGTCATAGAAAATATATTTATATAATAACAATAATTACTATTTTACTGCATTTAATTACCCGTTTATTCATTTAATTTAATCTTCTCTAAAAAAAGAAACAATATACTCTATTATGATAAATGTTAATACTGTCTTCTTTGACTTCCTCCCATGAGACCATTCCTAGCGTTGAGGAGCCATGCCTCTCGGTCCCTACTAAGCTGCCTTTTATGACCCCTATGGAGAAAGAGTGACCAGGCTAAACCCCAACCTGGAGGACCAGTGGCTGATCGCAATCAGGTGACTGGGCGATAGGTCCACCAACTCTCTACGCAAAGGCACATATTGTTTCCAACATAAATAAATACATTTTGTTTTTAGATTAATTTATTGATATTTACAACTGTAATGATACTACAACAAGTAAATTTGCTAATATGAAGAAATGACATGAAAACAAAAAACACTTGTGGAGGAACTATCCATCGGTAGCACTCCAATAATGTTCTATTGTAGAAGGTCTCGAGACCATCTTCTTTTCAGACGCCTCGAAGGGTTATCAGGAATAGTATGGGAAGCAAGTTGAGAGACTAGCAGATTCAAGTGTGTATGGAGATCCTCATGGAAGGATAGGTATCTAGTTTGGGCCAAATCAGCAACATATGGGATATCAAGATCATGATGGATGAGTTTGTTTGTGACATAATAAGGAGTATTAAGGATTTTACGGAGGATTTTGAATTGTAAGGATTGGATTGGAGGTGAATTGGATGCTTTAGTAGAGCCCCAAAGCTCAACTCCGTATATCCAAATAGGTCTGATAACTGTCATGTAAATGAGTCTTTTGTAATTAATTGGGAGCTTAGAGCGTTTGTCCAGTAAATGTTGAAGTAGGCGAAAACGTCGAACATTTTCTTCTCTTTTCAGTCTTGTATGAGGACCCAACATAAATAAATGAAAAACGCCATGAACTATATTGGTCAAGAAAAAAAAAAACGAGATGCCCTCCCATATCTTGGTAGTTTTTAAATAACTCAACCTTGTTTTTTTTAATTTCTAACAAATTTAACGTGCATTTGAAAACGAAATGTTGCCAAAGGTCAGGAGCAATCTTCTAAGTTCTTGGAAATGTAATTTGCTAATCGCCTGTTATTAGCGGCTCATACTTACCCTTCTTACCTGCCCATCTCCTGGTCCCTATTTTTATTTTCTCGTCTACCTCGCATGGACCACCCAGGGTGATCAGTTTACAACCACATTCGCGAGCATCTCTTTCCCAATCATTTTAATTGCTCCCCTGGTTAATATTTTATTTGAACTCCCCGTATCTATTTAAAATCTCACTTCCCTCACCTTAATTATTGGCAACCAGCACTTCTCACTAATAATGTTGTAGCATACCTGTGTTTTGGTGCGGTTACCTCTCTGCGGGCAATTCCCTCAGAAGGCCGTCGTCCTCCTATTCCCTGCTCTGTGGGTCTACTCTTTCGGCTCCTAGACAGATCCCCTTTTTCTCCGGTGCCTGTCTCTTTTCCCGGAGTGGCGGTATCTCTCTTCTGTTAAACCCTTCTTCTCTCCTTCTTCCAAATTCCAGTCCCGACCGACTCCAGCCTATTTTCGTTCTCTTAAAAGGCACCCTGTTCCATCCTGGTTCGTATTTTATTTTTTTACATGCTTAAATGTCTGTTTTCTTCTTTTTTTATTTTATTAATTTCATTATTTTTCTTTTAGGTATATTTTAATAGTAGTATCTTTTTTCTAGAATTAAGATTCTCAACTTTTTTCAGTGATATCTCGCATTTGTTTAATTATCTAATTTTTCACTGAACTCAGCCAATACAATAAATTTCTCACAGCATCCTCCCCTCAAATACTGAGAACTTCTCTTCTACTTCACTATCCTACCTTCCTGTCTCGTCATCTCCCAATCCTTGCCTGCTCACTTTGACGAATTCCTTCATCATTTTACCCACAACTTTTACCATACCATTGGGATCTGTAAAACATGGCTAAAACCCCATATCCCTACCTCTTTGGTATCCTTACCTGACAATTCATTCCTCCGCCAAGAACGGGTAGACCGGACTCTTAGATTCTTACATTAGATTAGATTCTTCACCCGCGTCCGATTATCCTCTCACAGAATTCCTTTCTGTTGAAATTTCATGTAACTTGACTCAAACCCTGTCGTGTATGTAGAAGTATATCGCCCTCCTTTGTTCCCTTTTGATTTTAACTTTGAATCGTTCCTTTACAATCATGTTCCTCTTTACAATCACATCATAATCTGCAGTGCTTTTAACACCGATCTCCTTGTCGAATCCAATAATAGACCATACCTTGAAAATCTCTTATACTCGCTACACCTCTGCATTGTTCCTATTTCTACCGCCCCCATAAAACCTATCACACTCCCCCATCTGACATCTGGTTGGACTTTTTAGTCATTGATTCACCGCAGAAACTTCTTTCCTCTTCTCACTTGTCCGTTTCATTTCTGTCCTCTCACGACTTAATCCAAATACAATATCCAAACTCCAGAGCCTACAAAACCTTTCGCAACCTAGATGCACTTACTTCTGAAAACATCTCAAAAAGAAGCAAAATGAAGTAGTCCACCTTATAAAAAGAACTTCTAACCCTACATCTCTTAAATACTACCGCCCAATCTCTATTCTCTCCAACGTTTCGAAACAGTCACAAACTCGACCCGAGTCGGGAGATTCGTGACGTAAACAAGTGAACTTCTGACACAGAAGACCCCCCCCCCCCCTCGACAAACCTGAAGAATACCTGCAAGGTGAGTTGAAACGTTTATTTAATAAACATTTCTCACTATCTAACAGAAATTTGTTGACCTCCACCCAGACCATTCTCTTCCACATTTATAATCAAAGTCAACTATTATCATTCAATGTTACTTTTTTAAGTAATGAATGCCAGCTTTGAGATTTCTGTAGTGTGTGCTATCAGATATTACTGCTTTTTATTTGAAAGAAAAGTTTTTCTCATTTTACTGGAATATTAATAATGTGAGAAATGATAACAAAAATGCTATAAAAATGTTTAATAATAAGTGAATGAGTGGTCAAGTAGGTTTCACATGGTCGGTGAATAAATGGTTAACTCTAATATCTCATTCCAGATACGACCAAAAAATTGGTGTTGTAATAGTGAAATATGGAAACATTCTAGTAACTTATAACAAATTTCAACCAACTGACACAAAATCCTGATTTAAGGGGAAAGTGCAAACTTTAAAAACGCTGCCCTGAAAAGTAGGCAAAACCGAGTTAACCACTTATTCACCGGGACTGTAGATATATTCTTCACGAGATTTAAATATTAGATAGGGCCTGATATTCTGTATTTTCCGTACGATAAAGGGACGAAGAGTAACTTAGACTAATGAGGTAAACAAAGTGAGACAAATTGTGATTTACAAAACTGGAATATCTCTAGCTAACTGGTAAAGAACTTCTGTTAATTTACATAAAAAAGAAGTAAGTCTTGGTATTATTGATTTCAGATTCAATGTTGTAAACAGCATGGTGCAGAAGTAATTGTCAAAGGCAACGACATGAAAGAAGCAAAGGCTTATGCAATGAAACTTGCGCAAAAAAAAGGCTTTGCTTACATCAACGGGTATGTTTCGAATATAAACAAAATATCTCATTAGTTTAAAATGTTTAAATTATTTCTATCAGGTGATTTTAAGTAGAAACAAAATCGCATTCTGGTATCTATTCCATTTCATGCGCTAATCTAGTGTTTTTACTCTCTCTTATCTATAGTACCAATTAACATCATCCATTCTTTAAGATTTGTAGACACTTTCTATAAAAATATTTGACATTGATATACTGTCCAAATTTAATCGCGAAACTAAATTTCACTTTATACTAAAAAATATATCACTATATGAGAAATGTGGAAGCTGGCATATCGCTTTGAGCCACCAATCAGAGGACAGCAATCAGTTTCCCGCCTCGTTTTTTACCCCGATTTAACTTGACTATCCGCTTTACCACCATTTTAGTCACGTGACCCAGTGTCGTCCTTCGGAGGGGGTATAGAATGGTATTATTCATAGTTAATCCCTAAAACATAAATAAAAAAAGATATAGCTTTGCTATAAGGTAAAAACGAAAACATGGACTTTGAACTGTCCTGTTCATAAGCATCGCACTTCTACTATCTTACTAATATTATAATATTATAAATGTGAAAGTTTGTATGTTTGTCTCTCTTTCACGCAAAAACTACTGGACGGATTCGGATGAAACTTGACAGTAATATAGGTTATACATCAGAATAACACATAGGCTATGGCAAGCGTGGATGTACAAGTGGGGGCGCACGGGGGCACGTACCCCTCCCCCCGACATTTTTTTAGGTACTGTGGAGAATCCATTATAGTACATAATTAAAGTAACAGAAAGAACATGAGTGAAACTATTGTTTTGATATCCTACTAATATTATAAATGCGAATGTTTGTATTTATGTTTGTTACTCATTCACGCAAAAACTACTGAACGGATTTGGATGAAAATTATTGAGTAAAATAGGTTATACATCATGGGCTACAGCAAGGACAGATTTATGTGGGGGCACGGGGGCATATGTCCCCCTGTGTTAGTACATAATTAAAGGCTAATCAGGAACTTAGCATCTTGAAATTTGTAGATAGATTCTTTGTATAGTTTAAGAAAGAAATTTGGATAATTCCATCCCAAGGGTTTCCCCTTTAATATAATAGAGGTTCGAAGGTTGTATAGAATCCGTCAGTTTTGAAGTTAGATATCTGAAATTTTGGATGTACGAGTAACTTATATTTTAAAAAAATAATTAAACTATTTATTTTAAATGATCTTTCCCGAAACTTTATGTGGCAGACCAAATTCCTTGCGAGCGAAGCCGCGTGCATAAGCTAGCAATGCAATAAATATTATCAGGCAAAAACATAAACATGGAATTTAAACTGTTAGTCCTTAATTGAATTAACTTTGTGTGTTTCTGGGTTGCAAAAGGCATTCTGCTGTTAGGTTATCTTCCTACTGGCCAAACAATTACGGGGAAATACTACGCAAACCTCCTAGACCAACTGCAGGAAAAGATATATGAAAAAAGGCCTGGTTTGGCAAGGAAAAAAGTCATCTTTCATCAGGACACCGCCCGCCCTCATACAAGTGCTATTGCCATAGCACAAAAAACTTCATGAACTGAGGTACGAATTGTTGGCACATCCACCTTATTCACCTGGTTTGGCACCACCAGACTTTCAAATCTTCCCCAAGCTGAAAATTTTCCTACAATTTTCGAGATAAGATCAAGGCATAGGAACATCGACAAAATGCATTAGTCTACAGGGAAACTATGTTGAAAAATAAAACCAGTTCCACCGAGGTAAGACACTTCTTTCAAGTACATTCCTAGAACTTTTCAAATCAACCTCGTACTATACCCTGTTTTTGTACTTTGAACTGTTAATCTCTTAAACATAAATAATGTTACGGGCGACTGGGTGTTAGAATGAATTAAACTACTCCTAAATTCAAGATACTAATATTTATTAACAAAATGACAAAAATAATACAATGAAGTTACAAACAATTAAATTATTAAACTAATATAAATATACAATAACCATATTCTGAATATTTATAATATAACTTCCAAGTGTTGATTTTGTGAAGCGCATACAACTCTTCTTGAATGACCTTATGCCATTCTGCAGCTTGCGGGCTATTTGAAGCTTCATTATAGGTTTTTGGAACTACTAATTGTGGTAAGTTGACTCTGTAACGTATAGATGCTTTTATATCGGATCTAAAACGTAGATTACGCTGGTGAATTATATCTTGAACCGGATCAAGCTCAAAATCATCTTTTTCTTCTTCCAAAGGAATTTCGATTTCTGAATCCTTACTAATAGTAATAAAATTTTGATTTTCATTGAAAACGACACTTCTGGATACTTGATTTTTTTATTGATTGGATTAAGTAGTCTAAGATCTAATCCTGGGAAAGTAATTTCCCAATTTCAAGTGGATGAGCTCTTCGGGCAAGCGTTTATTCGGGCAGCAACAATGCCAACTGCAATTAATGCATTTAAAGCATGTGGGATCTCACCTTATAATGCACAGATTTTTACCGAAGATAACTTCATTGCTGCAGAGGCCACCGAAATCGATTTGCACGCTGAAAAGGAACCCGAAGCTGATACAACACCATCGATAGCAGAAATCTCACAACGAACACTGACAGTTCTACCAACAGTAGCATCGTCGGCTCATAATGCAGCATTCCATGTGGTTAGCCCGTAACTGTTAATTCCTTATCCACGAATAGCCGAAAAAAGACCAAGACAATTTCGAAGAAGAGGAAAAGCAGTTATTACCATTGCTTCTCCATACAAAACAGTATTAGAGGAAAGATAAAACGCTAAGAAACCAAAACCAAATGTAACAGGCAAAAAGAAAATGAAAAAAAAAATTAGGAGATCTCAAAAAACCAAGAAAGCTGACGAAGAAGAGACAGAATGTATGTACAGCCACAGCTTGTATTCCGAGTCTAGTGAAGGATAGATCACTTGCCAGACTTGCGGTAAGTGGGCGCATTGTGGCTGTGCAGGAGTGGAAAATAAGAATGACGTAGCTGTCGACGGTTAAGTATTCTATACCCCATCTTACCCAAGGGAGTACCTCGTCTTACCCTCTAGGTGGGGTGAGATGGGGAGATTTAGTTATTTTTTTAAATTTGATGTTTCTATGAGAAGAATTATATTTTTTTGTTTTGACTGATTATAATTAAAGGAAGAAACACTGATTATTTTCTTAATAAAAGTAAGCTCCTCATCACTTCATTCATCATTCCACACTATGACTATGGCTGTGTGGCTTATGGTGGGCTCTCGAACAAACTTGATGAAAGACTGAGACAAATTATGAACAGCGCTCTTCGGTTTGTCTTCGACGCCCCGAGGAAGTCACATCTGTCCCATCTCTTTTATGAGTTAAAGTGGCTTCTCCCTTCTATCCGTAGACTCTATTTCCTAGGTTCTTTCTTATACCAAGCCATCAACTCAAAACATCCATCTTATATCTATAATCTCCTTCAGTTAAAATCCTCTATCCAATCCCAGGGCACAAGATCCCGCCTTTCCGACCTTTATTCTCGTTCCCACAGAACCAAAACTTTTGAGCGGTCCTTCCTAGCTCGATCTACCTCTCTTTGGAACTCTCTCCCACCTGATATCTGCCATGCGTCTTCTTTATCCATATTTAAATCCAAACTATTCCTACATCTCCTTAATTCCCAAACAAATGCTCTCTAATCAATAAAGTAAATGAGCTATATTCAACATAATAGATTGAGTAAATATGTAAATATTCCATACTCATTATTCATATTATTAGATGTTCTTATCTACTTTTTTATTTTTCCATTAGCCAATTTCAGTTTATTGTAAATTTATTTTTTGTTTGTTTTATATGTATATGTGTATGTGTGTATATGTATGTGTATATATATATATATATATATATATATATATATATATATATTTTTTTTTTTATTTATTTCCAATATGTAAATAATTAATATTTGAATGTTTAATGTATGTATGTGTGAAAATATGCCTCACTCATTATGATAATATTATTCATATTATTAGATGATCTTACCTACTTTATTATTTTTTCCGTTAGCCGATTTCTATTTATTGTAATTTTTTTTGTCCTATGTAGCTATATATATATATATATATATATATATATATATATATGCACATATATATATATATATATATATTTTTTTTTTTTTTTTTTTTTCTTTCGCTATGAGAACATATGTTTTAGTTCATATTTAATTGTATTATTCCAATAATGTAGCCGTTTGGCCAGAAATATTTATATTAATTTCTGTACAATATTGTTATTCTTAAGGGACCTGGTCACAGAATAAAATTATTTTTCTATTCTATTCTATATTTCTTTTGTGTTTATTCTTTGGCATCATATTTTGTATCAATTTTCATCCATTTTTCTTATGTGACACTTACGTTTTATATTTTATCTGTAATTAAACTAGGTTTTCCATACCTTTGTATCTCACCTTTTTATATATATATCTATATAGATATTTTACATTTTGTATCTTTCTGTTTACCTTCTTATTTTTCTTTCTCTTTGTATTTTGTTTGCATTATCACTCTTCTATACATTTATTCTGTAAATTTTTTTATTCATATATCCTTAATAAAATATCCATCACTATTTTTTTTTTACTTTACTATTACTTTATATGTTATTATATTCTTGGTAAAGTAATGTTTTTTTTTATAGTTATTTTTGTTTTGTTTGTTATTTCTCTCATAGCCCTGAAGATGGCCTACAAAATAGGTCGAAACGTCGGAACAAATAAAACATAAGTCTTCACTTATTTGGTGTTAATTTATGACTGCACCCCCCAACTGTTTACATCCTTCAAATTTTATCTACATGGAATATTGGTTTATAACGTTTAAATTTTGTTTCAGTTATGACCATCCCCACATCATTTCAGGGCAGGGAACATTAGGTCTTGAAATTGTTGAACAAGTGGAAGATATTGATGCAGTTGTTGTTCCAGTCGGCGGCGGGGGTCTGATAGCAGGTGTTGCTTTAGCTGTGAAATCTCTTCATCCAAAAATTAAAGTCATTGTAAGTTATTACAAAAATAAAATAAATGAGTTCCCAATTAAATATAATGATCAAACTAAATTTAAATCCTTCCGAAGGGTGTAGAATCTGAAAGATGTTGCAGTTTTAGTAAGGCACTAGAAGCTGGGAAACCAGTGCCCGTTGCCATACAGTCTACATTAGCGGATGGCCTAGCAGTTCCAATGGTTGGATATAATGCATTTGTAACAGCTTCGCCCCTCATTGACAGGATGGTTAGTATATTTAAAAATATTCATAATGATGTAAACTAAACTTTAAGTCAGAAGCCTTAACTAACTATTAATAAAATTACATAATTAAAATATGCTATTAAAATCATTAGCTCCTAGTTGGAGTAGAAGTAACCTAAAGCAAAATATATAGCTAAGAAAGAAACCCAAGATAGGTTGAATGAGCATACATAAACAATATTGTATATAAGAGATTAGAATTACCTTAACTTAAGTATTTTCAAATTTTAATTGTAACAGAACCCGTACAGGATCGGATCAGAATAATCCTTGGGTCTCTCCTGCCTGTCGGAAAATGTGACTATAAGGGTCGCAGAGTTAGGTTGGCGACCTCACTATGTGTAAAATACATTGATAAAAAACCTCAAAGTGGATTCGGAATTGGACTTATTCTTGGTAAACGACACGGCATGAAAAGGACTAAAAATGTGTTGATTATTGGAACATGGAATGTTCGTGGACTTCTGGAAGCGGTAAAAAGTCGTAAGTTGGGAGGTTGCTTTGAGAAATAAGGGATGGAGGAAGGGGCAGGGCAGGAAATTTGATGAAAACATGATCGTATGATCGTCGATCTTAACAAGCATATTCTTATTAATAACGGGCATCATAGAAGAATAATGTCGGTACTGGTTCATCGTGAAAAAGTAGCTTAAAAAGGCTATATTAAGCTACAAGGTAATAAATGAAAGAATATGCTACATAAGGCTTAAAGGTAAATTCTTCAATATGCCCCTAATGAGTGTGTATACACCAATATAAGAGAACCCAGATGAAGAGAATCTGTAAAAAAAAAAATCAAGAGTTTTATCAGGAGCTGGAAGGAACCTATGACAAGTTTCCTTAATATGATTCTAAAATTATCTTGTGAGATTGATGAATTGGGAAAAAATTGAACCGGGGGAGAGCAGTTGGAAAAATTAGCTGTCACGATACTACTAACGACAATGGATAAATAAAATAGTAGATTTCGCAACCAGTAAGAACATGGAAATAACAAGTACCACCCTTCAACATACAACCCTTTTCACTTAGAAACCTGGATGATCTCTAGATGGTAAAACCAAAAAACAAATAGACCACATAATGATACCAAGCACCAGAGTGATATTGAAGATGTAGAGAGCTGAAGAAGGTACTGATAATTTCCTAGTAAGAGTGAAGTATAGGCAGAGATTCCCAGTATTAACAAAAGGGAAAAATATGAAAACTATCCATAAATTTAATATAAAAGCCTTAAAAATGCCAGATATCCAAAAAGAATATGAAAGGAAAGTGGAGGAGTATCTAAGAAATGGGAAACTAAAAGAAGTAGAAGGCATTGAGAATAAATGGGAGATAATAAGGAGGCTATTGTAAATGCTGCTAAGGTAACAATATCAGATGTGAGAAATGGGATAAACTGCCAATGGTTTGATCAGGAATGTCATGCTTCAGTTGATGAAAAGAAGAAGGCTTATATGAGGATGATATAGAGAAGAACTAGGCTAACTGCTGAAAACTATATAAAAAATAGAGGATCCACCAAAAATCTGAAGAGTAGGAAATAAGAAGAAGATTTTAAATCAATGACAGAAGATTTTGAGGATAAAAATAGTAGAAGCTTCTTCCAGAGATTCAAAATGCTAAGAAAAGGACTTGAACCCCGAAAAGGTTTCTGCAAAGATAGGAACGACTCACTACTGGGAGACAGAATAGATATAGCTGAAAGATGGAGAGACTATTTCAATGATTTGCTTAACTCCAGCACAGAAAATTCTAGAGAAACTCCAATAATGAACCGAACCTATCGGAGTCCTTAGATGATAAGTCTCTAGAACCATCAGAACCAAAACAAGTGGAAGAAGTTCTTGTTAAATTAAAAAATAACAAGGCTCCAGGATTTGATGAGATTCCTGCTGAGATGCTCAAATTTAGAGAAAATGTTGCATCGTGAAATTTATAAATTAGTCCTGAAAATATGGAAATGCCTTAGGAATGGTACAAGGTACAAAGTATTCTGCCGATACATAAGAAGTGCCGAATAAATAATATTATTAAAATTATTGAGGAATAACACTGTTATGTTCAATCTACAAATTGTTATTAATTCTACTATTGGAATGATTAAGGTTAACAACAAAAGCAATTTTGGGCGACTATCAATGCAGGTCCTTCCTAGAAGATTTATCTACTGTTGACCACATCTGCACCATCAGGAACGTGCCGGAGAAATGTTACGAAAGGATTGTAGATCTACACCACCTCCTTATATAAAAAGAAACCGATTGTGGAGATTAAGGAAAAGATAAATGAAATCAATTAATACTGCGCAAAAATGAATAGGGATATTGCTAGTTTTGTAGTATACATTCTACCTAGCATTTATATTATTATATATTCAATAACTACATTAATATTTAATGTAGTATAATTTCTATCAAATATTAATTATGCTTATAATACAAATAATATTAAAATGCTAGGCAAAGTGAAACAACAAAATTAGTGGTATCCCTATTCATTTTTACGACGTTTATCTCTTTATTATTGTATTTTGGCTTTTGCTGACAGTTGAATGATCCATTGCAATATGGAGGCAATTCAATTTTACTAAGCCAGCATAAACTAAGGCCGGACGTCCGTACGTGTAGGTGCATGTGCATGTACGTGTGCTTGTGCACGTGCGCGTGCGTACGTATGTGTTTGTGTGTGTAGGGCGTATGACCTTGATGTTGATCGCCCAAAGAAAAAACATGATCTATATATATATATATATATATATATATATATATATATATAATTAAATAAATGAACACTTGATAAGACTTTTTAAAAAGCAAACTTTATTTAAACCGACATAGTAACAGTCTAGAACTAGGACATGAATTGATTGCTTATTTTCTAAGGAGTTACTTATAAGAGAATCTTAGTGCTGACTTGTGCTGACTCCCGTGGGAAAGAGACTAGGTGCAGCTGGGATGGGTCAGTGACATAACTCCTCCCCCCAAAATTTGAACTTACTCCTGGAAGTTCCTATTTTCTAAATACATTCATTAATATTTCCTGATTACTGGGAACAGGTGCACTAGGAAGATACATTTGAGGAGTAGGCGATTTACAATATTCAAACTTATATAAAAGAATAAGGATAATCAAAATACAAATTAGTCCAATAATAATAAGAAGGTATACATAATAATTAATAGTTATAGTACTTATAGACAAATAAGAATATTCCTGAATGGTTTTGTTAGGGATCAAATCATATTCAAATGGATCATTAAATTGTGGAGTATATTCAAAGTTAGGATTATGAGTATAAATTCTTGGGAAATGTTGGATACAATCTTGCTTTGCTACAAGTATTTTAGCAACAGTGGGTATAAATACAGTATGATTATTACATAATTTTAAGTTACTTATATTAAAGGATACATAAGTGCTTATTTGATAATAATATACAACCTTACTTTTAATTACATCTAGGCTACAATTAGGATTATTAATGCCCTTAAGTGTTAAATCAGTTATACAATAATTGATATCTTGCTTTATACAAATTATTTCATCATAAAACATGCATTGAGCATTAAAATAATAGTTATCAGAAAATAAAAATACATTATTTGTTAGTTGTAACATTTGAAATGTATTCCCTCTTTGAATGGGAATTGGTAAAATATAAACACCAGTTACAGTTTTAGTTAATCTGGGGAGTTGAATTATAGCTATAATAACATTATTGCGGGTATCACAATGGATTTTCGATGTTAACCATAACGTTTTTATATCATTGGATATTAATGTTACATTATCAGGTAAAGTATCTATTATATCTCTCAATAGGTTATTGTGTACAATGTTTAGTTTACAGAATTCAAGCATTATTTCTAATTGTTTAACATAGTTTTGAATATTTAATAAATGAAACATTAGTTGGTGATTATTTGTTATGTTATTTACACGTTGTAATTCATTTTTAATTGAAATAGTATTTTTATTAAACGTGTGTACAATACTTTCATGTTTACGGATTAAATCATGAGTAGTTTGGAAAAGATGCTGTTCATTAATTTTATTGCTATCTTCATTATTTCTTATTTTGTCGATCATATCGTCATAATGTTGTTTGTCAGTAGCATCCATGTTTCCTGTTAACCATGAGATTGCTGTTCCTAGACCATTTATAAGGCCTCTTTTATGTCTATTAGATAACATTACATCGAGTCTGCTATTTATATCTGCATATAAATCTTTACAAAGTGTGTTTGATGAATTTATAGGATTTTGCATTGTTGCTTTTAAGGACGTTAAATTATATTGATGATATAAAGTTACATAGTCTGTTAAAAGTTTAATTTCTTTTACGTTGTATTGCTCTATGCCATTTGATTTAGCGAGGTCTACTACCTCCAGGCTCCGTATCATTATTGGTAGAAGTAGAAGCAGTAGCATTTTCTGAAACAAAATATTTTTTCTTATTTTTGTTAGGTCTTTTAAATTGACTTAAATGAGTTTTATTTGTTCCTCGTTTTCCTTTTATGATTACTTCTGTAGGATTAAATCTATTCTGGCTTTTTATTCTAGATTGGCTATTTTTATAATATTGTTTCCCTTCTAATACTATAGGTTCTTCTCTATTTTTATTTAACTCTTTGGTTCTGTTTTCCTTTTCATTGAATATGATTTTGTTTATGTGATTGTGTAGCATCTTTATATCGTCGTGATATTTTTGAACATATTGTTCTTTGATATCCATTTCTATGATTTTGTCATTATTTGTTCCGAAAGTCATTTCATTAGGAGAAAGTTTAATTAATTGATTTAAAGAGTTATTAAAAAGTATAATAGATAAATTTAATATTTTCTTAAATTCGTGATGTTTCTTTTCTTTAGTGATTGTTCTCATCATTTCAATAAACGTGGAATGTGCTCTATTTAAAACTCCTAGCGAATTGGAATTTTGTGCAGATGTTATGTGTACATCTATACCGCGCAACTGACATAGTTGCTTAACAAGTTCGTTATTCATTTCTTTACCTTGATCCATTACAATTTTTATTGGAATTGGATAATATGTTAAATAATCTTCAATAACTTGACAGACATTATTTCCCGTTAATGCTTCAACTTCTTTTACAAATAATCTTTTTGTGAATGTGTCTATAATTGTTATTAAATTTCGTTTATCATATTTTAAAGTATCAATCATTAATATTTGAAAAGGTTTATCTGGGGTTTCCGTTAACTGATATTTTGGTTTGATTGGGTTTCTTTCGTACTTGCTTACTTTGCAGATTTCACATTGATTAATGACTTCCGTTATTTTATCACGCATGTTTGGAAAGTAATGTTCTCGTTTCAGTTTTTCCCAAGTTTCTAGTATTCCTCTATGTAAGGATTTGCCTAAGTGGTAGTTTAAAATAAGTTCTTTTTGTTCTTCTAAGTTTTCAATGTCATTTGATATTGTATAATATCTTTTAAATTTAACATTTGGATATCTTGTAATATTATTTGTTATCTCCATAAAATATTCTTCGAATTCATTAGCTAATATTTTTACATTAGGTTCACAAATAATTCCATATACAGTGTTTGGTTTAATTACTGTGTCCAGAAGAGGTATTATTTGATTTTTATTGTTTATGAATAGTTCATATCTATGTTTGGTGTTACCAAATAATTTTGTATATTTTATTTCTTCTTTGATACCTCTTTTAATAACTAATTGGTTTTTTTCTACGTTGATAACTTTATCTTTTTCTGTGTACCATATTTGCTCATTACTCGAGAGTTGTGAATGACAAGTTGATAAACTCTCGGAATCCGGTTGGACTTCGTTTTGTTGAAGTGTATCCAACTCTTTAATTAGATTTTCATATTCTGGCGTATCATTTCCTGAGGTGTCTGTTATAATTTGTTCTATGTCTTCCTCTGATAAAATATTTAATTCGTTTCTCGATAAGGCATCTGCTACATGATTGTCTTTGCCTTTTATGTGGACTACCTCAAACTCAAAATCCTGGAGCTTCCAGATCCACTTCATTATGCGAGTGTTTTCGTTCTTCATGGTAAATATCCATGTTAGAGGTTTATGGTCCGTATGAAGGATGAATTTCTGTCCATACAGATACGGTTTATAATGTTGTGTAGCCCAAATAATTGCTAATAGCTCTTTTTCTATTGTTGAGTAATTTCTCTCTGTCGGAGATAATACCCTTGATGCGTAGGAAATAGGATGTTCTATGTTATTAATTTTTTGAGATAAAACCGCGCCTATGGCGTTGTTGCTTGCATCAGTTGTTAGAATGAATTTCTCATTCCAATCAGGGTAAGCTAATATTGGTGTATTACTCATTAATTCAACAAGTTTCCGAAATGCTATTGTAATATTTTCGTCATCATAATTACCAGTTTTTAGACTATCACTTATGGGTCTTGTTATTTTAGCGTAATTATTAATGAACTTTCTATAATAGCCAGTCATTCCTAGAAATCTCCTTACGGTTTTCTCATCTTTTGGTCTTGGAAAATTTTGGATCGCTATTATCTTTTCTTCGTCGGTTTTTAAACCTTCAGGGGTTATTATGTAACCTAAAAATTTTAAATTTGTCTTAAAAAATTCAGTCTTATCCAATTGTATGGATAGTTTGTGTTCTTTTAATCTTTCGAATACTTTCTGGATATGTTCCAGATGCTCTTCTTCACTCTTCGAGTAGATAATTATATCATCTACATATACCATGGTGTTCTGAAGATTTTCTATGGCTCTAGTCATCATTCGTTGAAATGTGGGTGGCCCATTACAAAGGCCGAAGGGCATTCGAACGAATTCATAATGGCCATCTTCTGTAGAAAAGGCCGTTTTTTCAACAGAATCTGGATGCATCATTATTTGATGGAATCCTGATATTAAATCTATAGTTGTGAAGAATTTTGAGCCTTTCAATCTATTGAGTACATCTTCGATGTTAGGAAGTGGGAATTTGTCTTTTATAGTGGCATGATTCAATTTTCTATAATCAATGACCATTCGTACTTTAGATATTCCTGAAGCATCTTTCTTTTTTGGGACAATCCAAAGGGGTGAATTGTAAGGACTATTACTTTTCCTTATTATCCCATCATGTAGTAGTTTTGCTACTTCTTCCTTTATCTGTTTCTTAAACTGCTCCGGATACCGGTAGTTTCGTGTATAAATGGGATATTTATTAGTTGTAATTATTTTATGTTGTAGTAAGTTCGTAGGTTGTAATTGTTCTTCTTTAATTTTTATTACTTCATTATTTTGTTTTATTATTTCTATTAATTTTTCAAATAATTCTTCTCTTATATGTTCATGCCTTATAGCATTTTTTATTTCTTTTATATTTTCCATTATATTTAAATTACTACTGCTATTTCCTTCTATATTGAAGGTTTTTACTTTTCCTCTATTTTCAAGACATATTTCTTTTTTTTCACAATTTATTTTAGCTTTTAAGTTCTTCATTGTTTCATATCCTACTAATACTTTAAAATGGTCCGAAAATGGAAAAATTAGAAATTTACTCATAACATTTAGTCCTAAATGATCCTCTAATGGAAGTATGACACTATGTGTTCCTTCTTTTCTTCCAGCAGGGGTTTTAACTATGAATGAATCCTTAATTTTCTTTACATTTTCCGGTACCACATCCGGGTGTATATAATTTTTGGTAGCGCCAGTATCAAATAACCACTTTAAGCCTTTATTGTCTATGACCTGTGGTAGAGTGTCAGTCATATTTAATTCATTTATATTTGATCCGGAGGTTTCTCCTCCTTGGGACCTACTTCTAAAAAATGCTCTACTTTATTAAGTCTTTCTGTGAGCTGTTGAATGACACTGTCTTTTTCATCTTCTATATGATTGTTTTGGTTTATCCTATTTGAGACAGTTCTCATTGATACCGTATTACTGTCTTCCCTTTTTCCGAATGTTTGTTCTTGAGGGTAATTTGGTTTTTCGTTTTGTCTATATCCATATGAGGGCGGTTTATTAAAAAACTTATGTTGATCTTGCGGAGACCATTCTCGTCTATAATTAGGGACAAATTGTTGTTGTTGATATGGTGCCCTATATTGGTAATTGTAATTGTGATTATGCTGATAGTGCTCCCTAGGTCTAAATTCTTGTCTGGGCGGTGAATTATATTCATATCTTACTGGGTAAGGAGGTTTATTATTAACTTCCCGTGGTCTGTCTGAATATCTTGGTTTTTCAAAATGATTTTTATTATTGTGAAATTCCCTTTTTGTTGGAAATAATCTGTACACTATAAAAGAAGCAGAGTTTCTTAATATATTATCCAAATCTTCTAATGAATCAAATTTAATTTGATATATAAAATCTGTTAAATCTGGATGAAATTGGTGTACGGCATGATGTGCCAAGTGTTTGTCATATCGAGCCATATCATCTTGCTTATTAGTTATACTTTCATCAGCATACGTCCTGGCATATAAATCACATCTTTTTAACATCAACCGTTCAATAAAATCTTTCGGATTTTCATTTCTAAATGGTAGAGTGTTAAGAATTTCAGCAAGCAATTGCTCTTTTGTCCGCGAATCCTGATATTTACTAGTTAGATACTCGATTACTGACTCAACATTGTTAAAATCTTTATCATAGGTAGCTATTTTGGCTTTACCTTGTAATTTGTTATGAATTGTTAATAAAATTTTTTGATGATTTATAATTTTATATGGATTCCCATCTTTACAATATAAATTTAAGAGATATTTAATACTTTTAGTGAAATCTACCAAATGCAAAGAATCACCATCATAATTGGGAATTAACTTAAAATCAAAATCTTTTATTTCTAGAGTTGATACCGACATTGTATCAATATCCTGATCTACTGTACTGTGATTAAGTCTTAAGTTAGCTAAACGTCTACTTAATTCTAAGTTCATGCAGTATGTGAACTATACTAAAGTCTTTTATTTACCAAGCGTTGTCAAGAAGTTATTGCAGTCTTGAGTCGATTTCCCAGATGTTCTGCGGAGTGATGTTCTCAATTGACCAGCAAGTGAAGAGCAGACAGTAAAGACTGGATGCTTGAGTCTTCCTTCTTGTATTTAATAGATTTTTGACTTAGCTTTGAAATTGTAAAAACAATCTTCTTACGTTAGCTTCTATGAAGTATTTCGGTAAGCCGCTAAGTCCCTATTTGGGCGCCAATTAAATAAATGAACACTTGATAAGACTTTTTAAAAAGCAAACTTTATTTAAACCGACATAGTAACAGTCTAGAACTAGGACATGAATTGATTGCTTATTTTCTAAGGAGTTACTTATAAGAGAATCTTAGTGCTGACTTGTGCTGACTCCCGTGGGAAAGAGACTAGGTGCAGCTGGGATGGGTCAGTGACATAACTATATATATATGTTTTCCAATTTTTTTGGTGCCGATGAGCTGGTCACGGGAAGTGCCTGATAGGCCGGTGAAATTGGAGCGACATATCGACTAGGACGTCACCTACTTTATGTGATCCCTTCGTCTCTTGGGTCAATCCCATCGCAGTACAAGTCTGCATATACCATTTAAGATTCAAAAGAACTTTCTCCGTTTTCGACACCGTCGAATGTACGAAAAGGTAAACTTGCAAACGCGTTAACTAGTGAGTGAAACAAAAAAATAACATGTATTTCTTCATTTTACTACGTTCGTTGTAGAAGTGTAAAATACGGTGATACATCCCAAAGAAAGTTCACCAGCGTGAGGAAAAGACCTGCGCTAAGTAATCTTTCTGAATAGTTATTGTTACGTGCTGCTACTTGTCCTTGAATCAACTCAAAACTTTTGTCGCTCACGGAGTAGCTGCTATTTAAGATCTCACAGATGAGGCACCTTGGCATTAGGTATTTTTTCTGCTGAATTGTGCTGACTTCACGTCTCACGGCATGATGCCGGATGAAATAAGTGATCATGACCTCTGGTGGTCTGGTCCCAGTTAACTTCAAAATCATGACCTGTTACGGTGATTTAAGAAATCAAAGATTCTCGCAACGTTTTCAGGGTGGGCGGCCCTCTGGAACATTCCAAACTTTCCTTCAGTACCAAGCACCCAATTACCATGCCGGACTGTCATTTGACGCGTCTTCTCGTTATTTACCATCTCAGGAATCTTCACGTGAGGCCCAACTCACTGCAAGCGATTCTTAAGAATCGATATTACATCATCTCAGTTAGGACTTGTCAGATAGTCGCCTCGAAACCACAAGCTCCCATAGTGGGAAACCTTCCGACTTGTCGGCTTGAAAAAGGCCAAGTTTTCCAGCATGTTGACGTAGACCTCGGTGGTCCGTTTCCCATTAAGGAAACACATCGACGGAAAGTCAAGGAATATTTGACTCTGTTTATCTGCATGGTGACTAAAGCGGTGGGTTTGGAGGTGGTTATCAGTTGTTCCACAGAGTCTTTCATTGTTGCGCTTCATAGACTTGACTCCAGGAGAAATAGACCCCGGCATATCTATTCTAAATGTGACACGAGGCAGGGTTAAAGAGCTCTGAGAGCCTACTAAATAGGAACCTTGCTTATAACCCTTCATTATAGAATCATAAAAATTGTTTCTCATCTTAACTGTTTATACTATTCTTCATGTATTACAATTTGTATTACACAATAATAACTCTACCATACATAATATAATAAGTTTTGTTATTTTACTTTTTATCAAGACAATTTTCATTCTTCCATTTCTATATGGCATGCATTCATGTCCCATTAACATTTTTTATCACTGTTTATCATTATTATTATCATAATAGTTTTGGCATCCATCAATTAATTAGTTTTTTATCCTTACTTTCTATACAAATCTTCTATAAATAAAAAATCACAATTGTGTTAATAAAAATTCAAATTTATATAACTTTTCTATACGTTAATGTCAAAACTTGGTATATCATTACCTGTAATTTTACTATGTTTTCCATGTTTATTATGTCTCACCAGTTTTACATAATACACCTTACTCTATACTTCTTCTCACTAGTTATATCATAATTCATCTTTTTTATTTCATAATTGTCATTCTTCCATCTCTGTATAGTATGCATTCATGTCACATTATTATTTCTCATCATTTTTTTATCATTGTTTATCATTATTGTTATTGATCATTTTATCGTCATTCTTTTGGCACCCATTAATTTTCTATCCTTACTTTCTCTACAATTCTCCGATAAATGAAAAATCACAATTTATGTTAATGTAATTTTGGAATACTTAAAAAGTAAAAAAAAAATTTTTATTTGAAAAGAAAAGATATGACCAGGACCGGGACTCGAACCCGGGACCTTCACCTCTCCGTGGTGACGCCTTATCCATCTCGGCTATCCTGGCTTCGCTTCACGGTCAGCCATATCCCCTCTTTTCAATTGATCCTACATCTCCGTGTTCTCGCACTTTGCGACGTATACACGGGGAGAATGTTACTTAAACATTATTTTAATTTGGATCTAGTTGACTTTAAGTCGTTAATATTATTATAATTTATTTTATCTTTATATTATATAATTTTTTTAATATTTTATTTGAAAAGAAAATATATAGCCAGGACCGAGACTCGAAATAAAATAATGTTAAAGTAACATTCTACCCGTGTATACATCGCAAAGTGCGAGAACACGGAAATGTAGGACCAATTGAAAAGAGGGGATGTGGCTGGCCGTGAAGTGAAGCCAGGTATAAGGTGACGATAAGGCGTCACCACGGAGAGGTGAAATACCAGTGTTCGAGTCCCGGTCCTGGCCATATCTTTTCTTTTCAAATAAAATATTTAAAAACTTATATAATAAAAAGATAAAATAAATTATAATAAAAAAATTATATCACTAACCGCAATTTATCTGTTTTATAAGCTTATTATGTCTCACCAGTTTTACATAATGTGTCTTACTTTATCTAACTCTCTGTATTAATTGTAAATGATATTCTATTATTCATACAAATTTCTATAATAATTTTATCTTACTCTCTGTATTTTTTTAAATTACTATAAATTCTTAATTCTTCCTTAGTTCTTCTGCAATGATTTATACAGTCATTTTCCGTTTCTTTCCTAATCCTGAAGATGGCCTCCACCGTAGGCCGAAACGTTGGCACAAATAAATAATCATTTCTGGTTATTTTGTGTTATCATTGACTGCTCCCCCTCACCAGTTCAATCCATAATTATAATTATACATGAAAAAACGTAATGTTAATATTACATTGAAAATAATAAAGAGAACGAATATTCAATAATCAACTCGTTATAAGGTGTTAACTTCTCCTATCGCTAACCTATCGCTGAATAATATGTTACTTTAATTCATCAAGAAGTTTTAATTCAAGCGAAATCTTTCATATTCATGGATTCAAATTCTAATACAATTCTTAAATGATATGAATTCTAACAGGTTTAATGATTGATTATTAAATATGTTTATTTAATGATTATTGATAATTACATTACAACTAAGTATTTAAGAAATGCAGTGATGTAATAGTATTTAAATGTTTTTAATCTTACTAAATGTGTTTAAGATCACAAACAGCAGCAATAAATAGACTATTAATTTTTAATATATTTGTTATGAAATTGATATTACAAACGAAAAACTGATCAAAATTAATTTTTCAGGTTCTGGTGAAAGAAGAATGGTTAGCTATTGCGATCCTTCGTTTAGTTGAGTTGGAAAAGTGTGTCGTTGAAGGAGCAGGTGCTGCTGGTTTAGCGGCTATTCTTGCAGGACAATTAGATGAATTAAAAGGAAAAAAGTAATTTAATTTTTTTTTTATAACGGCGCTAAATCTATTAATTCTGGATCTCCCTGTGACCGTTATCATTACAACTAGTTATAACTTATTCAAACACTTATTTAATATATTATATAATGTATTATTTAAAAAGTATCTAATTATGCGTCTGAAAATACATAGAAACAAATATATTGCATATATTATAATACATATTATAATATATATATATATATATATATATATATATATATATATATATATATATATATATATATATATATAGTTTGCAAAACGTAGATTTTTTTAATTACTTTTCTTTTTAAATTTGTACATTTAAAAATTTTGGTTTAGAGTAGTTATCATCGATTCGAAAATGGCACTTTTCATTCGTGTGATACAAGTTAGTAGAAAACAACACCAAACTCACCCAGGTTGCTAAATTGTCATTTTTTTTACATTTTTGAATTTTAAAAATTCAACAACGACCCGGGTTGGCAACAGTGAGTTTTGGGTTATTTAGACCACAATAAACAAATTTCATATGAAAAACCACCAATGCGACGAAGCTGGCCCTAATTTTAATTAAGATCGCCGAGATACATCACTCCTGTGACCATATCGTGGTTAGCCAACCGGGAGTTTCGACTTCTGAGACCTGGGAGAGGCCATACAGTGCTTAACTGAAGAGATAGCTGCACTAAAGCCGTATATGGGGGCCAGGGCCGTATATGGGGGCGAGAGAACAGACCGCCCAGCCCAAATCGTAGAGGCTCAATGAGTAAAAGAAGACAGAACCTTTGTTTTTACCTAGATCGATTTAAAGACAAATAGACCAAGCGCCATCAGCCCTGCGACTGGAAGCTAGTTAGGGCATTAAACTAGTGGCAGCGACAAATGAGGCGCTGAGTTCTCCAACCGCCGACTTTGCATCGCCAACAGGAAATCCGTGGTCAGAAATCTGGTAGCTACTGGAGCCAGCTTATCTGTCTTCCCGAGACCGGAAGACCATAAGAGCAAAGCCTTTACTCCCAGTATGCGGCTAATGGGCGTTCCTGTCGTAAAATGTGGTAGAGATTTGTGGTTGCCAAAGTACTCTATCGTCGGCGTAAATCCACTTTATCAGTATAATATGATGGTAGATCTCGCTGGATGTTTGCTAATCGACCGGCAGACAGGCAATGGTGCCGGTACCCACTATATCTAGAACCTATAGTAGGAGTGGTACACTACATTACTGCGCTTGTACCTAAGTGTTACCCAACGGGCATCTTTCGTGAAGCAGCCCAATTACGATGCTGTCCACCACATCGAGATCCATGGAGTCCCAGCCATAACGAAATCATGCCACCTACTATCGGCTTTACAAACCTTTCAAAGGACAAAGGTTCGGGAATCAGCGCTCATCTGGCAAAGGTGGAAGCAATCACATCCTATCCTAAGCCGGCTACACATCAAGGGATTTAAATTTTCCTGGGAATTTTTAACTTCTATTGTCGTTGCGAATCTAGGACGGCGGATTCGCAAACTCCCTTGAATAATTTTCTGGTTAGGGCGAAGAAGAATGACAAGAACCCACTAGACTAGGATTTAGATGCCACTTCTAGGATCTAACGCTGTAAAATTGGCATCCCGAACGCGGCAGTGTTTGGGCATTCTAAGTATGCCGAACTCTTCCTAATGTTCAAAGCTTCCAGTACTGCCATAGGAGCAGTTTTCAGCAGAAGGATGGCAACTCTTGGTGGCTTCTTGGATTTTTCTCCAGCCCAGAAGTAATATGATGATAGGAAGTTACTGACGATCCACCGAAAATTTCCAAGATTGCCTGGAGGAACGAAACTTCACGATTTGGACGGATCACAAGTTGCTGGAAGACCCTTTTCATCAGATGCGCATGCAGATTCGGTTTAACATTTTTTTCAGCCAGTACCACACTGATATCCGCCACCGTAATCGGAGATGGAAACACCGTTGCTGACGCACTCTCGAAGGTAGAGGACATCAACTGCACCGAGGACTAAACATGCATGGGGGCTGTGCAACAGAAGGATCCATCAATCCCGGAGCTTCAGAGCACCCGTCCCCTCAGCATCGCTATATCAATCCGTCCATGCCAAGAAACACCAGTTCTCGGTGAAAGCTCTATCCCCCTCCACTTCCCTAAGTCCATTCGAAAACAAATCTTCCACAGGCTGCATGGACTAAGCTATCCAGGGATACAATACTCCAGACACTTGGCCACCAAGCGTTTTTACTGGGCAGGTGTAAACTGAGATTTCTCAAGATGGGCTTCTAGTTTAATACTATGCCAGCGGTCTGAAGTCGTCAGTAGCAGGGACCTTCTTATTCAGTGACCGGATCGAACACCTACATGTGGACCTCATCGGACCTTAACAGCCTTCTGAAGGCAGGTGGTACTGTCTTACCATGATAGACCGTTCCACCTGTTGACCGAGGCATTCCTACTTGAGATTACCAGCACCAAAGGGGCAGAGGCGATCATCAGCACGCATATCTCCCACTGTGGTATGCCGGCTAGGTTCACATCCTACCAAGGGCGCCAGATTCAGTCAGATCTCTTCATAAGCATCACTCACGTCCTTGGTGTTCAAAGATCCTACTTCTTTGATGGACATATCATCCTGATGTGCCTGTTATCAAGCCTCCACAGGTTTGCAATTGCGCAGATGACGTATACCATTGTTCAGCAGTTGTTGACATGGACGTCATGGGAGTGGTAGTGCATTGTTCGGTTATATTTCATCCAATACAGTATTAAATAATATCAAATACGTGTATTTCAAGATATAACAGTTTGCTCAGATGTTGGAAGTTGTTTGTTGTTCCAAGATGTTGAAAGAGAGTCAAGTGATAGTTATTTCAAGCGAACATTTCAAGGTTTAAGTAATGCTCTAAATGTTGTTCAGAAACCTTTCGAATGTTTCGACTCAAAAGGGAAAATTTTAAAAATCACACTGAACGGATTTGAACAAGAAATTTACAATCTGGTAACAATTTTCACTCATATTAGTGAGTCATTTAATGAATAGTCTTTTTTCTCAATGACTAGTGAAGATTTTACATTTGATGCATTTCCATTGGAATGCATTTGAACTTCGAACGACCAGTATTTTTCATTCAATCAAGATTATCCTGAAACTCTTATTTTCTTATTGTCAACAACAAAGAAAATAAAAAGCCACCATCTATACAAGATACAAGATAACCAAGATTGCATTAAAAATGAAATTCCAGTATCCAGCCATATCATATCTACTTTTTTAAAACCAGCAAAGTTGAATACTCCTTGTTTTTTTAGTTAAAAGGAAAGTGTACAACTCACTTCATAACTTTATGATCAATTATGTTTTATTGTCTATAAAAATAACACACACGATGATCAGATAGAATACAAAGTAATAACAATCAAAACATGAGGGAGGTTACAGCAGTGTAACCTCCTTACAACGTAATTACATAATATCCAAACACTCCTGACATGGTCAATGAAAAGTTGTTGAACGATCTAAATTAGAAGAAGATTCCTAAACAAAAGAAACCTCATTATATAGAAAGTCCTGCGGAAATAGGATACGTTCTTAAAAGTCATAACCTAATTCCAGCAAGTAAACAATGTGATGAGAATAGTCTACACTACACTACAATTGCAAGTTCTACATCAAAGCCAGTTCGAGGACAGTTTCGACTCATAGAAAATAACAGTTTGAATATTTTAAAAGTATAAGATCTGAATATATTAAGACAGGGAGAGGAACACCAACTGCTAAAAGTCTTCCAGTTCTTCAATTGCCTAATAAGGTTCCTGTTCTGATAACTGTAAAACCAACTCATATTCTGATAAGTGTAAAACCAGCTCCTGAACAGAAACTGCTTCCTAAATTAAATTAAAGTGTTAAAAAGCATTGGTTTTCATCAGCTCTTAAACCATCAAAAAACAGACTCTTTTAACTCCTAAAATCTTCAAGTATCGTGGTGAAGTTGCCAAATTGAAACCGACAGAGGTCATTTTCCAGCCTGTTTGAAATACTCCAGTGAAAGAGAGTTCAAATCACAAACCCTCAGCATTCCAGCAATCATTCAGAATCTCCTATACGATCTGGATCCAGGTCCAATAGCAATTAGTTCAACTACTTGTCATGAATGCTTAAAGATATCAACCTGAAAACTATTCAAACCAGCTACCTAGGATGAATCAACCAGAACTTATTATCTCATAAAGAAACCAATTATTTAAAAGTATTTATACTTGGATGGAGAAAGAAAATTAAGTGGGGGAGACTGTTTCGTCCGTTAAAGCCTTCCACAGGGTTGCAGTGGCGCAGATGACATGCGCCATTGTTTAACAGTTGTTGATATGGACGGCAAGGGAGTGGTAGTACCATCGTTCGGCGTGCTTATACTAAGCTTGTAGTCACCTCTGCGCTTATTATTATTTTATCCAATACAGTATTCAATAATATCATATGCATGCTTTATTTCAAGACGTAATACATCCTCAGTCCAACGGGACCATGGAGTGGAGGCATAGGTACTCAAGTCATCCCTCAGAGCTACGATGAACACAGCGGGATGGGCAAATACTCTGTCAGATGCCCTTTTGGATCTTGGGTCGGCAGCAAGGGAGATCATCGGAGAAAGCTCTGCGAAAATGGTTTTCGGACAGTCTCCGCGCCTTCCAGACGCTCAAGACCTTCTTGCGAGGCATGTTGAAAGATCTGCGACTGGCGCCTCACCGCAACAGCACGACCAGAACCTTCGTACACGATACCTAAAGGAGCGTACTCCCATTTGTTCCTAAGGGATGGAACAGTGAGGTAGTCCCCCTTACATGGGACTTTATAAGGTAATATCTCGTCACGAGAAGACATTCTTTGCCGATGACAGTGGGAGGAATGATGTGAAGTTAATAAACACAGCTGGGTGGAGCAAAGAGGTCATGTGAAAGGGAGTTGGCACTGGCTAAATCACTTCTAATATTTCATTTCTTACGCGTTCAAATTAATATTTTTTTTCCAGTTCTCTAATTTATATTTCAGAAGGAAATCCATTGGTAACCTCTCCCCAGCTGTTGTGTTTCTGGGTGAGTACTGTGTGCAGCTGTCATTTTATTTTATAAGTTTTTAAACAACTTATTAGACCTGGAATTTGGATTAGGCAATTTATTTTTTCTTCACGGTCTGGTAAATAAAAATCTGGACAGTGTAAGCCCTCCGTACTGTTTTGCGTTAACAGGGTATCACAGATGTGGTTCATCACCACGCACTATAGTCATGGCTATCGAGAGGCGAATGTTCGTTAGCAATTTATTTTAACTCCCATACCACTAGTAGTAGGCATGTACTAGGTTGCCGCCTGTCAGATGACCCTCAACTTTAGTACTATTTTTAGCCTATCCCTTATTTACATGTTCCCGATTGTGCCCAGCGTTCTCCGCTTTCACAGGGGAATAGCCAGATCCCACGGGATGCGTAAACATACAAATATTTATAGATGCTTATTCCGCTATATTATAGTCATACTTGGATAAAAAATGTTCTATTTTAACTTTCTAAACCACCTTGTACCAATTAATTTAGAAATCCTGTATTCTTTTTCAGAGTTGTCATTCCTCTGTGTGGCGGTAATATTGATACAACTATTTTGGGGAGATGTTTAGAGCGTGGTTTAGCGGTAGATGGACGTCTGGTGAAATTTTCAGTGACAGTTAGTGACAGACCAGGAGGAATAGCAGATCTCTGTAAGCTAGTGAATAAAACAGGGGTGTCAATAAAGGATATAATCCATGAAAGAGCATGGATTGCATCAGATGTATTCAGTGTTCAGGTAATAAGATCAATAAATATTGACTGCTAATGCAAAACCTATTTAATCACTATTTTGCCTATTACCTTTTTTTTTAATAAATTATTTCCTAGCTTTTTTCCATATATAAGTATACACATAAATAGCCTTCCAATGCTGACCTAATTTAGCAAGATTAGTGCATTATCCAATGCTTTTTGGCTTAACTTAGTCAAATAATGGATTGAATTGGTCAGGGATTACAGTCAAATATTACACAAATAAACAAATATTTATTTTATTTTGCCAACATTTCGGCCTAACTTAATCAATATGAATCATGCTAATATTTAGAATTCAACTACCTTTCTGATGTTCAGTTAATTTAAAATCATCTGACTGAAAATGTTTCTATTTTAATCATTTTTCAGTAGTTACAATCGTTTTGTTAGTTATAATTTTAAAAAATGAACATATCATAACTAGTTAAAAATTAGGGCCTACAAAATTGTTTAATTATAGTTTTAAACTTGCCAAATTATAAGGAAAACTTGGTGAAAAATATGATCAACATATACAATGTTAAGCTACATGGCCTGGGTCATTTCAAATGTATTTGCTTATATTATAATATCAGTTTAGCACAAAATATATTTATAAGATCCTATTAAAATGATATAAAATTAATAAAGTATATAACAAAAATATAGCACATGAAGTGGTGTAGTAATATTACAAGCATGCATACGATTTGTGTCTCACTTCCATCGTTTATTCTTCTAGGTGACAGTAGTGTGTGAAACTATGGACAAAGAGCATGCGAACAAGCTTCGACAAGTATTGAGCAAGAATTATACTAAAGTTGTGTTTGGAGATCACAATCAATCACAATCAACTCTAATATAAATGATTCCAATAATACAATAATGTATAAATAAAGTGACTAATGCAATTAATTTGAAATGTTTTTGTAAATATGAAAAAAATATTTTTTTCTTTAGATATCTTGCATGGATGTCATGCTAATAATCAATCAAAAATATTAAAAATGATGGTATCACAGTCAAAGGTAAATTTGACAACTAATAAAATAGGAAATACTTTCAACTTTTTCACAATTCATGTGAAAATAAATCATATTGTGATATGAGTGGAAATTAGTTGACTGTATAATTCTAATAATGAATTAAATTGGTCAGGGGGTGCAGTCAAAGATAACACAAAACTTATTTTATTGTGCCAACATTTCTGCCTAATATGTAATTTGTGTTATCTTTGACTGCACCCCTTGGCCAGTCCAATCCATTATATTGTGTTATATTTTTACGTGTTTTTTTTTTTTAATAATAGCTTGTAATTTTAGCATAACTATAATGTTCAAGGATTGTTAGAGGTTATTATAGAATGTTCATAATCTAAATGAAATACTATTGTAATGTTTTATATTTTATAGAAAGCTGCTTTCTTGTTTATTTATTTTGTTTCATAAATAAATCAAACATTACTTGGATGGGTACTAAATTTCAATTTCAAGCACCCTCCATATTTTTTAGTAAATTTGGAGTACTTGTATATTACAGGAAACTCAACCTTAAAAGTACATTTGTTGTGGTGATTAACCATATAACTTTCCTATTTTTTTTGATAGGGGAGGTTAATACACCTCTAGGATACTATCAAATTAAAAGAGGCACATACAGAAATCAATTATATAAATACATATCCATGCTTAAGGAAATAAATATTGAATCATGAATATTGTTTCTTCAAACTTTGTTGAATCTCTAAAACATCAACAATATCTTCATCTGACAAGCTACTATCATCTTCAATATCACTATTGTCATAATAAGGTACTGTTGTAAATGTATTCCCTGAAACAAAAATAAATTAAAAACTAGCATTATTAAGAGAAAAGAAGAATGTAAACATGATAATTCTCTTTATCACTCCTAATTTTTATTGAAATAGGCTGAGACAAAACCTTAAAGGTGATGAAGATAAGGAAATCCAATGATAAGAAATTGAATGAATAAATTAGTTTTAGAAGTCAGTAATAAGCTAAATTATTTATTATATGCCAACACTTCATTCTAATCTTTATGTCAACATTTGTGCTGAAAAATATAAAACAAAATAACATCAACAGTGCAGTACCCAAAAACAATAAAACAGTTACATAAACAATAATATTGGTATGGATAACAATGAAATGAAATGAGCAGTAGGTAAAATTATAAAATAATTTATAACAAAAAATAGCAAGAGTGAAATGACATCTATGAAGATACAGGGTCATTCCTATGAAATGTCTCTCTTTATTATGTCAAAAGTTCAAAGTGGAATTAGGACTTCTGTTGTTTACTAGGATTATGTTTACAGATTATAATGAGCTGATATCAACCATCTGTTTTTCAATAATTTTTGCTATCACTAAAATTGAATGAACATTGTTCAGTATGACATCATATATAAAAATATAAACGCATGATTTCAATGTAACATTGTTTATGAGTTTAAACTTAGACACTCAGTATCCCAAGCTACAAGAAACATTATCACCACATTCAGGGAAGGTTGTTGTAACAAACGGACCATTCACCATTGGTTTGAGAAATTTCCAGCTGGTGGCACAGATTAATTTATAAATAATTCATTTCTCCTTTCAACCTGGAGGTGAAACCATCATATCCAATATATCAAATGCAGGGAAATTGACATGATGTAACAAAAACTTATCAAAGAACAACCTGCATTAATTTGGTTAATCGGAAGGGAACTATACTCTTACACTACAATGCCAAACCTCAAGTTTCACATCACATAGAGAAAAAACTAAACAATAATGTGCGACATGTGACTGGAGAATGTTCAAATAAGGTTAAAATTAACTATAATTATATTGAGTCATGAATTATGATTATATACTTGAAAATAAGGTAAATCTATATCTGGATAGTGAATTTAACGCAAATTGTAAGAATGAAAATTCTGAGGAGAGGTAATGCTGAGTGAGTCGGTGAAAATAATGAAAAGAACTGAACATTGGAAAAGGTCACACAATGACTGGCAAAGAGATCTGTGTTTGAGTGAAAACTTGTTCCTAATCCTCCAGCATTGCTGAAGAAGTTCACTACTAGTCTTTTCTTCAGGAAGGTTGCAGAGGAGCACCTATCAGTGGCCCAATTTCAAAAAATAAAGCTCTAGCCATTTTAAAAAAGTTGAAAACCATCATGAAGCCTGGATTTAATTTTGAAATGAACAACAAAAATATTACAAAAGACTGTTTATTTCTTCTGGTTTAGACCGTGTAGATAAATTTTCTGCCAACGTTTCATCAACCATGTTGCTGACTTCCTCCGGAAGCCATGCTGGAGGAAGTCAGCAGCATGGTTGGCGGAAAATTTATCTACACGGTCTAAACCAGAAGAAATAAAAAAAGTCTTTTGTAATAATAGTGGTCGTGGAATCCTAAAAGAATATTTAACAAAAATATTGCTTAACTTATACAGACGTTCTAATCATAAAAAGATGGAGAGTTTTACATTTTAAAATTCTTGGGGATGTAAAAAAAAAACTCATAAAACATAGAAGATCTCATCAGGCTTTTCAAGAGTGAACTGATCTGAAAAGGAAACCAATTAAATAAAAAAAATTTACACCTAGTTGACTATGTATTTCTGACATAAGAAGTGCTTGATAGAATCAAGGTATATTGAAAATTACCATACAGGTCGAAACGCCTAATAAATGAAAAATACAATGAACTGGACTGAAGGTGTTTTTTTTTTTTACATCCCCAAGAAAATATCTAATTAGAGTCCAGTACCCTTAAACCTTAATTAAAGAACTCCAGTTGAAACCCTATCACCTATGAAGAATAACACAAAAAACATAGAAGATCTCATCTATCACCTAAATTTTAAAATTTTTTAAAGTTGAAAAATAAAATATAAGACTTTTCTAAATCCAACTGCAGTAATTCTTAGTTGTACTTTTTACATACATAACCTTTTTAGATGTTTTCAAATACGAAATAAGATCTTAGAACTGTAGAGACTTATCAAATAAGTCAAAAACATTTTATTCTATTATTATATCCCCTTTTAATATACCTAAACCTCAAATTAACCAGCCGAAAGACTCATAAACATACTACACAACTTTAATTGGAATATTTACCTTTAATTGGTGTTTTGAATAAATCTGATTCATCATCTTCAAATAGTGATGGTTTTTGTGGCACCAATGAAAAACCAGAATGCCCTTTTTCTGGTTTGCAGAGCATATAACAAAATAATAATACGCCACTCAACAATACAATTATGAAAACTGGAAGAAAAGTTTTAAAAATATTAAAACTGACAAAGAATATCTCATAAAACTGTATCAGTCTAAATTAAGACAACTATTAGCACTGAAAAAAATGTTTTAACTGAGTTTTTATTATTCTTTTAAACTCAGTGAACCATAACTAATAGCCTGTTTAATGTATTATTTTTTATGTAAATGCTAAACTCTACTCTTCAAGGGAGTTTTAACCATAAATAAAATAAAGTTTAAATTTGGAATTAAAAATTCTTAATCCTGTTTTTAGCACCAACTCTGCATAATTTATATAAATAAAAATAATTTAATATTTACAAATTATACCTTCAAAATGACACACTACCCAATAATTTCCCTTCATTTATTAGAAAATTTGTATTTACTTTTTTCATCCCAACATTATCTGTCTTAATAATATTTTGTTGCCTTCTTTAATTTCACAATAGAAATATAATTTCCATTTACTATAAGATAATTTATAAATATGTATATAAACTAAAAAAATAAATTATTTGAATTCATACCAAGGCCATCACAATTTTTTAATTATCATAATGTTTTCAAAAACATTGTTACTTTTAAACTAGCCAGAGATAAAAAAGTATTAAAAAATATATATAACTTATAAGGGTAAAATGGATCAAAATATTAATTTACCTGTTAACAAAATAAAAACAAAACGAGGTAATCCTATAACACTTTCCAATTTTACAATATCAAATATAATTTGTTCAGGCTTGTTGTTGGTTACTTTAACAAGTTTTGTAGAAGAAGAATACCCTTCTGCTGATACAGTTGCAGTGTACTCCCCTAAACAATCATAAAAAATATGAACAATGGTAAACTACATGTAATAATGAATTGCATAGAGCTTGACACAAAATATCAACTTCTAATATAACAAACCAAGTTTAGATGAAAAATTAAGAGTTAAATTTGTTACCTATGGGAAGGGGAATCCAAAAAGCGCCATTTTTATTCACTCCATAAGAATCATTTTTTCCTTCAATGATTATAGAGGCCTGTAGAACTGGATGATGATTAGAATCAATTATGTAACCTATAATTAAAAATAATTTAATTGTTTCACATCGTTTATATTCATACAATAATAGAAAAAGATGAAATGCTGTAAAAATCTACTTAGAACTCACTGTTCATAATATTCTTATAATTAAATCAAATGCAAGAAACTATTTTAACATACTATGATAGAAATGTATGATATGATCTTATGATATAACGGAGATAAGGAAAATAAACCCTAAAAATAAAAATGGCCCAGTATTAGTGAAATTAAACTCGATAATTTAGAAAATAGATATTATGGAAAACAATTCTAAATTAATGAAACTGGAAGAATTTAAAATGAATAAAATCAAAGATTATATGCCAAAGGCTGTCAGAGAAATTAGAAAGGAATTACTTACATTTATGATATCCCATTGGGAGAAAGGAAACAAGGCTACCCACAGATATGACAAACTATTAATAATAGTTAATAAATGATAATTTGTTTACCCTAGAAGAGCTGCAGGCCCAAGAAGCCATAAGAAAAAGAAATTTGTGAAAATTTATTGAAAAACCCTTCTGATATGAGATTTTACCGGAAGATTGTCACCTATGATGAAAAGTGGGTTAACAGGCGAAATCCGAATACCTGTGAGCAATGGCTATAACGAGGTCAAACTGCTATTCTGGTTGTTGCAAGGGGGCAATTTGAAAAAAAAAACCATGTTTGCATTATTTGGAGCAGATTTAAAAATCTTCCAAAAAATAAAAATATTATACATAGGGTTGGGGAAAAAGTAATTTCAGTTTTTCTCAATAGATGGCTTTAAAGTTTCATATCTCAGGTAATACTTATTCAATTAAGCCATATTATAATGAAAATGAAAGGTTACAGTCCATAGAGCATGCTGGATATATAGGTAGCATAATGAGTTTACTCTATGGAGATTCCAGGTCATTTGGTCATATTTTGCATTTTTACCGGTGAAAAGGGAAAATGAAGTGCAGGACCATAGAAAATTGTATGGTGTTAATGGTGGATTTATGTGAACATCAATGGCGAAACTGGTTTGCTCATTCTTGTTCTGGAAATTTCAATATTAACGATAATTCTTGTTCTGGCCTCATTGAAAAAGTTAGAGAAATTCTTCAAAAAATCGAGGTATACAGACATATTTCACCTTAAGACATCACTACTGATCACAACTGAACTAAACATAGACTATACAACAGTTTTGAACTATTAACATGAGACTGGATACCAAAAGATGTTCAATACTTGGGTTTCACATGAATAAACAGAGGTAAATTCAATGGACCGAGTTTCCATTTATTAACCAATCAAATTATTTTTTAAATTAATGATTATAAGTGATGATACAGTGATTCATGTACGTATGTGTGAGAAATGATCACTTTTAGTGATTCAGTGATAAGGTGCAGAAATGATCTAGTTCAAAGCCCAAAGAAACTTCACAAATGGAAACAAAGCCACTAATGGTGCCAAAGATGGTAATGCTGAGAAACACTTTAAAAGCTTGATCAAACAGATAGGATTGGAAAGGAATTGTTCATCATGAAACCTGGCCAAACCATTAATTTGATTCTACCCCGTCAACAACTAATGAGATTGAAACAGGCAATTCAGAACAAACGGCCGAATTGATCAATAGGAAAGGGATTGTCTTCCATCGTTACAATGCTATACCACACATATCTTTAGTGACTCAGTAAAAACTGAGAGAGCTTGGCTGGGAATTTGATGCATCCACCGTACAACCTGGAATTCACTCTACCTGACTACCAATTTTGTCAGTCATTGCAGAAGCCTCTTTATGGTGTAAAGTTAGTATCAAAAGATCTTTCTAAAAATTAATTGGTTCAGTTATTTACCCAGAAACTTCTACAGTGACTGAATTATGGTTTTAGCAGAAAATTGGAAAAAAGTCATATATAAAAATGACATTTATATCATTCATTGATTAGTTTGAAATTTGAATGAATAAATTTTCTTTTTAAAACGTGAAAAAAACACAACAGAATTACTTTTTCTCCAAACCGATATATCAATAAAAAAATTGTGAGAAAATGATAACAATAAATAAATTAGTAACCTGTAATTCCAGGTTTATTAAAAGGAGTATGGACAGCAGGTAGTGTGAAATGGGAAGATTCCAGTTCAATGCTGACATCTGTAAAGGTTGCTTCGTGAACAATAACAGTTACAATCTTTGTCTTATGCAACGGGCACATTATCTAAAAATAAAAATTATATTAAAATGTAAGTATCTTCAATATTTTCCAAAAATTGTTGTCATTTATCAAAGGCCCAAACCTTGAGAGCATAAAACCCAGAAGGCAAAGTAAATTTAAACAATCCTTGATTTGAAGAAACATGAACAGTGTATGCAGCTGACTCATTTACTGAGACTACAGCTTCTCGCATCGGATTGTTCATGGAATCAAAAACTCTTCCCTTAATGCCTAGAAATAAAAAAAAAACACATGATGATGATTCAACAGAAATAGAATAAACTCAATAATAAACAGTAGTATTAATTATAATATAATTAAGAAATTATACTAACAAGTAACTTGTTACTTAGGTCAAAAGAACTAACCTTGCATTGCTTTATACAACAAGCCAACTAAGGGTTTCAAATAACGTCGCCAAATATTAGGGATTGCTGTTGGTAATACATAACTACAACAATCAGTTTGGGCAGATAACTATAAAAAATAAAGTAACAACCTGTAAATGATTAAATTAAAAATACATTTTATTTAAAATATATCCAATATGCTTCCTTCCTCTTTTAATTAGCAAATTAAAATATTTTCCATCAACAAATCAAAATAATACATCATTCCAAATACTACTTACAGCAGTAATATTATAAGTGTGGTGCAGCATGTCTAGAAGTAACTGTTTTAGAGATGATATTTTTGTTACACTTCCAGAACATTTACCAACCTAAACCATTAAGATCAAAATTATATTAAAATCAAAATACATAAAATAAATCATTCTAGAACATTATAACAGAATACCTAATATACAGCAAGTATGAAATTATAATACTCATCTAGATAAATAACAATTTGTGATTGTGGAACACATGGACAATTTGAAAATAATTTAGCTTTTCATCTCTTTAACCAATGCATTGTCTGAATGGATGATTGGTTAAATTGGATGAAACGCCCATTGATAAATCTGGAAAAATGGTTTATGAAATGTTTAATTTATCATAGAGTTTCCTAGTGAGCCCACTATTTATCACATAGCCATAATTACAAAGTGCAAAAGTGATGTATAAAATTAGTTTACAAATGTTTTGATGAAAGAATTGCTAATAACAATGGAAGATAGAAAAACAATGGTGGGAAATTAGGGAATATGTGGTTCTTCTACATATTGATCAAGGGGGATAAGCAAACCTTTGATGGTTAAACTAAAAAGACACATATTTAATGATAATTGTTGACCTTGATAATATATGTGGAAGAAATTGGTCCGGGTAGAGGTTGAAACGTTGGGTTGAGGTTGAGGTTCGAAACGGCTATCAATAAAGTTTTCTCAAATTATACGAGAAATTCATTGTGACCTTTACCCGGACCAATTTCTTCCACATAATAAGACACATATTTTAGCGATTGTTAAACTAGGGATCTTGAAATACAAACGTTGAAATGCTGCAGTAGATCATAGATGAAATTTAAGGGGAAGGTTTCAATGAAATGTAAGGTTAAGAGTGTAGCCAAAGAAGAAGATGGAACACAATAAAAAATAAGTTTCACTTATTAGTGTGTTTTTCTTCATTGATAACACCTCTACTTACCTAATTCTTAAATCGAAAGTCATAAATTTAATAGGGGTTAAGATAAATTGATTTTTAATGGAAAATAAATTTATTAATATTGAAAAGTTAACACACAAATATTGAAATTAAACACACATACATCTTACATACATATTGCATACATATACACATACACATCTTCTATATACAAATTATTCATTTCTATATTTTATTTAACAGATTGTGGGTTTTAAGAAAATTAAGTACGAATTTGATATTGGATTCGCCGTTGTTTAATAAAACTGAAATTTCTGGTTGGAGTCCTAATCTATAAAACTTGAAGCGTAAAATGAACAGTCTTGTAAGATGTGGCTGACTGTAAGAGTGTCACAGTGTTGGCATCTTGGCGGTGGTTCCCTGCTTATCAGGTGTGAATGAGTTAGGTTTGTATGTCCGATTCTGAGCCTGGCTATTGCGACTTCTTCTCTGCGATTAGTGCGATTAGATGTGGTCCGTGGCTTAACTGTTTTTTAACATTTTTCAACTTACATGGTGGACCTTCGTCCCACATGGACTGCCAGGCATCCGATATTTCTCTTTTCAGAGGAAGAGCTATTTCCTGGGGCGTTAAAATGGCAGCGCCTCGGCCTGGGAGGGTGAGTGCTTGCTTGGCGGCCCGGTCCGCGAGCTCATTCCTATCAATCCCCATGTAGCTCAGAATCCATATAAAGTTGACCGACTTTCCTAAATCTTCCAACATAGAGAGGTATCGGTGAATTTTTAGGACTATGGGATGATTCGAGTACATGTTTTTTATTCCTTTAAGTGAAGTCAACGAATCAGTTCTTATGGTTATTGTGTTGATAGCAATGGACATAGCGTAATAGAGGGCCGAGGCTATTGCATGAAGCTCCGCTGTGTATGTGCTACATAAATTATAAAGTTTCATTTTATGGGAAGAGTTGGGGGTAAAGAAAGATGAAACTGTAGACATATCGGATTTTGACCCATCTGTATAGATTTGGAAAGAATTAGGCATACTCTGGATGAGGTTCGAAAATTTGATTTGGTATTTGGAAGGTGAGGTATGACTATTGTTTAGTCGAGAGAGAGAGAGAGTGTATTGTTTTTGGAGCCTTGTGGATTCAAGGAGGAATTGGAAGTTCTGTTTTGCTTATTGAAATATTTTTAAGGAATTCCGTGGCTGAATAAATTCTTTCTGTAAATTGGATGGATGAATTTGGTTTGTTTCAAAAGTGTTGGAAAATCTTGGGTTGAAAATGTATTTGTAGGAGGGATGTCCAGTCTGAAAACGTAATTTTGATATATAATTTACTGCCAATTTTTTTCTTCGAAATAAGATGGGGTTATTCCTGCTCCCGAACAAAAACTCAGGATAGGGCTAGTTCTAAATGCACCAGTCGCGATCCTAATGCCCATATGATGTACAACATCCAGTTTGTTAAGGATCCGAAAACGGGCAGAGCCATATATGAAGCAACCGTAGTCTAGTTTAGAGCATATTAATGCCCGATAGAGTTTCAGCAGTGTGTATCGGTCAGAACTCCAGGAGGTACCACTCAGGTATCTTAAGATGGTAATTCTTTTTGTGGTGTCTGATTTTAATTTGTTTATGTGCAGTTCCCAAGTCAACCTTCGATCAAATATCATGCCCAGGAATCTGTTACTATTACTGTATGGGATTGAAGAATTTCCTAGAAATAGTTTGGGAGAGAGAGGTGTGTTTTTGACTGAAATGGAGACATTTGTTTTTTTCAGGAGAAAATTGGAGACCGGTGGAAATGGACCAGTTATTGATTCTATTTATGGCATCCTGAAGTTTGTTTTGAATAGAGGTAATGTTACCAGGCATACATGGCTAGTTCATCCGCGAACAACAGCGGTTTGACATCTCTTGGTAGGTTAAGACCTAATTCATTTATCGCGAGGCAGAATAACGTTGGGCTGAGGACACAACCTTGTGGGACACCGTTGATCTGTTCGTGGTCCTCGGATAGTGTGGATCCTATCTTAACCCTAAAATGACGATTTTTGAGAAATTGTTCAATGTAGCAGAACATTTTTCCTCTTATGCCTATGAAAGATAGCTTGGTGAAGATAACAGAATGTTTTATGGTATCCAAAGCCTTATGCATATCAAAGAATACTGCTATTGTTTGTTGAGCATTTATGAAGGTATATTGGGTTTCCGCTTCTATTGTAACTAAGTGATCTAGGGTGGAGTGGCCTTTGCGGAATCCGGATTGAAAAGGTTGGATTAAGTTATTGTTTTCTATTATCCATATATATCGGACAAGTAATTTCATTTTCTGTTTTAGTTTGGAGACTTAAGGGCTTTTAGTTGGAATTTTTCCACGGTCTTAACATTTATGTGAGGTCTCTTTTTACTTTTCAATATTAATATATTTTGTGGAATAGCCATAAGTCCACTGGTTTCTTGATAATGTTCTTTTATCTATCTTGATTTTTTCTATATGTTGATATGGTCTTTTGTCTTATGTTTTTCAGTTGTTTACTATTATTTATTTTTTCCTGTTCTGCTTTTTGAAGTTTGGTGAGAGTATGTTTATTTTTCAAATTCTGAAGTATTTATCAGCTGTTTTTATCTAACCTTATCCAGCCGGGGTCGAGTAACCTTCCTTTTGATTCATTAGTTGCATTTGAGCCTTGGAGGTGGTGGGATGTTTCTTGGGTGCATTATTAACTTTTTGTTTTGCTGTTATTCTCTTTCTACCCTGAGGATGCCTGAATAGGCGAAATATCAGACAGATAATTTCATTTTCTGTTTTAGTTTGGAGACTTAAGGACTTTTCGTAGGAATTTTTCCACGGTCTTAAAAAAAATAAATTTATTATGAGAAGAAAAGAAGCAAAATAACAACAGGAAAAGCTGAGCAACACTGACACAGAAGAAACAGCTTAATCCTACTAATATTATAAATGTGAAAGTTTGTATGTTTGTCTCTCTTTTATGCAAAAACTACTGAACGGATTTGGATGAAACTATACAGTAATGTAGGTTATACAACAGAATAACACATAGGCTACAATTTATAATAATTTTGTGTAATTTGGTCATAATTTAGGATATTTGTTTAGTTAAGGCCTCCCTTATGACATAGGTGATAACCAGCACCGTCTACATTTCGCTACTGGCACTTTCCCCCACCACTTTCCCTCCTCCGCCTCCTCATTGTTTATCTGCCTAGCTCTTATTTTGTTTTCCGAAATGGTTTGCATCAGTTGCAGAGTGTCGTACACTGATTTTGATGCCAGAATCGGCATAAATGAAGTTTTTTACGTTCAGTTTCTACAAAAGTTTCAGTTTCTATCAAAGGAAGAAAGAATCGCTAAATAATGAGGAAAAATTCAAACAATACCATCAGTGATTTACACTTACTTTTAAAAAATATCTAACTAGATGAGTGAACAGCCACATCCTACTATCCTATCCTACTAATATTACAAATGCGAAAGTTTACAGTAAAGGTTACAGCAAATAACCGCGATTAGCTACTGACCCTATGTTGGAGGTTATATTGAGAATTGGCTATATCGAAGTACTTTTTAATAATGAAATAGTACTGAATACTTTGATCTATTACATTTCTGTAATTTATTTATTATTAACAGCACAATGAAAAAAATTAATTAATATTAAATTTTAATTGTATTTTATAATCCTACTAATATTATAAATGTGAAAATATGTATGTTTGTCTCTCTTTCACACAAAAACTACTGAACGGATTTGGATGAAACTTTACAGCAATATAGGTTATACATCAGAAAAACACATAGGCTACAACAAGCGCCCTTTATTTAGGGGGGCACGAATGAAAAAATAGTTCATTCGCGATTTAGGGGGGCACGCACACAGTTTTTTGTGTGCTATGGAGCATCCATTATTATACATAATTATAGGCAAATCACATGATCATAGTTGTTAAAATAACAGAAAGAATATGAGTGAAACTATTGTTTTGATATTTTAATAAACTTTTGAAATCTTTCTATAAATATTACATGTTTATTTGTAAGTTATTGTTGATTTTTTCCCCGTCTGCTTGTTGTGCCCCCTCCCAAAAAAAATCATGGGTCCGCTCCTGGGCTACAATTTACAATGATGTTGTGTAATTTATTCATAATATAAAGATAAATGTCAAGTAAGTCGGATAAAATTCTGCTCTCTGAGTAGCTTGTTTTATCCGTGTTTCTTACTCGGAAGTTTTATCCGGGGTTCTTTACTCGCAAAATCTACATATTTTTGCTTAACGAAACATATCAAGTTACATGTTTTACAGGAGTATATTGCAGTAGGTGTAGGACCGCCAAAACTAAAAACACATTGATAAATTACCTACATTGTACATCATTCTAATCCTTTTAGTTTTAATTTCTCGCTGCTGCGGTACGACAAGTGAAACCGTTATACTAAGTAATCTTTTTCAATTAATTCAATAACATTACATAATAATCCTTTACTGACACGAACAACAGTAAACTTCTCTCCGTCCTGTTTGTTAATCAGTGTCAATGTAGGTTTCACGGCTGAGCTAATCCGTTTGTGATAAAATTTGATATAGATAATCTCAAGCCTGGGGAAGAACATAGGCTACTTTTTATCAGCACACCACACAGGGGAAGTTTATATAAAACTGTAACCTGATTGACTAACACACCCAGCGGGCAACGCACAGCTGAAATCAATGAACTTATCATCTTGAAATTCGCAGATAGGTTCTTTGTATAGCTTAAATGAGCACTAAGAAAGGAATTTGAACAATTCCACCCCCAAGGGTTTATATAATAGGCGTTCAAAGATTGTATGGAATCAGTCATTTTTGAAGTTAAACATCTGAAATTTTGGATGTACGAGTAACTTATAGTTACAAAAAATTAAATTATTTATTTAAAATGATCTGTCACAAAACTTTATGTGGCAGACCAAATTCCACACGAGCGGAGCCACGGGCAAAAGCTAGTCCTAGTATATTTCTGGAAGCCCCTATAAGATAAGAAGCAATTTGTCTACAGATCCATGCCATTCATTTGGGAGTTGACCGGAATGCATACTATTCACAGTTTAAATAAAACAACAAAATGCCACATAAAACAAAAGATTTTATATTTAAGTGGGGAAAAAATGACTAACCTTTCCAGGACGAAGCTGCTTATAAGTTTCAATAAACATATCATAAACTGAAGATCTAATAATATCATGTTCTTGAGAGTGCCTGTAATACATACAATAATTAATTTACTCTGATGATTATAAATTAATGAGTTGGGCAAATATTCTAAATACAGTTCTCAAAAAACGTTATAGTTATGGATTGGTCAAAGATAAAGTATAAGTAAAGAAATGCAAACAAAAAGATAAATATATACATTTAAAGCAAAAGTCTTGACACAACAATGCAATAACAGATTGATGATAAATTGGAAATTTAATCAAGAAATGAAAAAAAAAAATGAAATATTCATATGTCAGAACATTAATGGCAAACATGGGTATATTTCATTATATTATAGAATTCAATATACTAAATATAATACATAAGATCTAATTATTTTTCCATTACTGTAGATTTTTTAAATATTTGTTTAGTAACGTCATAACTTAACCACCTGATGCTAAGAGATGCAAGAGAGTCTACTTCATTACAAAACATATGCATATATAGTGTCTCAGTTAATTAAAATATAAAAATACAAAATTGTTTTTTTCTCTAAGTGGCCCAATCATTTATTATTAATTTTTCCAAAGTGGTCAATTTCTCATTTCTAATATTTTTTCCACTGGCAAAAGACTTCTGCAGAGAGAAAGGTTCAGAAATACAAGACAGGTATATTAAATATCTTTTAAATAGGGAAGATATTATTTAACAACACTGCTGTCCTAAACTAGAGGAAATTTTTTTTTTATGTTATTTATTTATTGATATCTACAACTATATTAAAATAATACAACAAGTAAATAGGAGAGAAAAATTAAATAACAATCTAAAATTTTGTTTAAGAAAATCAGTTTCTAAAGAAACCCCATGCAGCCTTCATTACGTGAATAACGTAATGAAGGGTCATACAAGGTGAGTGATTTAGAATGATTTCCCAACAGAAAATCCAGAATAACTGAAATTAAAAATAATCAAAATTTAATTTTAAAAATGATTAATAAATATTAATTTAAAATACATACCTTAAACCTAATCCAGAACTTTCAATACTAATCATCAAGTCAAACTTGTGTTCTTCAATTAGTTTTAAAAATGCAACTGCATTAACATTACTTTTAGATTGTGAAAGAATACTTGACACAACTTGATTAGAACTATTTTCAGAATTGTAACAATCAGTCATTGCAATATCATCAACTGATGGTATAATAAAAATAACTGACTCTTTTAAGATTCTATCAATAATTGGATCATGTAATTTGTACCCTACAAACAAATGTCTTGCTAATCTCAGAGCTAATTCTCTACCAGAGGGTTCAGTACTATATAATCCACCAACAACAGCCACATGCAGTTTATTTTCATTTGAAGAAGCGACCTAGAAATCATCAGAAAAAAATACTAGAAAACTTAACAGTAATAATATAATAAATATCAATAAATAAATTTTATATATACATATATATATATATATATATATATATATATATATATATATATATATATATATATATATATATATATATATATATATACACACATATACACTGATAAAAATACGTAAGAAAGATTAATGAAAGGAATAAATCAGTTTTGATTCAAAATTCATGTATGTTCTTTCGCAAACCCTTGATTATTTTTAATTGTTTCAATTCAGAGTTTTAGCATAAGTATTCAGTTGCGAACCGATACAGTAAATTCTAATTTAAATCTCGGGCAACTGGTCATAGTCGTTGGAATAGGCAAGTTGTGATATTGGAAATCTTGACAAAATGTAGAGGGGATTTGCTATCCCCACCTTCGCTGCCGAGTGCAGGGCTCTCTTCTCATCCAGCCATCAACCGAGCGACATTGCTCCACTCTTCTACCCTAGAAAGATCATAGACACTCTAGACTCAATTCACCATGTGATCCTAGTGCCCAGTGCTAGTGTTTTGTTCATATGACTCTTCATTCCTAATTAATAATTAATATTTAATAGTTCCTTTTCATAAGATTATTCATGATTATTTTCTTCTTCAAGATTCATTATTCCTTTTTGAACATATCTCTTAAGTGATCTTTTCTTTTATTATGCTTTAACTTTACAATGATTATTCTACTATTCTGTATTTAGATTCAATAAACCCCACATGTTAGAATATCGGGCCGAATTCATTAAATTCCCCAACTCTACTCTACTAATATATATTTTATTAATCAGTCTAATCCATGATCAAACAATAAGTATAACTGGTACTGAAATGAGTTTCTTAGAACCGGGATTAGTAGTCTGAGATAAATTTTTTTGAGCCAACCTTATTCCCCTTTTCATTTTCTAATTAGTTACCACTTATTAAACAGGGGAATTTAAAGGTTTACATAGAGGGGGGGCATGACCTGGGAATATCAGGTTATAATACAATGCAACTCATTAGGACATTGGTCCTCACCTCACAGCTGTGGAGTCCAAGTATAGCACATTGGAGCAGGAGTTATTGGCCATAGTGTGGGCTATAGAACATTTCTGGCCGTACCTCTATGGGTGCAGATTCCATGTCCATACTGATCAAAGGCCCCTTCAAAGGGTAGGGAAGATAAAGGAATCCTCTGCGCGAGAATTGCAAGAAGAGTTCTTGAAGCAGAATAACGTGGAAATCGGCAATAACTGCTATGTTTTATCAAGATCAACATCATAGGTAAAGAGGAGAGGGAGTCATCTTGAGATATCTACCAATATCTGAGGGAGAAGGTGGGAAAGCAGTTGGTAAAATAAAAGAAGAAGGAACAGCGTCATTGGGGGAGAGCAGCTCAACAGATTGAAGATCGACAGACATACAAGACTTGAGGGGATTATTAATGATAAACAGAACCAAATTATTCGGAAAACACGTTCCTCTGGGTCATTCAAAATGGAATATGCCAAATAAGAGAATATGCACACTGTGACAATCTGGTCACAGCCAGGGATCCGGGATGACCAGGCTTGTGGAGTCCTTAAGGATGCGCCTAAACCAGGGATTTAGATGACTCTTCTACTCACTAACTCCATTTTAAGAAAAAGACCATCTGGAAGAAGATTCAGTGCCTCTGGAGAAGTGAACCGGATGTTCATCCACTGTAGTTTGATGGTCGAGACGATAAGAGAAGTCGAATAGCAGAAAGAGGTGATGTTGACATATCCCCAAGGTAAGACTAACCGATGGATCCTGGTAACCATCCGGACGCTCAAACGACGATACTTATGGTATGAAAGGAATGGTGACAGACATTATTCAGAATTGTGGGGTATGCATAAGTAACAAATATGACAGATATCCGCCTAGATGAATGCAGGAAGAAATGCCAATGTCAGAGACACCATTGAGAGACGTACAAGTGGATATTTATACATGGCAATGACACAAATAGGTCATGAATATTGACCTTATCAGTAAAGTGGCCTATGTCCACCCATATTCCATTGAGGCAGTGATGAAGACATTACAGCAGTGGTTCCAGTTTTACGGGGTTCTGGAATGGATATCCCATTCCATTGAGGATGGAGGTTGGGAATTCAAAAAGGCCAATGTTAGGGAAGAAATTAAGATTTTAGATGTGAAATGGAACCTCAACACCTCACGACAATGCACCTACTCATTCTTTGTTGCATTTGAGAGATTTTTTGGCCAAAAACAACAAGGCAATCATGCCTTAGTCACCATAATCACTGCATTAGACCCCAGCGACTTTTTCCTGTTCCCGAAACTGAAGAGACCTATGGAAGAGTGAAGATTTGCAACAATTGAGGAAGTAAATCTGCATTGCTGGAAGAGCTCAAGTGTATACAAAAAAAGTGATAATGAGAAGTGCTTTGAGGATTGGAAAAAGCGTTGCCACAACTTTTTGTATCTGAGGGGGATTAGTTTAATGGAGACAGCATGAATATTGATGAAAAAATAAATATTTGTTCACCTTCCTTTTTGAACACACCTTGTACATACACAATGTCGATGTATTCGTGTATTATTTTGTTGGATAATCAAAACTGATTAAAAAATTTAATTAATAAAAGATAATTATTACTTTCTTGTCAGTATTTTAACATTATTATAATTAATTTTACATATAGACGTGAAGAAAGAAAAATGTTGAATGAATCAATAACACAGGTCTGGAAAAAAAAACTTTTTTTAAGATTTTTTAAATATTTTATTTGGAAAGAAAAGATATGACAAGGACCGGGACTCGAACCCGGGTCTCCCACATATCTGTCTAATAAAGTTGAAGTTTTTGGAAAAAGTACAAAAAAACAGAAAATTGTGGATTTGTTTTTATTATTTTAACATGAAGTAAGAGCAAAAAAAAAAAAAACGATACCTAGCTAAAATGAGCATAACAGTGATGCGCCGCTGAAAACCTGCGACCCCAAAGAACTTGAGGGTTTCAGGAAGATGGGCATTTTCATACCAAACCCAGTAGAAGGTATTAAGGAATGCCTACAGAATCTGCAGGTACAGAATACGGCCCTGCATACTGAGAGATGGAAGATCCTTGGCAACAAGACCCACAAACATGGGATGTACATACCTGAATCTGTGGCCAAAGCCATTGAAGAAAAGAATGGAAGAATCTACCATGGGTTCCACAACCTACAGGTAAATTTTTTTCCAGGGAAGGACGCACCTACCCGGAAGTAGCTGTGTATGAGGAGACAACTGGTGAAGAGATGGGGAAAAAAACGGGCGGTGAGGGTGCGGCTGTGTCGGCGGCTGGCGTCACTGTGCCTGGGTCCACTTCAGGCCAAAGTGCATCTGTCACTGTCAAGCTTGGTACCAGGCGGCAGCGAACGGAGCATGGAGGCTGGAGGGATCGCAGGGTGGGGCGTCAGGCCATGGGGTTCTTTCCCCACTCCTATGAAACATGGTAGTGGATGAACTACTACACCTCCTAAATGAGGCGGGTTTCCAAGCGATAGGCTATGCAGATGACATAGCAATTATCATCGAGGGCTTTGATCAGCAAACTATCTCAGAGTTGATAACAATGGTACTAAGAATGGTGGTGAGATGGTGCACAAAAGTAGGATTGAACATCAATCCTAATAAAACGGTTATTGTACCTTTTAGATGTTTTAGGTCAAAAGATTTCATGTTAATACACAGGCGATTTGTAAAAGCAAGAATGATTATTTTAATCCACCCAATGGTCTAAATGTGTATACTGATGGATCCAAAGGGGAGTATGGTGCCGGCTCGGGATTCTGGTTCAGGGGTTGTCGGGGCACGGGTCATTACTTAGCTCTGGGCACGACACCCACTGTATTCCAAGCGGAAATATGGTCAATACTTGCAGGTGCCTTTGTTATGAAGGACCACAAGAATAAGGTAATCAATTTTCTCACTGACAGTCAGGCAGCATGCAATGCATTACAAAATGCAGTAACAAACTCTAGACTAGCGGAGGAATGCTGTCGAAGACTCGATGAACTAGCTGTACATAACAGTTAACATATTTTGGATCCCTAGGCACAGTAATATACCAGGAAATGAAAGGGTCAACAAATTGGTGAAGAAAGGAGCAGTTATTGCTCCAATTGTACCAGAACCATGGTGTGGGGTTCCCCTTCCCCTGGCTAAGGATACAATTGACAAACTAGCCAAGAGGAAGATAAAATTGCGTCGGGATAGAGCCAAGATAAGGCATACTAAACTTTTTATAAAGGATCCCAACGATAATCTTTCTGAGAAAATCAAGAAAGAAGCCGCTCACATGTCGAGAACCGACCTCAAAAGTATGGTTGAAACCATCACTGGGCACTGTAAACTCAGGAAACACATGCATCACAAGGGCATTGAACAAGAACCTCGGTGCAGATGGTGCACAGAGGAGGACAAAACCTCCTGGTACGTCCTCTTTGAATGTATAGCACTAAGTCGAAAGAGGACATTTGACCTTGGCCCTGGAGGACACAAGGAACTTCAAGAACTGAGATTCAAAGACTATCTAAAATTTCTCAGAAGTCTAGAACTAGGTTAGGGATCTTTAGGACTCAAGCACAATAGGCCTTTTTAGGCCGAAGTGCATAGTAATAAACAAGAGTCACATATAAATAATAATAACATGGAAATAACTTTCAAATCCCCACAAATGTTCCATTTATGGTCAGAGTAGCCGAGCTTATTAAGAACAAACTCAAGATTTTCGTAGCATTCTTTCAAATGGACTGTGTGTCCAGCAGGCACAGAAGTTACCATTGTGAAGAAGTACAGCTTTCAAAATCCTTTTTGATGAATCGATGAAAAGTCTCTATTTCTCTAGTTCATATGTGATTTTGAACATTTCCATGATTCCAGGTAGATTGTTGCAGAAAACTAGGTAACCCACTTGTGTAAAAAAAGGGACAAATTCCTCATGAAAATGAAACACCAGAGGCTAACATATAAAAGGCTAGCATATGAAATTTGTGACTTAACTAGGGGTGATGGAATTTATTCACTATTTTTTCCGTAACCAGCACAAAAAATACTGATAAACCCACTAGTTAAATATGCTACAATTTTTTCATCGCAGATCTGTGTAATTTGTAATTTTACCACATGCATAGAAACTCCTTCAACCATTAATACATTTATAGTTAGTAAAACATCACTTACGTGTTCTGACATTTTTATGTAAGTTAAAGAATTGTCAAAAAATTGAACGAGGTCGGGTGCATTTCTATCTAATGACATTAGTTCTTTATTAATTTCTTCATCAGTTAGATAACTGTCCATTGGTTGTATATTTAAAGCTTGACTAAAATCATATTCAACAGACCATGCTCCTGGATCATCCCGAAGTAAAGTAAAGTTTACCGACACACCAAGTACATCATCAGGAACAATAATAGATTTTCTAGTTTCACTCACATACCTGATAATTGAAATAAAACAAGAAAAACATGACTTGAGAATTATAATTATAAAAGTATTAGATAAGTTAAACAACAACTTAAAATAAATTATAAACTCAAATTGATAATAGACAAAAGTATATAAATTAAAAAATTAAACATTCAAACTCATAGTTTTCTAAAGAATCAAACAATTATTTTATCCATATTTATGATGATGAAATCTCTACTAAGCATGACAAGCTGATAGCTGAATAGGATGAATAACATGGCAACCAAGTGGGGCCACACCACATGGAGTGATAATGGATCTCCTGAACCAACAACTTTGACAGGATTCCACTGCTTTCATGTTTCCAGCCGTCAGGTGATACACTAAACTGTATTTCTGTCACATGATTGGCAACAAAGTCTTTCCATTTGTCAGTTTCTCCATGGATTCAATTCAAGACCAAACATGAAATGTAAAAGGCAACCTAGATAATCGATGATCAGCCTCAAGATGATGCATGAGCTTGAACAAAGGATGAGAAGGGGATATGTGATCTTGAGTTCTTATGTGGCCGTGTTCAGGTGGTAGAAGTGGATAACTTCAAAGTTCAAAGTTTTTGAACTTTGAACTTTCATAAAGAATTTCTCTTCTTTCATTCATATGCACTCACATGGATATTTTCACTTTGTTTTGATGCTAGAAATCATTGATGCCAAAATCATATCTCTATCGAATGTTTAACAAAAATTATTTTTTTCAAAGCATTCATTATTTCAACTTTTATTACTCAATTTAAATAAATGTTTACATTGTGTTTTATAACTACCTAAACTTATAAAAAGTAAAACCAAGTAGATAACACCTGAGGGGAAACAAGAATGTGAATAACTAAAGGAAACAAAAGAAGAGTAAAAAAGGGGTGAGAAATGAATTGTCACCAAAAATAGCTGACTAAAACAGGGTAAAAATCACTGATCGTTATTATTATTATTTTCTGAATTTAATATTTCAAATCAATTCAGTTAATTGAGGTTAGATAATCAGAGATTTACCGCAGTTGTCATTCTGTTTGCTAAATTAATTTATGGCATATTAGTATAGAATAGAAAAGTAGTTTTATTCCGGGACTAGATATTTTTAGAATCACAAACATGTACAGAAAAAAACCAAACACATACTTGGAGAAACAGCTACATAATAAAAATCAAAAGGTATTCACATAATAACCGAAAAAGTAAATAAAAAAAGAACATAAGATTTTGCTATGGAAAAAACCACAAAGGAAGATAAAAAAATAAAATAAAATAACAGTAAATATAAAACATAAAATGTAAAAAAATTACAAGAAAAGAGACTAAACAATAAAAGTCATCATATTTACTACTGATCGGCTCAAGCCAATAATTATATCTTCTTTGAGCGTATCTGTTAGGGTATTGAGGAGGTACTAGAGAATAGGGAAGAATAATGGTTAAAGCGGGGGAAGTTAGGAGATGATATGAAGAGCTTACAAGTAGGTTGTACGAGGTGTGGCTATTAAATAACGAGACTGACGTTGCAATAAAATTTATTTTTATTTTATACATAATTACTTACTATCACCTTCAATATACCCCCCCTTCTCTATCCCTACAACGCTCCATGCGAATTTTCCATTGTTGGAAACAGTGCTGGAAGTCATCTTCTGTCAGCTCCTTCAGGACGCGTGCCGCTTTCTCTTTTACAGCTTCCAAGGACTCGAATCTCGTCCCTTTTAATGAAGATTTCGCCTTAGGGAACAGATAGAAGTCACGTGGTGCAAGATCTGGTGAATAAGGTGGATGTTATAACACTGGGATGCTGTACTGGGCTAGGAACCTCTTGACAGATAACGCGGAATGAGCTGGCGCATTGTCTTGGTGGAGAACCCATGATTTGTCCTTCCACATTTCGGGTCTTTTTTTCTTACTCTTTCACGTAGTTTTGCAAGTACCTCAAGGTAGTATTGATTAATAGTTTGACATTCAGAAACCCAGTGAAGGTACACAATCCCATGAATATTGAAAGCAACGTCAGTCTCATTATTTAATAGCCACACCTCGTATAAGAATATGTCAAGAATGATGAAATAACTTAAGAGAACTTATTAACGGACGGGATGTTTGGAAAATGAGGGGTTTCCAGGAAAGGGTTTGGTCAATAGTGTTGCCTGGGTTTTTAAGAGAGCAGCTGAAAGTGATGGGGTGATAATTTAGGATCAATTTGAGGAAGCTGTGGGTCAATCTAAGGAGGTAATTGAAACCTATAGGAATGACCTCAGTTATCATTACACCAATTCCATTACACCAATTCATTCAGGTTTGCCAAGGTACTAATCATATCTACATCTTCCAGAATAATGATGAATGCTACTGGTAGCTCAGAAGGAGGAAAGGATAAAAATATCCGGAAATCATCAGCATATAGCTGGTGGGAACAGTCATTGATTGATTTAGATAAATCATTGATATAGCAGTTGAAAAAAGTGGAGAGGTACTTCAGCTCTGTTCTACTCCTGAGGACAATGTAAGGAAAGTAGAGAGAAATTGATTAGGAATGGAAACAGCTAGATTTCTATTAGAGACGAAGGATTGAAACCAGCAAATAGAGCTGTTCGAAAAAGACAGAATGTTCCAAAGAATCAAAAGCTTTAGATAAATCAAGTAGAATTAGTAGCTAGGTTTTGATCATTAATAGCAGCAAACTACAGCTGCATGTATGTCACTGGTGATTTTAAGGACAGATTATGCGGAGAAACAAGGACAGAAAATAGATTGGATCAAGAAGTTTGGACTGTTTGAGAAAATTTGGCATCTGTGATTGGACTATTCTTTCAAGAGGTTTGGAAAGGTTTGAGAGAATGGAGATTGGACAATAGTCTTAAGGTTTTTTAAAGGCAGGACTATCCAAGAAGTGATGAACATTGAGTTTTGTGGGGGAAAATTATCAAGAGAACAGCTGGTAGGATTTCCGGGATGTATAACTTCAGCTGTTTGACAGGAATCCCATTGAATTCCGTAGAGTGGAGTGGGATTTCGTTAGGGAAGAAATAAGATTGGTGGGTGAGATGTCGGAGAAATGAAAGTTATTGGGGTAAAAGGAAGGCATCAATAAAAAGTTGAAAGAAGATAACTTTGAAGAATTAAAAGAGATAGATAAAAAATACAAATTTACTTGATAGGGTGAAGCTGGAAAAACTACAGAGGAAGGGGAAAGAAAACACTGTATAATACAATTACCCTGGAGCAGATGCAGTTATAGTATAATTTCCTGGAGTGAGAATCCTCCAAAAGTCACCATCTTTAGCTGTTTTCATAGTTTTGGCAATTCCTTCAACTTCAATTGTAGCATTATATATTGGATTTCCAGAAGTACTTCTTACAAAACCTTTAGCTCCTCTATGAACCTAAAAAAATGAATTAAAAACTTAACATATAAAACACACATATCCCCTAATGACATAAAATAACCCCTACATACCACAATAATAATCATAATATGTTTATTTTTAAAAGAATCAATAAATTAAATAATAAATGTATAACTAAATTAATTCAATTAAGCAATGGTTTAATAAAATATTAGTACAGCACAATATAAAGAGTAAAAGTGAAACTAATAAACAATATGTATAAAAATGGTAGTGAGAAAAATTACAATATAACAAAAGCATATGATGAATAAAAATAAATTATTTATGTTTAAAAATGCACGGTACAAAGAAATAAATTAAAAAGTGTGAATATGTCTTTAAGACTCATGATCAAAATAAAAAATAAAAGATTCAGATGAATTCACCAAGATAAAACTAAATACATTTGTACATATTTATCTATGGTGAAGTATGCTACTGTTAAAAGTAGATTTGTAATTATAAGTTAGCTTAAAACTAGGTATGTATTGAATTAACCAAGTGTATAATAAATGTATAATAAAATGTTGAGCCATATAGAGCAGGGATCATCCTGAAGATAGTGAAAGAAGAAGAAACCAATAGCTAATATCAATATAAGAGAAAAAATGAACAAAATAAGTTTAAATCATTACTGACTGATTGGAATAGTTGGCACTTGCTTTATAGGTAGTCTTGCTGCAAGGAAATCAGCCACAGTTACATACACCAATTATTCATCATTATTCATAGATGACTAGTCAATGTCAAGATACGTCACGAGTCCCTATTTAGGCACATTATAAAAGGCTAAAGGCTCCACAAAGCAAGCAATGACAACAGAGTGAGGGGTATTAAACAGACAGTAGCAGAGGGTCTTGCAGTCAGCACCACATTATTCCTGCACAGGGACATCCAGCACAAGCACACCTAGGTTAATCCCAAAGATGCTTAATCCGTAATTCAGTATGTGTCTATAGACAAAAGACATCAAAGTGCGTTCACAACTTAAGAAGCTATTGTTGAAAAGATATTTTGACAAAAGACATCAAACACTGGCAAAAAATCGGCAAAATAGGGGACTGGGTAGAAAGAGAGAGGTTGTATTTTGAAAAATTCTGAAGTAAAAGCTAAATTAAAAATAGAGACAAAGAATAAAGTCAAACTCTAGGGTTTATAGTGTTCACAGCTGACCAACCGTAAACCCTTCCTCTGTCCTGTGGTGTCCCTCAGGATTCATCACTATCCCTATTTACAATTTATATAAAAGACCTTCCATCCATTATCCAACACTCACAGTACCATGTCTGCTCAGATGGTTTTCAAATTTACCAATTCTTTTCACCTTCTGATCTATCACTAGCCGCAGAAAAACTCCAAGATAATTAGAATCGAATAAGTCAATGGACAATAGATAATTGAGTTAAAATTAAATATGGAGAAAACCAAGACAATAGTAATAGGGTTCCAAATCTCTGGAGATCTCGATACAAAACTAAAACGGTTGATCAATTGCTTTGTTTGTTTCATAATCTTTGGGATGCCTGACCCATGTAAAGCATCCTTTCTTTACCAAGTTATCAAATCCCACCGACCATCATAGAATTCCGATCTCCTTCTGTCCACTCCTGTAACACCCGTTCTCGGCTCTCAGATCTATATACAGGATCCCCATACCACTAAACAGCAGCTTTTGACAGAGCTTTCCTAATCCAATCCTCATCCCTGTAGAACAATTCTTCCACTTGATGTTCCAATAATCTTCCAACCTTCAAATCCCATATATTCAATCACCTCATATCCTTACAATTCCCAAAAATTTGGATATAGTATGTTCATATTTTTTTTGAAAAGGTTTAATTTAATTTGCAATTTTCTTTGTTTCCTTCTTATTCAAGGGACTACACTTTATTCACCCTACACTTGTACATTAGATGTAAGTAAATATGTATTTTATGTTGGTTTGTTTATCCATATTTATGTTTATAAAGTTTATCCATTTATGTGTTCTATTTCGTTATTTATGTAAAGAGTTCATGTATTCTATTATCTTTTCATTATGTAGGTAGTTTCAAGCATCCCATGTTAATTTTTTCTGTATATAAATTAGCATAGACTATTTTAGGTGGGCGGTTTGTTCACAGCACACCATGAAATGAATCAAGAAGGCTGAGGACAGGAAATATCAAGTTAAAAACTGGCAACCCACCTGGAGACCTGTTTTGTTTTTCTCAACATATGTTGTTAAAAAATAGTTGTAGGCTAGCCTTGAAATGGACAAAATGTGCAAATTACATAAATCAGTTTTGTTATCAATCAACTTAAGTGAGTAACTTAAGCTGATCCAGACTGAAGAATGGGGAACAAGAGAAGAAGGCCAGCTTAAGAAAACACTATGAACAATGCAGACCCCCACCTCAAAATATGTAATATAGTTGCATTTCTCATCTTATTAAATTGTAAATTTAATAGTAATTAGATTAATAAAAATTTTATGGTTTATATATATATATATATATATATATATATATATATATATATATATATATATATATATATATATTTTATTATATTATTATATTTTATATATATATATATATATATATATATATATATATATATATATATACAGGGTGTTTCAGGATTAAATGGCCAAACTGAAAATTTGAACTAAGGACTTCAAAACAAGAAAAAAATTTCCTATGAAGGTATGTCCGCAAACGCTTTGTTTAGAAGATATTCACATCTAAAGATTTCATTGTTACGACAGCAAATGTACTAGTTTCTCTAAGACATTGAAACGTAGAGTTAAAGGCAGACTTACTAGGCAATCTTCTATAAGGAAATCGCATGGAATATTCACGACGGGCAGCATTGGCATTACCATTGCAAAAACCGTACACAAACACCATATCGGCATATTCAGCATTACAGTAGAATCCCGATAATTCGCATGGTCAAGGGACTGATGATTTGGTACGAATTCGGGAATACCAATTATCGGGAGTAAAAAATAAAAAAAATTAAAAACGTATTAATGCAAACATATATGCATTAAGAAATATGTACAACATGGTATGAATAAAAACATTGAAATAAACACTGCTTTACACTAAACTATACAGTCCAAATTATTTTTTTAAATATTTTATTTGAAAAATATGGCCAGGACCGGGATAGGTGAAATACCGGGATAGGTGAAAAAAAACAAAACACGGATAGTTGAAATACCCGGGTTCGTGTCCCGTTCATGGCCATATCTTTTCTTTTCAAATAAAACATTTAAAAAAATTATATCATATAACAATTAAATAAATTATAATATTATTATTATTATTAGTCGTAAAGCTCTCAAAGTGGAAAACACTAAGGAAAGATGGTTCATGTCTGGGGCTTCTTTTTCTTTGTATATATATGTATATACATATATATATATATATATATATATATATATATATATATATATATATATATATATATATATATATATATATCTTACTAATATTATAAATGTGAAAGTTTGTATGTTTGTCTCTCTTTCATGCAAAAACTACTGAACGGATTTGGATGAAACTTTAAAGTAATATAGGTTATACATCAGAATAACACATAGGCTATAGCAAGCACGGATTTATACGGGGAGGGGGGAGGGGGGGGCACGCCCCCCGACAGTTTTATAGGTATGGAGAATCCATTGTAGTATATAATTAAAGGCAAATCACATGGTCATAGTTGTTAAAATAACAGAAAGAACATGAGTGAAACTATTGTTTTGATTTCTTACTAATATTATAAATGCGAAAGTTTGTATGTTTGTCTCTATTTCACGCAAAACTACTGAACGGATTTGGATGAAACTTTAAAGTAATATAGGTTATACATCAGAATAATACATAGGCTACAGCAAGGTCGGATTTAGGAGGGGGCATATGGGCACGCACCTTCCCAGACAGTTTTTTAGGTACTTTGGAGAATCTATTATAGTACATAATTAAAGGCAAATCAGACTTAGCATCTTGAAATTTGCAGATAGGTTCTATGTATAATTTAAGAAAGAAATTTGGATACTTCCATCCCCAAGGGTTTTCCCCTTAATATAATAGAGGTTCAAAGATTGTATGGAATCCGTCAGTTTTGAAGTTAGACATCCGAAATTTCGGATGTAGGAGTAACTTATAATTAAAAAAAAAAATATTTATTTAAAATGATTGTCATGAAACTTTATGTAGTACACCAAATTACACGCGAGCGAAGCCGCTAACAAAAGCTAGTATATATATATAAAAGAGGGAGGTGTGTTTTTATATTTTTTTATTTTAAAGAAAACAGTCTTGTAAATAGTAGCTTTAAATGTAGTTTATTTTTTTTACAGGTAAGACTGTACAGCATTATTAGTTTGTAAATCAGTTACAGGAAATTATTGTTATAATAAAAATAAATGTACTTTTTTTTTTAACAGAGACAAACTCAGTTTAGTTTTTATTTCCACACACATTAAATTCAGTATTTGAAGCAATCAAAATTATAAAACAACACTTTCTGCAGTATTTCTGGAAAGAACAAGGGAGATACTAAAATTTGAATTCATAGTGAAAGCTATTAATAACATGAAAACAAATACGATATGTGAAACCTCCATTACTGGAATCAATAACTAAACTTTCAGTATTCCTGATCACTTTCGAACGGCTAAATTACATGAAGCAATTATAAAAACAAAAGCTTACCAAAAAGTGAAAAGTACAATTAAAAAAAGACACAATAAAAGACAGGTATGGATTTCATTAACTCAAGAATTGAAAAACATTATTTTTCATGAAGATGGAAATTTGCAGTTCAAAGATTATTTGCTAGAAGAAATTACAATCCAGCAGGAAACTTATATTTCTGAACAAGAAATAATAAGAATATTGGAAAGTTTTTCTGAAAAGAAAATCAAAGCTCCTGAACATCATAATATATGACAATTATAGGAAAAATTTGTAGTATAAAAATTTAATAGAAAAATTTCAAATGTGTCCCAATGGATGAATAATTTTTAAGGTGAATGTAATCGTTTGGAAGTGCAAGAAGATATTAATAAAATTGAAATTCTTAGATTATTTCTTGATGAATTGTGTCTTGACTGCTACAGTTCCATGCTCATTAAACACAATAAACTCCAGATGGTCAACTTGGAGAGACAATTTTTGTGAAAATTTTGCAGCGAAAGGCTGGACACCAGATATGCATTGTCATTTAAGTATGTATAGGGTTTATTGTTAGAATATGCTTTGAAAAAAAGAAAGACTTTTATTAGAGATAAATAAATCAATTGATAATTCTACTCTAATTGATTCTATTGTCTGAGGACTTTAGCAAAAAATTTATAGAAAATATACACTACCTTTACTCCCATATAGGAACGAAACAAATCCAAACAAAAATTAAACCATTTTATACAGCAAAAAACTTAACACATAATATTTTAAAAAAATCCGTAAAAATTGGGAAATATGCATAAAAACAAATCAAGAGGTAAATATAAATTCGGGCAAATGTCCCACTTAGATCCTGTAGTATCTATAGACACTATTGGTGGTTCACATTCAATGAAAAAATATTTATTTATTCAACTGTTAACTTTGAGATAAAGTGTCTTCATTTTCAATATATCGACGGCTTAGGCGCAATAGGTCGTATCCCATACAAAATGTGTTTTTTCGTTTTTGGCGCCTTTTGATTCTCAAGTCAATATTTTGTTCCTACAATACGTCGTAAGCGTCATCACCCTAAAAAAACATCTCTGTTTAATTATTTCAATATCTAAAAAAATATCAAATATATCTCAAATACTGTAATTGTCATGTTTTTTGTCTCTCCTGTAAAATTTATCGTTAAGGGGATATGACCTATTGCGCCTAAGCCGTCGATGTATTAATAAAATCAACCATTTTTGTGAACACGATCATCTGAATATTCTGAAGTGATCTAACAGATTTTCATTAACTACCATATAGATTATTTTCATAAAAATGTATAATAGGAATATCCTAGTCGGCATATCGATCCTGGTCTCACTTGCCCTAAATTCTCATTCACCTCACCTGACCTTAATTTAAATAAAAATGTTTATATACTTTCTAAAAAAATAGTTTTGCACAAAATATACATACCTGTTGCATGAATGCTAATAAAGGATCTTTGTTTTCTAACCAATACTTTGGTAATTTATCTTTTGGGGGATACTTATAACAGCCCATTTCAATTGTTATTTCCATACATGAAGCATATATGTAATTATAATCCTGCATTCCACCAGGAACACTGTACCATGCTGCTCCATTAGTAATACCATCTACAAACGTTTCATTACTGTTAGTGCAATGTTTCTCAAGCAAGTGCATTCTTGGATGAGCCTATGAAAGAAAAATCATATCAACCATTATTAAATAAGGTTGCAATTAAATAAACCTAATTAAAATAAATTCATATTAGTTATTTTCTCAGTACATGAGTCAATTGATAATTCAAAAAATAACTATTTCAAAAGGCTTGGATTAATTATGAGACCAAGAATGGTACTGTAAATATAAAATTTGGGTAATATAAGGTGTGTAATATGATTGCCAAAAACATGTTGCCATGCATAGATACAGGACCAATTAGTCATATAATTCTATTGCCAGGGAGATCCACAGATTTTGGCTGTGCAGGGTTAGCAGGTGCATAAGGAAGAAGTGTATCAATATGTCTGTAATTTGTTTTAGCCATCAGGCATTTATAACTGTAGAGTTGTTTCCCCTACCTTCGCAGTATAAAGTCTTTTGAATTACTACAAAAAATAATAATAAATTTATTGACTAGACAGTAGTATTAAGTATTTTGTAGTGTGGCAATGAATTTATTGATACATTTGACTCTACATAATTTTTCAAACTTTGTGTCCAGTAATTTAATCCCTTTTAAAGAAGAAATTGTTTGTATCCACAGTTTCAATAAAGTAGAGTCAAATGTATAGGGATCCTATGGAGGATTTAGGACCCTCATGGGGCTCACCCAACCGCTATAAAAGGAAAATATGGCAGTTGAGCATGATCTAGGACAAATCACCTCCCTGCACAACTGTTGTCCAAGAAACGGTACAGTTTCTACCATTTACTGAACCCCAGACCCTTCATGGCTTGTGGTGCAATTTTTTTTTTTCAAATAGACATATATGGATTACTGCTAGCAATATCCAAAACTTAAAATATGCTGGTTGCAAAAGTAATGGTTGTTTCAGAACACTTAAATTATAAATAAGATCATTTTTAAAACCATATGAATTTTTTTTTAAATTTTAAAAAACTTTGCACTGTAATAAAATAATGCATTACATGTGAAAATTGTTCATAGATATCATAGTGTGCCTAGATTTTAAATCAAGAAAAAACTTACATAAGAATATGTTTTAGCAAGTAGTAAAAATACATCTTGATCCGGTGATAAATTTGGTGATCCTGATATCTGATTGAAATTATTCTCATCATATGGATAATTTGCAACAAGTGCTCCTCCATGTAGGTTAGCAGACAGAACAAATGGATAATTTTGTAACCATTGAATAACAGCTTCAGTTTCTGGTTCCAATCCAATGTCATCCTTTTAAAAAAAGCAACAACTTAGCAACAGATGGCAATTAATTAAAAACGTACTTTCATTCTGCCAATACTGTTAAATAAAAATATTAGTGGTAAATATTCTATTGAACAACATCAACACATCTATACAGGGTGTCTCGAATTTAAATGGCAAAACTTCAGGATATCTTGTAGGGAACCGAAAAACTAAGACAAAAAGTCCTTTAGAGACTTGCTCGTTTTTGCTTAGTTTTAGAGAAAATCGCAAAAAAGAAACAAAACAAGTTTTCATTTTTATACTTAACTGCCTCTTAATTGCTCTCTTGAGTTGATTGAGACCGAATAAACTTTCTGCTTCAAGGTTCCCCATACGAAGAAATCCATGGGTGTCATATCAGGTGATCTGGGTGGTCAAGGTACTACTCCTCCACGTCCAATCCATCTTAGTGGATAACACAAGGGAACAAATTTTTATTAATTTTTTGTTGCATGGAGTTTTAGGCCTGTTGTTTACTAATTAGAGGTTGGTGATTACAAATCTAGCCTCAGTTTTTCTCCAGCACCTTTTGTTTTTGGCAAACAGCTGATAGACATATATTTGTACTAGTCACATTCAAACTTCAATTCAACTGAGTTGTTTAGTGAAAAAGTTTGTGTTCTTGTGTTAAATAACAATGTCCAAGTTAAGAAATATCTGTAGAAACGATCCAAACTATTTCTGTAACATTTGTGGTGAATATACATTCAAAAATTGTAGGCTAAGTGTGTCAGAGTTTATAACACAGGTATATTTTGATTACTTTGGATTCGCTTTGGACATCCGTGACAAGTACTGGATCCCTCATATGGTATGTAAAACATGTGTTGAGTCTTTGAGATTATGGGCAAATAAGAAAAGACCCCATTTTAAGTATCAAACACCAATGATTTGGCGGGAACCTAATAATCATCAAGATGATTGTTATTTTTGTGTGATTGATATTAATGGAATTAATAAAAATAACTGGTCGAAATGGTCTTATCCAAACTTGTTATCTGTTACTCGACCAGTCTTGTTCTCTGGCGATGCACCAGTACCCCAAGCTTCTTCATCTGTACAAAATGATCATGATATAGAAAAACAAAACTATTCTTCAAGTGATGAAAGTCGGACAAGTGATTCTTACCCTGATTTTACTTCTGAGCCCCAGCTCTTTAATCAGGAAGACCTCAATGCATTAATCAGAGATCTTGGTCTTTCTAAAAAGACATCGGAGATTCTAGCTTCTCGATTAAAGCAAAGAAATCTTTTAACCCCAGAAACAAGAATTTCATACTATCGTAACCGAGAGGCAGAATTGCTGTCATTCTTTTCTAAAGATGACGACTTTGCTTTTTGTTCAGATGTTCCTGGTTTATTGAAAGCAATGGGAGTACAGAAGTATGATCCAAATGAATGGCGTTTATTTATTGACTCCTCTAAACGTAGCCTGAAATGTGTACTTATGCATAACGGCAATAAGCTGGGTTCGATACCGATTGCACATTCAACTACAGTCAAAGAAGAATATGCTACTGTAGCTTCTGTAATGGATATAATCAAATACAACGAACAAAAGTGGTTGATAAGTGTTGATCTAAAAATGGTGAATTTTCTTCTTGGACAACAAGGTGGATATACAAAATATCCATGTTTTATTTGTTTATGGGACAGCAGAGCTAGGTCTGAGCACTGGATTAGAAAAGATTGGCCTTCCAGGCAATCTATGGTTCCGGGACAACTGAATGTAATAAATGAGCCCCTTGTGCCCACGGATCGAATAATACTGCCACCTTTGCATATCAAACTAGGGCTCATGAAACAATTTGTCAAAGCTTTGAACAAGGGTGGTGGTTGCTATAAATACATCTCTAAGAAGTTCTTTAATTTGAGCCAAGAAAAAATTAAAAATGGAATTTTTGATGGTCCCCAAATAAGAAGGTTGATAAAGGATGAAAACTTTATTAGTTACATGACTGATATTGAAAAAAATGCCTGGAATGAATTCGTTTGGACTGCTCAAAATTTTCTGGGAAACAAAAAGGAAGAAAGCTATGCGGAGCATATTGAACTAATGTTGTTACACTTCCAGCAGCTTGGTTGTAATATGAGCATCAAAGTACACTTCCTCCAGAGCCATTTGGACCGTTTCCCTGAAAATCTTGGTGATCTGAGTGAAGAACAAGGGGAACGGTTCCATCAGGACATTCGAACTATGGAGGAACGTTACCAAGGTCACTGGAATGCTCACATGATGGCGGACTATTGTTGGAGCATTAAAAACAGCCCCCGTGAACCGAATCAAGCCAGAAAATCTTACAAAAGAAAATTTTTTGATATGTAGTGGTAATTTTTTTAATAGTTTTCTTAATAAAAAATATTTTCATCTTAAAAAACAGTTTATAATTATAACCCCAAAAGTAAAGCTGATACAAACAAACTGACTTCAGATCTTAAATCAGCACCTCGAGGAAGTAGAATATTAGTCAAAATATTTCATGCAACAAAAATGTTGTTCCCTTGTGTAATTTATATCCAGCCAAGCTCGAGCAACTCTGCTATAATGAGCTGGACATCCATCGAGTTGGAACCACATTTCAATCCGCTGTTGTAAGGGAATGTCATCTAAATAATTGGAAAAGTCGTTCTCCAAAAAATGTGTAAATGTGATATATTCCAGGTAAAAAATATGGTCCCACCAGTAATCCGTTCTAAATTCCAAGCCAAACGTTAATAGCAAATTTATGCTGAAACCTATTCTCTCTAATAGCTCTGGGATTTTCAAGAGCCCATACATGATAATTTCTTTGATTAACAATTCCTCCTCTTCTAAAGGTAGCTTCATCGGTCCATATAATTTTTAATGGAAATAAATTATCATCGCGAATTCTTTCAAGAAACCAGTTACTAAAATTCAATCTCTTGACATAATCTTGAGGTAATAAATTCTGAACTTTTTGAAGATGGTATGGGTAGCTAGTAGGGTATAGTTATCACCTTTCAAAGTTCGCCATATTGCTTGCCGTGATATCGCTAATGCAATAGATGCTCTTCAGATGCTAGTCTCAGGATTGTTATCGAAGTGGCATTGGACACAATTTCTTGTCCAATAATCTGCTCTTACTGCTGCCTGTAATCGGTCGCCTTCATTACGTATTAAGAATGACCCAGTCTCTCATAGCCTATTAAAAGTTAACGAAAAGACTCGTCGGTCAATTAGGCACTCTTCTATTTGGAAACCGCACATACTCCTGCACCGCTTCTAAAGCTTACCTTTACAGAAACCATACACAAAAATCATATCAGCGTATTTAACATTAGAATATGTATGCGGCGTTGTGGCTGATCTATTCACACAAAAATATCTGAGTAACTGACTGAAGACTGATTTAGGAATTACAATCCTAGAAGAAAGCCAAAATCTAAACTAATAAAAGAATGTAAAGGAGAACATTAAGTGTTAACATATCTCACTGCCTAGCCTGACAAACTTTGAAAGGTGATAATCGCTACCTGTAACATTTTTGTTTTGTTTCTTTTTTTTGCGATTTTCTCTAAAACTAAGCAAAAACGAGCAAATCTCTAAAGAACTTTTTGTCTTAGTTTTTCGGTCCCCTATAAGTTCCTGAAGTTTTGCCATTTAAATTCAGGACACCCTGTATATTATTGGATAATAGAACATTTATATACATACTAATGAATAGAACTTGAGAATATATTCTAAAAAAAAAAATGTTCAGTTAATCAAACATTATTTACCTCATTCCTTACAATGAGTGCTGTAATAAGTACACCATAAGCACTGCTGTGTTATGCACAAGTGTGTTCAACCTACCTTAACTCAATGACTAAGCATGTACTGGTGTGCTCATTTCCTTAATTATTTATAGTGTATTTGTGCTATTCATTTTTACACAGAAACCTTCCTTGCCATTTTACAGTTAATTAAATCAAAATAAAATTATTAAGTTTCCAAAAATTAATACTTAAAGAATAAAGAACAAAATTAAACCTTTGCGGTTTGTTTACAAATATAATTAAGTTTAAATTGAATCAAATAAAAATGATAAATAAATAATCAATCAAAATAGTCTGGATATAAAACAAAATACATTATAAATTTAAATGAGCTCACAGTATAATCTCTAATTGTGCAATTAACCAAATAAAAATGTCTAAATGTCCTGGGTAAATTATTTATTAAGGATGCACTTCTTGCGTGTGCCTTGTGATTGTGAAGATCTCGGCTGCCTTCAGTAGGCACTCCCGATGTACTTCAGATGCTGATTCGTAAAACTATCTGTTTTCATGTAGATGTTCAGATGAATTTTAGCTAAGTCAACACACAACAGTAATAATGATGTAAATGTAGACTGTACAGGACGAACTCACAAAGCAACAATGAATGAAAAGTTGGAGTATGGGCCTTAAGGGTCGCACTCACGAAAAGTATTGAAATAAAAAGATGAACCACACTGACAAACAACAAAGTGGAGATCAATGTAAGGTAGGACCTCACGGGTCGCTTTCCAAGACAACAATGAGATGAGTAGCGACTTTTACTAAAAAACAAAAGGCGCACAACAGCTGATTCTGGCTACTTCCTTAGTATAAAAAACAAAAAATATAAACTATTACACAGCGTGATTTGTTTTTAATACTGAACTTATTAAATAATTGAATAGAAAAAAGATATCTAACATGGGCATACGATGTATAATTATAATTACAAACTGAGCGGCCGCAACAGGTATGATACTACATTTTCTTAGCATTGATTAAATATTAGACATAGTCCTTTAGAACAGAACTTAGAGATCAAATTATTATTTATATTAATAAAAAAGTAGTAATTTGAATGATTTTAGCTCATATCATAATTTTACAATGACTGTGTAGTGATAATCAATTCATTTACATAATATTATTTTATAGTTTTATAACAATACTTATACATTCACATAGGCAAACCTTCAACAACTGATTTTTTTTTATATAGCATTAACAAACTTTTTTAATCAGTAATAACCTTTGTCTATAATTTACAACTTGGTGGAAATAATAGTTGAATATTCAGAATTCTTCTGTTTCATGATGCTGCAATTATTATAACAATTTACTTTTTTGGTCAAATAATTGTTTGATCAATAAAATTTCCAAGCTGATGAATAAATATACTAAACTTCATTGTTTAAACTATGGAGTTCATTTATGGAATTCAAAATTCACTCTCCGTTTAAACTCAACATAAATTTCTATTTAAATCAATGCGGACGAAGTTGGAGGCAAATCTAGAACAGTCCATTAATAACTATTTAACAATTTTACTATCCTAATATTTCACTTAAACAATAAAACCGTTTTTGAGATGCCCTTAGAATTACCTATATATGTTATATTTCAGACGTTAGGGTACTGGAATAATTAAACAAAAGAGATGTAAAGAAAATTCAATTCATTGTGTAAAGGTAATAATAAAAACTTCGGTAGACTCTTTCCTAATTTATTAATAAATAGTTTTAAAAATGCTTCCATTTTTATTATTTCTTTTAATAGTCTTATCAATAAAAAATATATAAATTTTTAAAACGACCGTTATTCGAAAGCCAATTATAAATAAATAATAAATAAAACTTTAAAATTTGTTGAAGCAATAAATAATTTGAAATTGTACCAGAATAACTAAACTATCAGGTAGTCTTGGGAAGATATATTGGGGTCTGAAAGCTTTGAACAGAAAAGGTCAGTTCAAACTGAGCAATTGGAAGGTTTAGGAAGGTACAGTACTGAATTGCCAAGGTGAAGGTAGTAAACCCTAAGTATGGAAATACCTGAAGATAGTACAGAACTAACTGAAGATAGTAAGGTAACTAACTACCTGTTTCAAAACTAATAAAGAGAAATCTATGACAAAATACTGTAATAAATATTTCTTTTGCTGTGAAGAGATAAGATTATCTACTTAATAAAATTGAGCCAAAAACTCAAAAAGAAACACTATTATTTATTATAATGCAATTGGGAAAAACCTAAAAAAATATTTTATTTGCTTAAACTTGAACTGTATTTCTTGTGTTAAATTATTATCAAATTTGATTCCTGTAAGATATTGTTTTCGGCACTTAACACATATGTGAACTAAGGCATCGATATATTCTGTTATCTTTATTCTAAAGATTCTACCAAATTTTAAGATTATAAAACATTGAAATGTTTTGAGATAAGTGAACTCCAATTTTAGTCCAAAGTAAATTTAAGTAGATAATTATAATGCAATTGGGAAAACCACAATGCAAAGCCTTATGTTTCAAATCTAGTAATACACCCACTTACCAGTCGACGTTTCGTCTATTCAGGCATTATCAAGACACAAAAACAAAAAAGGGTTATGTGAATCACATCTCGAAGAAAAAGGTGCAATACATCCCAACGATCAACAGCCCAAACAGGCTCCAAACATGAGACAGCATCCCACCACCAAGACGTTCAACATACATATAGTTATGTATATGGTTTTTCATATTTCCAGATCTTATAGATTTATAATCACAATGAGGGCATTGATGGGACTTTTAACCAGTATGACGAGCTTGTATATGGTTTTTCATATTTCCAGATGCTACAGATTTATAATCACAATGAGGGCATTGATAGAACTTTTCACCGGTATGACGAGCTTGTATATGGTTTTTCAAATTTCCAGATTTTATAAATTTATAATCACAATGAGGACATTGATAGAACTTCTCACCAGTCTGACGAGCTTGTATATAGGTATGTTGAATGTCATTTGGTAGAATCTTTAGAATAAAGATAACAGAATATATCGATGCCTTAGTTCACATATGTGTTAAGTGCCAAAAACAATATTTTACAGGAATCAAAGTTGATAATAATTTAACACAAGAAATACAGTTCAAGTTTAAGCACATAAAATATTTTTGTAACCTTCACAGCTTCTCTATTAATTTTATATCAACATATGATCAATGACTTCCTAATCATAACTTTACAATATTATTTATATAACAAAACCCATTTTCGAAAAATTTGCACTTAATACTTTTGTGAAGTAAGACATCGATATGTCCATTGTTAGAAATTATTAACAAAAGAAAAATAGTTTGTTGAGATCCCTTTATTAAGTAGGATATTTTGAATTCTCTTACGCCTATCTTAGAAAGGAGACATCTTATGTTCAGGTCTCATTCAATACCAAGATCAACTGTGTTTCATGTTAATTAGATATTTTTATGAACTAGAAATAAAGAAATAAGTGTTTTTTTATTTTTTGAAAATCGACCCTGAAAAGTGTAAAATACGGGAAATTGTATCATGTTAAGTTAGAGATGTGAATTTAGTAAGCAGGCTTTACATTTTAACATAATAATAATTGTATTCACTATTTTGCAAAATAAACTCCTTAAGTATTACAGTTTTTTATATTATATGGTGGATTTCAATATAAAACTTATCGATAGTAATTATGCCATTTAATATTTGATAGGAAAGTTTATTAAAATCTATAAACAAAGGGACAAACATTGGTAGGCTGGCTGAATTCATAAATGCTCTAAGTCATTGTTTATAATATGGTGTTCATTTACGGAATTCAAAATTCACTCTCCGTTTAAACTCAACATAGATTTCTATTTAAAATTAACACGGACGAAGTCGCGGGCAAAAGCTAGTTTTCATTAAAATAAGAATTATAACTAAAATAAATAGACTTGAATAATAATTGGTCAATAGTATAAATTATATGGAAGAGAAAATAATCCAGGAGGAGGTAAAGAAACATTCTCAATTGGTAAGAAACTAACAGCTGATTAAACAAAAACCAACTAGAACCACATAGTTTCTTATAAACATGTGACAGTAAAGGTATATTTAAATTTATGAAATTTATTTTTATTTATGATGGGTTTCCCACAAAGTTTAGTTTCACAAAGTTAAATCACCATGGGAAAACGGGGTGTGTCAATAGAACATTTGAAAGTGGTTCTCGAAGGGTTAATGCTAAGCAGGATATAAATTTGATTATACTATCAGAAAGAAATCCATTTTGCCAAAGAAATGGTTTTTGATGTTAAAAAACAATTTCTTAAAAAAGTTTAAGAGAATGGCGTATGCACTAGAAGTCAACTCAATGCTTTGGTGGCACTATATGAAGGAGATCGCACCACATCATATGAACAAAAAAATCAACACCTCTTTAATACTTTTGGATATACATAATCTTCAAAATGAAACAATTGATAAATACATAATTTAATTACTGATAAATTATAAATACCTTGGAATTTCTGTACTGATCAGGAAAATTTCTATTTAGATCTTTATTACGAGCATTACCTCTTCCAATAATTGATTCATAATCACCTGAAATAAATAAAATAAAAATTATCATTTAAAATTTAGAGTTTCAGTTTTTTATTTTATTTATAGCATTCCTCAGGCGACGTTTCGAGACCAGGCTTTTTCTCATAATCATGCCCTAACAGTAAAAAATATTGGAGCTGATAGTTTGCTTTATTTACTGGCTATATTCGACCATCTAAATCATTACCTCATTCTGAATTAATTAAAATCGCATAGCATGTGCTCAGACCTTGAACATCAGATTTTTTGTTTATAGCGCGATTTTTATATTTCTCTATAGTTATCATTTCTTTCATATTTCTTTTAAAGTTATTTCTCCCCTGGTTTATCACCTTAAGTTTATCAAATTTAAATGCATGTTTTGTATTTCTAAAGTGTGTATTGAGAGCTGTCAGATCTGGTTTATTAGGGTTTTTCTATTGCATCAAAACTATATTTGTTTTGGTACACTCTGAGTTTTAAGTATTGCTCTGTTGTTCCATAATATGATTTACCGCATTTATCCTCACACTGTATTTCATACACTGCATTTGATTTAAGTTCTAATTTATCTGAATCTTTTGTTTTTGTAAATAATCTTGACACTGTGGCTATGTTTTTGAAAGTAATTGCAGAGTCAATGTTGCTTTTATTACCAGTGAGTGCTTTTGCTAGTCTTTCTGAAAGTGTTGGTACATATGCTATTGTGTAGTATTTTTTTATATTATTTTCTGAATTAGTTTCACTTGGGTTGTTTTGGTCGGAAGGTATTTTTGTTGTTTTTAGCAAATTACGAAGGAGGCTGTGTGGATAACCATTTTGTAATAAGAGATCTACTACTCTGTTTTCAACTGTTTTTTGGTATATTGGAGCTGATAGTTTTCTCGCGTGATTTATTAAGTTTTTTGCCGCATATATTTGCCGTAGTGAAAGCAGACCTAAAGAAGTTTAAAGAAGAACTAAGGAATCAAGAACTAAAGCAAAAACAGGACAAGTGAAAAAGAGGGTTTTACATAGGGAGTGTGCATTGATAGTCTAAAGCAATTTATGAAGAAATGGGATTTTACGAAGACATTAAACAGACACACGGTACACATACATGCTCACTGATGAAGGTTTGCAAAACACACGTAAAAAACTAGACGCCGCTAAAAATAATAGAACATTTTTATTAAGATGCCAGTCAGAAAAACTGCTACCGCCACACATTGATAGTACATTCAAGCATATAAATAAAACTTATATTGAAAAAAAATATCAAATAGAATTTAATAGAGCCCTTTATATGTTTAAAAAAAGCATTCTGAGTATTGAAATAAAAAGAGCAATTTAAAGTAGGACCAACTAAGTAAAGACATTGAAGGCTACAAAACTGAATTGAGTAAAATAATACCACAAAATATCTGGGAAAATTTTTATGGTACAATCAATAATGCGTATGAAAAAACATTCAAACAAATAAAAGAAAACCAAATAAAAAAGATATCAAAAATAAATATAAAAGAATCGGGTAATATAGGAAATGATAAGTGGTTCGTTAATCTTACTAATACAGTATTTCCAACAGAGGTGAAACAGTTTGTATTTCTCGGACCTAAATATTGTATAAATTGTGAACCAAATCAATTGCCCACAGCATTTATCATTAGTTACATTGAATATATAATACAGAATAGTGTGGAAGAAACAGATCGTGATGAAATAAGAGGAAAATGCGTAAATATAATTACCAATTACAAAAATACCTAACAATAATAATACCAGCAATAAAGATTTTAGCATACAAAAATTAAACAAAAAAAAACAAACAATTTTTAAAAACACAACCTAATTTAATAATCACAAAAACAGACAAAACAAACCAAACTGTCACGATCAACAAAGATGAATATATAAAAAAAACTGAGTTATTACTAATTGATATCCAAACTTATAAAAAAGTTGGTTCCAATCCTACACATAAATTGATGACGGATACAAACAAAATTCTAGGATTATTAAAGAAGAACAATTACATTGATATTAAAACATACAAAAAACTCATAACCAATTCCCCGACTTCTCCAAAATTATATTCAGTTATAAAAAATCATAAACAAGGAAATCCAGTCTGACCCATAGTATCTATCATTCATAAATTCACCGACTTATGAACTTTCGAAATACTTGGCAGATTTGTTGAATCACTTGTCTACAAATAAATACAACCTTCATTCGAGATTCATTCGAATTTCATCATAAAATCATAAATACCAAAGTTCCTAAAGATTACAAATTGATTTTATTAGATGCATCATCTTTATTTACTAACATATGCATTTCCAAAATAAAAATTATAATAGAAAAAAATAATAATAAAGATGAAACAACTCGCACAAGAACTGGTTTAATTGATATTAGCGACTATGCGATCATCATCTTGTCTTCCTCGTAAACTCAAAACAAAAATTGCAGAGAAAGAACACAAAAACAAAAGAAATTACCAATTACATGAATCTTATTCTACTTACATAAAAATAAAAATAAAATACCTTACTACTAGCTTAATCTGCATTACTCTCATTCGTAATTAACAAAAAATATTTATATATAATAAGTTAATTTACAAAAACTACCATAAGAGAAATGAAAATAAACTGTTCCACTGCACTTCTAACATAAGCTCCAAAAGTACTTCAGATAGCACATTAAATAAATAAAATAAAAATATAAAAAAGAAATAAGCAATCAGCAATAACATTAAAGACAAATAACATAAAGTATACAATTATGGGTTGGCTTCGCCAGCTGGAATCTTGAACTGTTCGATATGAACAGTCCTATGTTTTCTGGGCTCAGCCACACTCTGAATAGTGACTAAGTTATGCTCTCTGATAGCAATCACTCTGAATGGCCCCTCATAACGCTAAACCTCCTTAGCACGGTTTGATACAATTTTCTTGTACACAATGGTACCTATCCTGATATAGCTCGTAATATCTTTTACTCCCAGGTTTTCCCGCTCTACTCTCTTTCTTTTTTCCGCGGCCATCCTTCCTTATGCTTTCCCCCATATTCTTTTGAGCTCTATTCTATTGGCGATCAATCATCCTGCCATGCCCTCGTCCACGACCGTAGCGCCCCCATCTCTCCGTCATGCATATAGACCAAAAATGGTTTCCAAAGGGGAAAACCAGTAACCATGTGAATGGAGTGGTTATCTGCCGCTATGGCCCGGGGCATTGCCTCGTCTGCTTCCAATCCCTTGTCCGCGTGCAATACTCTCAGATGTTCCCCCAGAGTATTGTGAAGCCTTTCGATTCCCCTTCTTTCGGGATGCCCCGGCGTAGTCCGACGCCAGGGGACGCCTAGTCTTTCATCTCTTTCCTAAGCTGGACATTGTCAAATTCCCTACCCCCGTCTGAGAAAATTTTATCAGGCACTCCATAAAACTGAAACCACGTTTGGAGTGCCCTACTGACCGCTGCCGCTGATTTCTCCTTCACCGGGTGGGCCATGGCTATCTTGCTGAAGGTGTCCAACACTGTCACCCATTTGAATCCCCGGCATGTAAAAGAGTCGACCTGGAGTTCGGTTAAAGGTACCTTAGGTGTACATGTCTCTGATTGTATCCCTACTGGGGAGTGAGGATCATACTTCGTGGTATTATAAATTTGGCATTCGCTTATCACCTCTTCAATTGTTTTTCGCATTCGTACCCAATAATATTTCCACTTCAAGGCCGCCATTGTTTCATTAATCCCTCGGTGGTTTGTCTTTCCTTGGTGATATGCGAGTGTCAACTCCTTTTGTTGTTCGGCATTTGGAGTTCTCCATTTTCAGAGGTCTCGTGGTCCTTTTCTTCCAAATAATCTGGCGAGGCTTGCTGTTAATGACTTCGTCTGTTAACTCCTCCATCTCAGTTGGTCTCTCGTTGCCAGATTCATCTTGATCAGAGGAGATCCTGTCGTCCTGGTGGTCTGTACCGCCTACTCCTTTTCCGTCCAGTGTCCGTTCGCGCTCCAATGTTTTGAGATCTCGGGAATGTTCACCTGTACTTGACTCGATTGCATTAATTTGCACCGCTTGTGATAGCCAATCCGCTACAGTATTTTCCCTTCCCGGCTTGTACACTACTTCCATGTTATATTGGCTAACCTGCTCTTTCCAGCGGGTGACTCATGCTGATGACTCCTTCAATTTTCCAACCCATAACAACGGTCTATGGTCCGTGTGGACCACGAACTTTTGCCCGAAAACATATGGTCGATCGCCCACACGATCCCAAGCAACTCCCTTCCCAGTGCGCTATAACGGGATTCCGTCTCCGTTAATCGTCTGCTGGCGTATGCTACGGGAGGCTCACCACCGTTACCTTCCTGAGATAATACTGCACCTAAGGCGTACTCCCTCCCATCTGTGGTGATGTGAAATTCCAAAGTAAAATCAGGAAAGGCGAGGATTGGTTCTTCCTGCAGTTTCCTCATGCATGTAGGGGTGATCACGATGTTCCATCCTTTCTTCAACATATTGTTGAGCGGCACAAGATACTCTGCCATTTACAGCACAATAATTGAATGTTCCTAATAGCCTCCTTATTCCTTTGAAATCGGTCGGGATCGCCATTTGTCTCATCGCCTCGACATTTCGCATATCTGGTCGCACTCCCTCTTTGGATATTGTATGGCCCAAAAAATTAAGCTGACCCTGACCCATAAGAGATTTCTCTCCAGATAATTTTAACTGGCACAACCTCAAAAACATTTTGCATTTGTGGAATACAAATGGCTTACTCAATCACCGTGATGAACTAGACATATTTCTTCATGACAAACAAATAGATATAGCTTTGCTGACTGAAACTCACTTCACTCAACGTACACATTTCTATATACCGGACTACATCACATATAGATCAGACCATCCAGACAACACTTCACATGCTGGATCCTGTATCTCATTCACAAAACTCTATCTCATTCCCTTGTTCCTTCCGCTCCAACTGAAGCTATTCAATCAACATCAGTATCCTCCAGACTTCCATCGAACACCAAAAACTAACTATTCTTATCCTTCTAGACTTCTCTAAAGCATTTGACACTGTTGACCATAACATCCTACTTACCAAACTTCAAAACCTTCCTTTATCCAACAGTGCCTTGCACTGGCACTGGTTCAAATCCTGCATCTCAAACAGATCACAGTTTGTTGTCGTTCCTGGCCAATCTCCATCCATGACTCTCACCCTCTCCTATGGTTTTCCTCAGGGCTCATCTCTGTCCCCTACTCTATTTTCAATTTATATAAATGACCTTCCCCCCACATCCATCATTCCAAATACCATAAATACGGCGCTGATTTTCAAATATACCTGTCCTTTCCCCCATCCGACCTATTACTAGCCACAAAAAAATTACAAGAGGATCTGAACCGAATAAGTCAACGGGCAGTGACTAACAAGTTGAGGCTGAATGCGGAGTAGACAAAGGCAATGGTAATAGGTTCCAATCACCTTCTTAAAAAAGTTCCTAATTCCCCAATCCTGTACTTAAATAATGTTTCCATCAAATTTTTCCTAACAGTCAAAAACCTCGGAATCACTTTAGACCAATCCCTCTCCTGGTCATATTTCCAATATATCCCGCTGTACTTTTTCTATCCTGAAGAGACTAAACTACATCCGTCACCTATTTCCATTTGAAACTCATAGGCTCCTAGTTACCTCTTTAGTATTCCCCCACTTTGACTACTGCTGCGCCGTATATGGGGGCGTCTCTGTGGAGCTCAAGACCAAAATAAAACGTTTGATGAATTGCTTTGTACGCTTTATCTTCGGGATCCCCAGGGACCCCTTTATTGTCTACAGATTTTATGAAGAGTTGAGGTGGTAGTATCCTTCCTATCGCCGTAAATATTTCCTTGCATCCTTCCTCTATCAAGTTATCCAATCCTGCCGTCCATTATACATATATGAGCTCCTCAAATTTAAATCCTCCATCTATTCCCGCGATACCCGTTCACACCCTTCCGATTTGTAAATAGAGGCCCTATCGAACCACTGCTTTCGACAAATCGTTCCTGATTCGGTCCTGTTCCCTGTGGAATTCTATCCCTTCTTCCATTTGCTGTTCCAAGACCCTTCCTACCTTCAAATCCCGCTTATTTGATTACTTTCTATCCCTCCAGTTCCCCCGAAGAGCATACATAAAATTATCGATAGGATTTTTATTTTTAATGTGAAGTAATGGGAAATCTTCATTTTTTTCATTATCATAAGAAGCTATCTTTTTATTTATTATTATTTAATCAGCTTTATTGATTGACTTTTCTGCTTGTTTTTTTTCTTTGTAATCTAAGGCTCTAAAGCCCACAATAATGTACAGTTATGTTATTCTAAAGGGACTTGTCCCAGAATAAATAAAGAATTTATTATTATTACTATTATTATTATTATTGTTATATAAAATGCTGTACTCCGCTCCACATATTTTCCTGACCTCTAGAAATTATCCATTGTAAAAATGATAACCAAACCTAAAAAATACCCAGAATACCCATCCTCTTACCATCCTATCTCTCTTTTACCTTGCATGGTTAAAATGCTAGAAAAACTCATCCTTAAACAATTGTACCCCATCCTTGATGCAAATCACATAATACCAGATCACCAGTTTGGATTCTGAGCATCCCACTCCACCATTCAGCATTGTCATCGTGTGGTGGATGTAGTCTCCTCTGCATTAGAACGTGGATCATATTGTTCAGATGTCTTTCTTGACGTGGAACAGGCTTTTGACCGAGTCTGGCATCCGGGCTTGCTCTACAAACACCGTAAATTCCTACCCCCTACATACTTTCTCATCCTTCAATCCTATCTCACAAAGATTAGATTAGATTAGATTTTTTTTTGGGCGATCAACATCTTGGTCATTACGCCCTTTGCACTTTTATGTATATTACGGTCTTTTTAATTGATTTTACCTTTTAATCTTCTTTGGTTTGCGTACTAATTTTTTCTTTTATATATTTCCTAATTTATACTTTAATTGCGTCTTATATTTTACGGTAGAGATCTATTTCTTTAAAAAGGTTTATTATTTTATCTATTGTATTTTTCGAATCTTCTAGTGCAAGCTCTATAGACCGGGGTATTTTATTATTTTCAAAGTTTTTTTGTAGTAATGTACAATCTTCTATTATATGTTTTACATTCATTGTTGATTGACATGATTCGCAATGTGGTTGGGGCTCCTTGGTAATTAAATGTGCATGAGTCAGGTTGCAATGACCGATCCTCAGCCTTGTCGCAACTACTTCTTCTCTTCTATTCCCTCTTATTGCACTTGTCCACTGCTTCGTACTTTTTTTTATATTTCTAAGCTTATTAGTCAGTGGTATTTCGGCCCACATGGATTCCCAATTTTTCCTGACCCTGTTCTTTAAAAATGCCTTCACATCGTTCGGCTCATATATTTGTAGAGGTGGGCTATTCATCATTGCAGCTTCTTTGGCAGCTTTATCCGCAGCTTCATTTCCAGGAATTCCGGAGAGTCCAGGGGTCCAGAGAAATGTTACGTGTTTTTTTAGGTATTTTATCATTTCTAAATAATTGCGGGTTTTGTTTATTGTATGACCGGTTTTGTTACAGTTTGATATGCTTTGAAGTGCCGACATTGAATCTGTACAAATTAAAATTTTTGGATGTGTACAGCTAATTGATGAGTAAAGAGCTGTAGAAATTGCCTGAAGTTCTGCAGTGTATATTGTTGAATATGAAGGTAATTTATATTTTTTGGGTGTCCCATTCATAATTATTGCGAACCCTACATTTTCATTTTTCTTGGATCCATCGGTATATATTATTTTATAGTCTGAATATTCCAATATCTTCTTGTGAAATTGAAGGTTATTTGATCCTGTGTTCTTATGTTTTAAGGATAGGTCTATTTTATAATTCTGATATTTCCACGGGGGTAATCGGAAGTCAGGGTCGGCTTGGTCTAACGGCATATCATAAATTTCTTTTATGACTTCTTTTTGTCTGATGCCTAAAGGAGCGTTTCTTGTTGTGTTCATTTCGAAATTTCTGATACAGCGGGGATGAAATATATGGTGGTAAGCTGGGTTGGTTGGCTGGAGTTTAAGTTTTACAATATAACTATTTATTAGATCTTGCCTTCGAAATGTCAGAGGAGCTAAAGAGGCTTCAGCACAGAGGCTTTCTATTGGGCTCGTCCTATAGGCACCTGTGGCTAATCTTATCCCAATGTGGTGAATGGAGTCTAGAAGTAGGAGACGGCTTGTTTTAGCCGAAGAATAAACCACACAACCGTAGTCTATTTTAGATCTTACTATGCTTGTGTATACCATCAGCATTGACTTTCGGTCTGCTCCCCAAGAGGTCCTTGCTAATACTTTCATAAGTCTAAGTCTCTTGAAACATTCTTCTCTTAGGTATTTTATGTGATCTAACCATGTCAATTTGCTGTCTATGACCAATCCGAGAAATTTTATGTTGTCACAAAATGTTAAATTATTGCCGTACATAAAAAGTTGAGGTACTGGGCTTGGATTCCTCTTTCTTGAAAATAATACGCCTCTAGTCTTTTCTATGGAGAAGCGAAGATTTTTGCTTTCAGCCCAACTCTGTAGTTTATTTAAAACATTCTGTAGGACTCTTCTCATCCACTCATGATTCCTGAATCGTAAAAAGATGGCAAGGTCATCAACGTAAAGAAATGCTTCGATCCAGGAATCACATCCACTATCGAGTTTATTGCAATCGCAAACAATGTACAACTTAATACACTACCCTGTGGAATGCCATTAGTTATTTTTTTACTTCTAGAGGTCGATTCTCCTACTCTAACGGTAATATGTCTTTCCTTTAAAAAGCTTTGAATAAACTTCGGAAGAGTTCCCCTAAAGCCCCATTCATAAATCGTTTTTGTTATTGTTTCTCGGTCAATTGTATCATACGCCTTTTCAATGTCAAAGAATATTCCAATTGCTTCTTTTTGTTCTACAAACGTGTTGAGAATCTCAGCTTCTATTGTCACTAGTTGGTCTATAGTGGATCTACTTTTCCGAAAACCAGATTGTGTAGGCGATAATAGATTAAATTTTTCTATAGCCCACATCAGATGTCTGTTGACCATTTTCTCTAAGAGTTTAGATAAACAGCTGGTGAGTGATATTGGTCGATAACTGTTGGGTTGTTGCTTATCTTTTCCTGGTTTCAGTATGGGAATGACTATGGATTCCCTCCATGCTTGAGGATATGTTGATGTTTCCCATATTTTATTGAATATTAGAAGAAGTTCGCTTTTAATTTCCGGGGGAAAGTGTTTTATCATGTCATTATGTACTTCATCTATTCCAGGGGAGGAGGATTTTGTTTCATCTATTGCCATTTGTAGTTCCCAGATTGTGAAGGGGCGATTGTAATCGTGCTGGAACGAATTATCTTGTCTCGTGGATGGAGTAAAATCAATTTCACTAAGGTGTTTTGTTTGGTCAAGATTAATGTTTGGATTAGATATAGCTGAGAAGTGATTTGCAAGATTTTCTGCAATTATTTTGGGGTCAGTTATTATTTCATTTTGGATTTTTAATATTGGTGTCTCTATATAGTTGTTACCAGCTATTTTGTTGATTTTTTGCCATACCTTTTTTATTGGAGTGTTGAAGTTTATGGATTCTATGTATGAAATCCAAGAAGTTTTCTTTTTATTTTTCATAAGATTTCTGACTATTGCTTTTTGTTTTTTATATTTTATCAGGTTTTCTTTTGTGGGATTTCGCTGAAATTCTTTAAGGGCTTTATTCTTTATTTTTACTGCTTTCCGGCATTCCTCATCAAACCATGGTGTGTGGTTTGTTTTAGGGTTTCCTTTCGTTTTAGGTATTGTCTGTAGGGCTGATTGTATGATGTTTTTTGTAAGGCGTCCTACTGTTTCATCTACACTTTCTGGTTGGTATTTTGTAAATTTTTTTGTTAGTTTTTTTTCAAATTCTTCCCAATTAGCTTTTTCTAGAACCCATCTAGGGTGTCTTTTGGTTTTAGACATTTCGGTGTTGAAATGTATCAGTGTTGGAAAATGGTCACTCCCATATTGGTTGTTACTGACACTCCAGGTAACATGTGTAAAAATGTTAGATGAGGTAAAAGTTAGGTCTATTGCAGATGTGGATCCTGATCTTGGGCAGATATATGTAGCTTCTCCTGTGTTGAGTATGATTGAGTCTGTATTATCTATTACTCTTCGGATTATTTTTCCTCTGGTATTTTCTGTTGATGTGCTCCAAGTATGATGAGATCCGTTCATATCTCCTACTACAATATAAGGTGTAGGAAGTTCAGTGATTAGTTTTGTAAATGCTGCTTCATTTATTTTTTCTGTTGGCGGAAGATATATGTTAACTATTGTTATCATGTAGCGTAATTTAACTCTTATAACTATAGCTTGTAAGGTAGTTTGAACATCTATATTTTCTGAATATAGGTCTTTTTTTACCATTGTTGCTACTCCCCCGTGAGCTCTTCCTACTTCGTCTATCTCTTTGTCTTTCCTATAAACCAAGTAATTGTTTATTCTCAGGTTTCGTATTGGAGCTAGTTTCGTTTCCTGAAGACATAATATATCTGGGTTGTTGTCTTCTAAGAGGATCCTCATTTCTTCATATTGAGTCCTTATACCATTACAATTCCAGCTAATGATTGTCATAGAGTTTATAATAATTTGTGAGACCTTTTGAGACCATTGAAATATTTATGAGCTAAAGGATTTTTTTTTTTGTTTTTTTTTTTTTTTTTAATATTTTTGTTGGGACTATTTTTGTGACAAGGTATTGCTATAGTTCTTCTACAAATGAACAACATTTTTTTTACTTCCGCTACAAATGACGTTATTAAACGAAAAGCATTGTTGACAAAAAAATAAATATAATTATCAAGTTTATAACAGTTAGTTAAACTAAAGTATATTGTTTCTAAATATTTAATGTAATATATTGATATAGAATTTCTATTATATTTTTTAATATGGATTTTAAGAATGTTGATAATTTTTTTCTTTCTTTTTTTAATATTTTTCTTAATTAACTTAGTGTAATTAAATTCTTTAATGTGTATTTTCTTATTTAAAAGGAAAAGTGGTATAGCTATTAAGTAACGGATATTTTTGTAGATTGATACTGAAATAGTTATTTTAGAATTATGTTTCATTTTATTTTTATTCATTTTCAGGTGGTTTCCATTTCGTCACCACTTTTCGATGTTTGTCTTTTTGATTTATTTTTTTTGTTTTTGTTTAATGAATTCCGCCTAGGAGGTTGCGGAGTTTTAAAATCTTCGGATATATTCCCTATATCTTGGGAATGCGCGAGCTCGGGAGTGTATTCCGAAGATGCCCGAGTGCGAACGACAGGCTTACCTAAGCCGTCTAGAGTGTTGACTCGTGGCATTGGCAGAGAGGAGGGGGGGAGGGAGTGGGAAGGGAGAGGGATTCACTAGGAGGGGGTTTAACGTTATCAATACATCCAATAGAGCTGGACTTTGAAGTAGAAGGAGTCACAATTGTTTTATTATTGTCCAGTAAATTTAAGTCGTCTGTTTGACAACCTACATCTACTCTTAATTTCCTATTTGTTTTTGCTACATCAGCATAATTTAAGTTTCCTATGTCAGGCCGGCTTAACTTATATTTCTTTTTTGCTTCGTTGTAAGCTATTTTTTCTTTAAATTGAATGGTTTTAATTTCTTTTTCCACTAGTAATTTGGGACATTTCAGATCTAGGCTAGAGTGATGGTTTCCGCAATTTACACAATTCGGGACTATCGATTCACATGGTGAACCGTTATGTTCCGATTTTGAACAATATGCACAAATAGGTGTTTTTGAGCATTTATCAGTGAAGTGACCGAATTTTAGACATTTTCTGCACCTAATTGGGTTCGGTACATACATTTTAACATTAATTTTCTGAAACCCTATGTGAATAAATTCTGGGATAGTAGGTAATGAAAAGGTGAGCACATATAAATGTGTTTTTCTCTCAGTACCTGTCTTTTTGGTTATTATTCTTTTTATTTCTTTTAGGTTAAATTTGGCTAATTCTTCCAACATTTCTTTCTCATCAACTCCGTCTAAGTCTGGACAAAATATTACTCCCTTGCTTATATTCAATTTTTCGTGAGGACTCACTTTTATTTTTACTATTGAACCAAAATTATTCAGTTTTAGCAATTTCTCGGACTGTTCTCTACTACTTGTTTCCACTAAAATAGTTCCGTTTCTTAGTTTTTTTACATTTTTAGGTTCCCCACACTGGTTATTTATTGCCTTATATATTAAAAATGGTGAGACGTTTTTAAGGTCTCCTTCTTCATCTCTTTCTATTACTAAAAATTGGTTTTTATTTTTATTATCGTCTATTTCATTATAATCGTTTATATTTTTCCAACTTCTTTTAACTCTTTTTAAGTTTGGAGAACGAATATCAGGCGGTTTATTCATTTTTACCGATTTCTTATTCCTTTAATCAGTTCAGTCAATTTATTATAAATTTGATTTGGTTAGGTTAATATTACGGTTGAAATAAATTAATTGAAAGTAAAAAATTTATACTTGATTAAATTAATAATTTTCTTTTTTTCTAAAGACGCAACTGCCGTCTTTAAGTGAGAACAAAAAATAAATAAAAATAGTAACAATTTGTCATAAATTAATAGATATTAAATAAAAATGAACAAAATTCTAAGGAAAATTTAAAAAAGAAAGGAATTATGTCTAGACTCAGCTGTAGCAGCAAGTTGGTGTTTGCTCTGTTAATCCGTAGGTCTTTACTCCTCACTAGCTCGATATCAACTCCCTATCTCACAAATAGAACTTTCCAAGTAAACCATAATAATGTCTATTCATCCCTCTTTTCCCAATCTGCTTGTGTTCCTCAAGGTAGTAATTCTTAGTCCAATCCTTTATACAGCTGACATCCCAACTCATCCTAATACTATCCTTAGCACGTATGCTGATGATACATGTGTATTATCAGTCAACACCAATCCAGTTATTGCATCCCAAAGCCTCCAATCCCATATCACTGATCTTGAATAATGGTGTGAAACTGGAGAATTAAAATAAATTCTCAAAAATAGCATCGAATCACTTTTACCTAACGTCATATACCAATGACTTCCTGTCCTTCAGTATCCTTTAATAATATCCCACAGGCGCCTGTAGAACAAATCCGATACTTAGGATTGCACCTCAACAAACGATTAATCTGGAATCCTCATACAAGACTGAAAAGACAAGAAACCGCTCAATCCTCCAAATCCTTACAATCCAAAATCCTTCGTAAAATCCTCAATGCTCCTTATTTTGTTAAGAATAAAGTCATCCATAATGACCTTAATGTCTCTTTTGTAGCTGATTAGGACTTCATTACCACTCAAACCCTCTAGTTTCAAACCTAGCTTCCTCTTCAATTCCCGATAATCCTCCGAGGCGTCTGAAAAGAAGATGGCATCGTGACCTTCTTAGTTGAACTTTGATTTGAGTACTACCAGTAGTTAGTTCTCTACTTGTCATTCTCATGTCATTATTTATCACTTATCCTATGTACTTGTTGTATAATTGTAATACAGTTGTAAATATCAATAAATATATTTTAAAAAAACTTTTCAGTGTCTCACAGTATGCATTGATAGTGGTTCCTGCGGCTACCAAATATACCAACAGGATCTCTTTCCGGTCCCATAAGACATATGCCATTTTCTTCCTCATGGATTCTTCGTAGATGAGGATGCCATTGTAGAGACTGCCTTTTTGACTCAGGAGTATAATGATACACCCATGTTTTGTCCCCAGTCACTATTAAGTCAAGAAAAGATTTACCCTCCGCTTCATAACATTGAAGAAATTCATCTCAATTCAACCTGATGTAGATGAAGTCAATGGAAGACGAATTAGTATACCCGCATGGCTGTGACTATATTTCAAAATGGACTGAGGTGTCCCATGATTTGCTTTGACTGTTAGAAACTTCTCTACACGTCAGTGGTGCCAACTATTAACAAAACAGATTCCCACATCCTGCAAGGCCTTTGTAACCTTACTTTCTTGATGTCCCTCAAAGTAGTCTAATTTATTCTGTTCCATACCTTTCCCTGAAAATTATTTTCAAAATGGAGAATTGACTTATTTTCAAAGCCTATCTATTGGATGTGGGAAAAAGAGGCTCGTAACAATAATTTGCTAACCTTCTATCAAAGTGAATTTGCCGGCTGTGAAATCAATAAAAGCCAGACAGTTTTAATTGGTGGCAATTTCCCAAAATACAAACGATTAAAGCTATAATAGGAAAGAAAAAAAAATCAAAAAGTAAATACAAATAACAAAATACAAAAATAAGTAAATGATAAATGTCTAATGTAAAAATAATTAAATAAAAACAATTACAAAAAATATCAATGTGTGCAACATAGGAAGATGCAAAAAAGTTATTTAAAAACTAAAGCAAACAAATTATGAAAAAGAAAATGCATTAAGCTGGTATATACAATTAATTATTTATACAAAAAAAAATTGAAATTAACTTATTTAATAGAAAGGATGAGTCTTAAAACAGAAAAATATCAATCGTCTATGAATCGACTGAGAAACTAAAAAATGAACTGAGTTCTTGAAAATAGATAGTGATGAGTTGATCCTTCGATATGTTGATGAGTTTGAGATAACTGAATGTCTCTTACCGGTAAGTCCAAGGTTACAAGAGGTTTTACTTGGGTGAAGTGTGGCTGCGTAGAAGATGGTGAGAGTGGCGACAAAAATCATATGTTGAGCAACAATCTTCTTGCACTCGTTTTGTTTCTTACACGTCACACAACTTAATATTACAACATTTATTTATTTGTTGTCATACATATGCTTTGTAAATTACTCTCTGAATTCTTTTTTTTTTCCTTTTAACTAATTTCACTATTGTGAGAATTATATAAAACAAAAAATATCTGGCTTGATTAATACTATAAAATATTCGTTTGTAATTTTTTTTTAAATAAATAAAAAATAACTATCGATACCCGACAATATTCAAGGCAACCAAATAAAGTTGTAAAGTTAATGTGGTTATATAGAATTCATGTTAAGTAAATTTAATGTTGTTCAGTGATATAGAACAAAATTTTACAATTAAAAATTTGAAAGTAATAGAATACCTTCGGTAGCAATTTCATACCCATCTGGGTTCATTGAAGGTAATAAATGAATTCTAGTTGAATTGACAATCTTAGTTACTGTCTCATTTGAACCATAATTTTGGCACAAATACTGTGCAAGGAGAATTAACATTTCTCTTCCTACAACTTCATTTCCATGCATGTTAGCTAAATATTTAAACTCTGGTTCTCCTAAAAAAGATAAGAAAATATCAAAATTATTTTCAGCTAATTAATCATAAACAGTTTACAATTTAAACTTACATTTTTGTAAAGAGGAGTGACTAAAATTTAGAGTGAAAATTTAACTCAATGTAAAAATATGTTTAAACCTGTAATAGTAGTTATATTTTTTATTTTCATTATCATCCAAATACTATAATTTTATTTTATTTTGTAAATAGCTCCTATTTCAATATTTATTTTCAGCTTTACTTAATTTATTTCTTCGTTTTTCTTTCCCAGCTTAGTTTTCAGCCCTCTCACACACACACACACACACACACACACACACACACACACACACACACACACACACACACACACACACACACACACACACACACGCACACACGCACACACGCACACGCACACACGCACACGCACACACACACACACGCACACACACACACACATACACTCAAACTTAAGTTAAAGTTGTATTCCATATTATTCACAATGACTTAAAGCATTTGTGAATTCAGCCAGCCAACCAATTCTTTCAATAGTGTACAAAGCCAGTCATGGAATCGTTGATCGATTTTAATAAAAATTTACCAAGATATTGAGCATTTAATGTAAAACGAGGGGAAATATTCGGGTTTTTCTTGAATAAAATAAACTTTGAGCCATATGAAAACATTGCAAATTTATATTCAAACCCAAACAACATATTAAAAAATCAGGACTGTCTGACCTTTTGTGTTATAAAATCCTTTGTTTACCAGAGTATAATAAGAGCTGCCTTTTTTAATATTGAATAATAGATGCTAGAGTGCCTTTATTGAATGAAAATGCCAGATTGATTTTAATATAATTTTATTTACATTTATTGAACCAAGAAAAGTAATATTTTTGAAGAATTGTAAACAATTAGTTATTTACACTACTCGTTACAAAATTTTGAAAAGCGTGATCAGTAAATCCTGCAGATTTGGTATATTTGTAATTGCATTGTTTATAACAAATCAGTTAAAACGGTCTACATAAATATTTTGGGGAGAGGGGAAGGGCTCAGCTAAACTATTCTTTTTTAATGGAGGATGGAAATAGTTGGGGGGTGCAGTCATAAATAAACACCAAATAAGTGAAGACTTACTTATTTTTTATTTGTGCCGACGTTTCAACCTACTTTGTAGATCATCTTCAGGGCAAATAGGAGAGGTTACAAGTGAATTCTGTAACTGACAATTCTACAATTTTACTATTCTACTATTATTCTTCAACAATACTACAATTTCTTTTACAATTCTTTTTTACATTTTCCCTTGCTATTACTTATGTATTTATCTCCACCTTTATTGGTCATAAATGAAATATAATAAATCAGACCCTATTAAATAATTTTGTTGCTTTTATAAATGAAATATTTATGTCTGATACTTCCCCCATTATATACTTGTAATGTAGATTCCATGTGAAGTCATTGACGGAGAAAGGTAAACTCTTAAGACTTAAGGAGGATTATTTTCCAAGATTTTATTTCAAATAAATCATTTTGTTAACCCTCAAGTACTGATGTGTGAAGGGAGGAAATCCACTGAGAGAGGTATGACTTAGTAGCCTCCTATCTTGTCAGCATCTTATTGAATGTGAAAGTGGAGGGTTGGTTATAAAGTTTGTTAACAAAATATAAACAAAGACTGATCCCGCGGACCAAACCTACTTGTGACTTCTTTGAATTTTTCAAGGTAAGCTTTCATTTTATTTTTTATACTTATTAGTTATTAATCACTTATAATTATTAATCGATGATACTTTTAAATTTAATTAAAATATCAACTATTTTTCATAGGTACCCAAATAGTAGTCTCTTATGAGTAGCGTTGTCCTGCATTCTGGCCACATGTCCAGCCCATCTAAGCCTAGCTATTCTTATATGCTGAACCATGTGTAGCTCCTGATACAGCCGATATAGCTCTGCATTCTGATTGTGTCTAGATTGAACACCAACTCTTATAGCTCCAAACATCCTTCTTAGTATTTTTCTTTTGAAGTGCAGTAATCTGTTGGCCAGTAGCCAGGTTTCCCATTCGTAAGTTAAAACAGGCCTGATAATTGTCTTATAAAGCATCACTTTTGCTCTTCTTGATATCAGATGACTCCTTAAAATTCTTTACTTATTAGCGGTCAAAATTCTTCTTTGAACTTCTGCACCAGTTGAGTTACCTGCTTTGACCAGAGAACCGAGGTAGACAAAACTGTTAACACTTTCAAATGTGTAGACAGCAAACGTGATGGAGGGTACTGATTGCCTTGAAGGGCTAGCAAGCATATATTTGGTCTTTGCCTGATTCACTTGAGGACCCATACGGTGTCTAGTATTCTCCAAAGCAAGAAACGTTTGTTGTAGATCCCTCTGTGTTCTTCCGACTATATCTATGACATCCGCATAGGCCATTATTAGGATGGACTTAGTCAAAATTGTACCAGTGACTTGAAACCCTGAGTCTCTTATGACTATTTCAAGTGCGAAATTGAAGAACAGGCATGAGAGTACATCACATTGTCTCAGAACCCTAGTTGTCTTGAATACTTCTGACAAGTCATTCTGGATCTTGAACTAGCTTCTGGACTCCCTCATCAGCAATTCCAAAAGGCTTATCAATTCCCTGGGGACATTAATTTCCTCCATACCTTGATACAGTTGCCCCCTGATGATACTGTCATTGGCATTGCTGAAATCCACGAAAAGGTGGTGAGTCGTTAAATTGTACTCTCTAGTCCTTTCCATAAGAGTTCTCAGGGAAAATATTTGATCAATACAAGATCTGACATTCATAAATTTGCATTAGTACATTCCTACCTCTCTCTGGGCATGGGAGAGAAGCATTTGGTATGCCACATTAGAAAGTACTTTATAGGCAGAGCTTAGGAGTATTATACCATGGTAGTTTTCACTATGCATTTGGTCTCCTTCCTTGTGAAGAGGGAGGATAAGGCCAATGCACCAGTCATGCAGGAGAGTTTTGCTTATCCAAACACTGTGTAACAGATCTCGGATCACCTTTATTATTTCATTTCCACCAGCCTTCAGAAGTTCAGCTGGTATGCCATCAAATCCTGGCGCTCAATTATTCCGAAGCTTCTGAATTGCATCCTCGATTTCCTCATCATCTAATGGATCAAGAAGCTCACACTCTTTGTAATTTTTTTTTAATTTATGGAGAAAGAATAAAATAATATTTTCGAATCAGGTCTTTATAAAAGAGCCTACATCGAAACTGATCACAATACAATGTCAGAGCTGTAAGGCATTGATGAGGAAACGGAAATGATTCGAAACGAGATTGGCAATTTTAATGGAAACAACAGATTCAAATTATCTAAAACAGAACCTGGTAAGCAAATTTGAGTTTCATCACACAATATTCTGAAATTACCAGAACGACAAAGTAGTAAAACAGAAACCAACTTACCAAACAAATTGATGATTTATTAGGCATAAAATAAATCACTCGTTTTGTTGAGGATGTGAGAAAACTTCCAAGAAACAAGTGGAAATTTTGTTACATTTGTTCAACAAAAAAAGAAAATAACAAAACATCTTTCTTTTATGACAAATAAAACAAACCCATATGCTTGAAGTGCTCCTAGAAACTGAGTGTCAACTGGTTGAGATAGTGACAATTTTAATTTTTTTAAATATTTATCTTTTAAAAAATGGCCGCCGATCTACGTTCACGTCTAACAACACTTCAATTTTTCATACAAATTTCATAGACAATGCTAATATAAATAACAGTACACTCTGACAAATACAGTGAGTGAGGCGAGTGAGTAAATCAACTATCAACATTGTTAAACCCATTGAGTACAATAGTTCACCTGCCAGCAGAGTGGGGCGTTTTCTTGATCCCCTTCTCAAGGTCTTGGTGAAACTTATAAGTTGACGCAGTCTATATGTACCAGACAATTTATAATTATTTTTTTGTATAGACCTTTATAATTGATTTTTTTGTTGTTGTTTTAAATATAATTCTACATATATGAATGAATGAATGAATAAAGCCTTTATTACAAAAAATTAATAGGAATTATTAAAATAATAAAATTAAAATAATTTTACTACAGATACTATATACAATTTTTTGCTTATTAATTTATGTAGGCCTTCCCCTTAGGGAGTGATGGTCTAACTTCCCTGGAGACCAATTCCTACTGGGAAGTGGAAGTTTAGTTTTAAGTATTGATTTAGAAAGGTTATATTTATAGAGATTTAGAATGGTTATATCTATTGTTATAAATAATTTTTCTATTAATTTAGTTTTAATGTTTATTTTTAATAAGTTAATTTTTTTTTAAATGGAATCAGAACGGTCATCAGGTACTGAATCAGAGGACGATGTAACAATATCCAAAATTAGTGAAACTGATTCACAGTATCTTAAGCGTTGTCAACTTGAAAAACGACAGCGAAATCCTGCCCCGGGTCCGCCGGTAATACCGGTACCTATCCAAATAAGAAAAATAAAAACAAATCGGCGTCAAAGCCAACCTCAGCACCAAATACCCACAGTAAAACATCTGCACCCATCAAAACACCAATAACCAATAACGTTTCAACCAGCAATCAATTTGCAGCCCTCGAAAATGTTTCTACAGAGCCTCATAAGCATCAAGAAATGTCTCAGATTTCCGAACCGGTTCCACCTCCCATTTTTGTTTCAAACGTTCAAAACTTCATGACCTTCAGTCAAGAAATAGCCAACCTGATTGGCCCAACCAATTTTAAATGTTATTCTCGAGTGAAAGACATAAAAATTAATACAACCACAAAAGAGAATTACAAAAAATTGGGTAATCACCTCACTGATAAAAAATATCACTTTCATTGCTACCAGCTAAAAGAAGATTCAGAAGTTGTTCTGAGAGGTCTTTACAGTACCACACCTATTGATGCCATCAAAAGGGACTTGGAAGAGATCGGCCACAATGTCAGAAACATATCGGTCGTCCTACATCCCGTCGAAAAGTTACCCCTACCATTATTTTTTGTAGATCTGGAATCAGCCAGAAATAATATTGAAATATTTGATATTACTAGGCTGGTCTATTCAGTTGTTTGTTTTGAACAGCCAAGGCAAAGACCTACAATTGTGCAATGCACAAAATGCCAAGCACTAGGACATACAAAAGCGTATTGTCACCATCCGGCCAGATGTGTCAAATGTGCTGGAGCACATGCAACAGACACATGTAAGAAAACAAGGGAAACACCTGCAAAGTACGTTCTATGCGGTGAGGACCACCCAGCAAATTATAAAGGATGAAGGGTGCATAAAAACCTTCAAAGGCTAAGATCCCACCATGCTGCCGTAAAAAGTCAAGAAATAAATCATAAAGTAGAAATAGAAAAAGTACAAGACAATCAATTTCTTAGCAATCAACAGCAGGCGTTAACCTCAACATATATTAATCCTCCTCAACAGAGACAACCAACATATTCAGTCATCAGCCGAAATCAGCAGCCTCGACATCAACAGAACCGGCAACCGGTGCCTCATCTTCTCACCATCTTCCTCTAAGGGTGAAGCTTCCACCTCTGAGTGAACCCACAATTCCATCCCAAACTTCTTCCATGATAAACCTCCAAACCCAAACACCATTGAAAGTTGATGCAGCTCCCAGTATCCCAAGAAGGGTCTATCTCCCAGCCAACTTTCCAAGACACACTAATCCTCCACCTCAACCTTCTGATCAATATCCTATTCCCAGTCAAAGTCCAGTAGACATCAACACAATCCTTTCGACCTTCTTATTAGACCTTAGTAATACCATCAAACCACTCATTTCCCTTCTAACCCAACTCCTTTCCGAAATTCCATTTAATACCCCACGATAAACACCAAGCCCCTAGCAATCATACTGTGCAATGCAAATGGCCTACATGACCGCCGAGACGAACTTTACTTATTTTTTCATGACAATCACATAGACATCGCCATGTGAAGACATTAACTGAAACACACTTCACGATAATATTTTCAAATATTCTCAACAATAATATTTTTACATACGTGACTACCTGACTTATAGACCAGACAGCCTGAGACAATAAAGCAGATGCCGGTTCTTGTATCCTTATCCATAAATCCATACCTCATTTTCTCATTCTTTCTACTCAAACTGACGCTATTCAATCAACTTCAGTAACCATTTCAACTAGTCCTCTACATATAACATTCTCAGCTGTATACTGTCCTCCTGGTAACTCCCTTTCTTATAACCTCCTCGAATCCTTATTCCGATCTCTCAGACCGCGTTTTATTGCTGGAGGAGACTACAATGCCAAACATCGACGATGGAGTTGTCGAACATCCAATATCCATGGTGGCATCTTATTCCAAATTTCAACCTCTAATAGCTTCTCTATCCTCGCACCCATACACCATACTTATTGGCCTACATCTCTCAAAAAATGTCCAGATATTCTTGTTATTTTTGTTTCCTCATAGATTTCCTGCAATCAAACAACTATAAAATCCCTGGATGACCTTTCCTCTGATCACAGTCAAGTTCTACTTCAAGTACATTCAATTCCCATTCCTAAGCCCTCTACCGAGTGTGTAGACTGGGATAAATTTTGATCGAATCTGGAAAATAATTTAGACCTCAAAATTCCGCTTAAAACAAAAGGAGACATCAATTCAGTAATATACAAACTTACAGAAGCAATACAAACCAACTATAAAAGATAACACCTTACCAAGTAAAAATCATTATCAACAGAATAACTGGCCACTTCATATTCACGAGTTATTAAAAGAAACGACGGGAAAGAGCGAAGTGGCACCACACCAGATATCCATTGGACAGGAGTCATTATACCAAACTGACAAACAAATTAAAATCAAAGATCAGAACATTCAAAATTCAAAATTTGTATTACCTTAAAGAAAATCTCAGTATTACTGACAAATCCTTATGGAATACCACTAAAAAACTCCTAAAATATAAAAATTTCATCCATCCACTTTTAACCGAATCCCAAACCTGGTAAAGATCTGATGAAGAAAAATCACAAATTTTTGGCCAGCACCTATTCAAAACATTTAACCCTCATCCAGATATCCTTAATCCAACCCACTCTGAATGCATTGATGCAGAATTACGTATTCCTCTTCAGTTGTCCCCTTCTCCTAAAGCATTCCATCCTTCCGAAATATCAAACATTATTCACAGATTACCCGCAAACAAAATCCCTGTGCACGACCTAATCACATCCAACATTCTAAAACGCCTTCCTCGGAAAGGGATCCTACTCCTTACATATATATACAATGCCGTAATCCGCACCACATACTTTCCTGATTCCTGGAAATTATCCATAGTTAAGATGATACCAACACCTAAAAAAACACCAGAACTCCCTTCTTCTTACCGTCATATATCTCTTCTACCCATAATGTGCAAAATGCTTGAAAAACTCATTCTGAAACATCTTTATCCTATCATAGAATCCAACCAAATAATCCCAGACCACCAATTTGGTTTGGGAACACTCCACTATCCAGCAATGCCATCGTGTGGTGGACATGTCTCATCCGCATTAGAGCGTGGAATGTATTGCACAGGAGCTTTTCTCAATGTAGAGCAGGAGCTTTTGATCGAGTCTCACATCCAGGTCTGCTCTGCTGTACAAACTCCGTAAATTCTTACCTTCTACTTACTTCCTGATTATCAGTTCCTACCTCAGTAATAGAACCTTTAAAGTAAACCACAATTTTTCCTATTCTTCCCTTTTTACCCAGTCTGCCGGTGTTCCTCAATGTAGTATCCTGGGTCTCATCCTATCCATGATATAAACAACTGACATCCCAATCCATCCAAGCACTGTCTTTACTACGCACGTAATATCAATAAATTAATCTATTAAAAAAATTTTTAGTTTCATTAATAGTTTTTTAAATTGTTTAAAATCAAAATTAAATGTATTGTAATTAATTAGTTGTAAATACACAAGTTTCAAAACATGTAGTTTTTAATTTTTACTGTTTGCTGTATCGATCTTATTTGTTTTTGTTTACTGAAATTTTATAAAATATCATATATCATTGATTGTGGGCAATGCAAGAAGGTTCATGTAAGTAGTAACAACAAATAAATTGATTAAGGTGGTCCGTGGGACCAGATGTCAGTACTAGCGTCAGGAAAACTATGTCAGTACTTGAGGGATAATTATAAGACCAACATGTTTACCATAATTATACCATTAATTAACTTATATATTCACACTTTACTGTGACAATTTTTAAGGGAAGGAGAACTTTTTCTCAGACCTAACTGCATTCCAATGTTAGTCATTTTATTCTTCCCAAATAAGACACTTAAAATGAATGTTTATAATAGCTTGATGAATGTGCAGTTAAAAGTGTAAAATAAATTTATATAAAAATCACTTTAAAAAATACCAAATGTTAATTTCAGAAACCAAAAGAAATTAAACAAAGCGACGTATAGGCTTCATACTATTTTATGATTGATTGGGAATTCACATCTTATAAAAAAATATTAATTATAACTAGTGATATTCCAGATAAATTTTCTAATAAAGAAAGTCATAGGTATGGAGATTAGCTATCAACTAAATTTTTGCAAAAATGACAGCTGTAGCTATTTATGTATGTCTTAACCAAATTTACATATAATTGTTGACTAAATTGAAAAATTATCAATAATTAGCTAATTACAAATAATTTCACAAATACGTAAATATTAAAGCATAACCCAGGCTGAATAACTTTCATCTTCATGAAAATGTAATTATCACTTTTACCTCTATGCCGAAAATGTAATTCTTAATACAAAAATAAAAGTTCTATATAAACATTGTAACTTAAATATATATACACATTTTAATTTGGTAACATCTAAATACCTGGCTCATGAATTCCAGGAAAATCAGTGATCTCTAATACAAAAAGTAGTCGACCGAAAACAGTCCTACCAATGTTATATAACCTTGTAATTGAAGGGTACTGAGCAGCTAGTGATTGTAATATTTCTTCAAGTTCATTATAATGATGATGTTTAAAGTTAACAGGTATCAGGAATCCATATTCATCCACTTGGATTTCTTCCTGCTTGTACATTGCTTTAAAAAGAAAAAAAAATACAAGTATAATAACCATATAATTAATATTTGCACACTTAACACTACAGTAACTTCACAAAATAAAGTAAATCAGTGAAAAGGTGATGAAATGAAATGACTTTTATGAATTCCTCAAGGTTATGGCTAGAAAATTCATTCTATAAGACTTAACTATTTCTAAAAAATTGTTGTCTATCTTGTCTATCTTGATATGGTCGCCTGACGAAACAATATTAATACAAATGGTCGTGGATTAAGAAAATTCTTTAAATATTCCAAAAATAGTGACAAAATTTGAAAAGTGGTAGGTTAAATCACAAAAAATTAGGCCTTTTATAGCAAAACTCTTAAAGAATGTGCAGAAAAAGTTGGCTAACAAATTTACTTTGCTCCTGATAATTACTTATCATAACTTCATTTGCTCTTGGACTGAATTCCTCTGTGCCAAACTGGATATTCCGAAACTCAAAATGAACTAGGATGTAATCAACAGAGTGAAACACTTTCAAATGCCTTGGTCAAATTGTTGAACCAACTGGACTTGAAAAAAATACCACAAAGATACGGATAATAGAAAAAAAAAAATTTGGATTGGTTCAAAATCTATATAACAAAAAAGGTCAGTCAAAAAACACGAAAATCAGACACAATGACAGTAGCAAACCAATAGTCACACATGCGAGTGAAAATTTCTCATTAAATCAAGAACTTAAGCAATAAGGAACAAAGCAGGAAGAGAGAAAGATTATTAGAAAAAGTTTAGGGCAACGACATACACAATAAGGGTACAGATTACAAGCCATCAAAACAACAGAAAACGTATCAAACTTAGAAAATTGATATTAGAAAGAGGTTTTAAGGTAATCTATCTAAGTATCCATAAAGTTCTATGGACACCTTGATATGCCTAAAAACATACTAACTAAATGTCAATTGGACTTAGTGATTTCACTTAAACCACTAATATCCTGGGTAATTGAAGTTAAAACCATACTAACCAAAGTGGACAGAAAAAAGAAGAAAGGCCTTCAAGGAGGATGAAAAATGCAGGGAAAACAAGAACTCTTAAGGTGCATTTACATGGGCAATAAAAATTGCAGATTGCCGAACATATTGCTAGCAATTCTATCCGGCAATATTTCCGGCAACACAAATTGCCGCCACACTTTCGGCAATATATCTGGATATTATTGCCGAGCAATATATTGTCGGGAAGAAGTGTTGAAACGAGCCACACTCGGCCAGTTGTGAAAATGGACGAGACTGAACTATGTCACCCATGTTTTTTACAACACATATTTCAATATTAAATCCTACCGTAACAGAGTACAAAAGCTTGTTATTTAAATGGTCTATTTTAATTAATAGTTTCAATTACTAAGTTGATCATTAAATTGGATAACAAGAGTTTAATTAACAACTATAATAATTAAAAATGGTTAACAAGGGGAATATCTAATAAACCATACATAAACAATGATACCACTATTTTTATTAAATTAGTTGCGTAATGCAGGCTAATCCTAGTGTCCTACGTATTAATACATCTCAATATTATTATTTACTTAAATATGTAAATACGAAAATATTTTACAACCTGTACAGCGGGTTCTTTTGAAGTGCCAAGAGGCGGGTGCCGCCCTTATACCTGCTTTATGTCAAGGGGGAAAGGAGAGAATAGGAGGGAAGCATTTGTAGACAGAGATAGAAACATGTGTGGTCAGGCAATATGAAATATTCTCCAACCCCTCTGGAAAACATCTGCAATCCCTCGGCAACACCCTCTGACGAGCTAATATCCCGGCAATATTGCCGGGAAATGTCTAAATATGTCGACAACATTGCCGTATATGGCCCATGTAAACGCACCCTTAGGAACATTTAAATCACCTGCTTATCATTTTGGGGACATTTGCTAGTAAATAATAATAATGACGGTGATGGATCGCATGGTGCGCACAACAATGACAGATGGCAAAATTCGTCACCCAAAGGCATCTGTGGCTAGACTCTATTTCAGTAGAAGATTTATGCCCAAAAAAAGTATAATACATGAAGGAGTATTTTATTACAAGTGCATCATCAATAATTGGCATGATGGGACAATTAGAAAAAGATTACACTGCCCTTAATCTAAAAAACCCTATTCCCTTATGACATTAAGGAGCATTTTATTACAAGTACATCATCAATAATTGGCAATGAAGGAGTATTTTATTACAAGTACATCATCAATAATTGGCATGATGGGCCAATTAGAAAAAATTACACTGTCCTTAATCTAAAAAACCCTATCCTTAATGACATTAATAAAAACATATTCTTAAGGAGAACATTATAGCTGACCTAGATGCCAATGCCCATCAGAAGCCTGGGGCAGCCACAACAACATCAGAGGTGAGAAAATATTTGAGTTGATCATTAATTCTGGACTTAACATATAAATAGGGGGAATAGGGCAACCTTCTGTAATAGGTTGAGGTCGGAGATGATAGACATAACAATAGCATCGAACGAAGTAAGTACCTACATAAACCACTGGCATGTATCTGTTGAAGAGACATGCTCAGACCACAGATATATTAAATTTAACCTTAGCCTAAATGTTCCCCAGATCCAACTGTACAGGAACGCTAGACGAACTGACTGGGGGTCCTTCCACAGCAATCTGGAAGAGAACGTTAGGAATTGTCCTAAGGTCATAAAAAACACACGGCAGCTGGAATTTCTTAATGAAGCTCTGACTGAAGCCATTATGGAAGCTTAAACCAGCAGCAATCGTGTGGTTTACAAAAAGGTTTACAACCTTTGGACAGGATAGAGTCACCAACCCTAGGCAGTGCGAATTAATCAATCCAGCAAACCTACTTAAATTTGTTGGATTAGCCAAGCTAAGATTATAAAAAATCACATCCATCATGGCAAACAACAGGGGCGCACAGTTGATCAACAACGATCGCAGTGCAAATACCCCAAAAAAAATAAATAAATAAAATGCCTCGGATATATGGACGGAAAAATTTGCGAAGACATGGAACACGTTTAAGGATAAACATGTTCCAGTAGAAGTAAAAAGACACAATATGGATGTTATAGTACTGACTGAGACGAAGAAGAAAGGTAACGGTGAAGAGATCATAGGGGATATACACATGTGGAGTGGTGTTGTCAGAAGCACAAGAGCCAAGGCGGGTGTCTCCATCTTAATAAAGAAGGTTTTAAAGGAAAAAATCATAGAATGAGATTTTATTAGTGAAAGAGTAATTAAAATGGATTTAACTTTATATGGGAGAGAAGTTGTGGTGCGCAAATAATGACGCAAAGAACCACGAAAAAGAATATTTTTGGGAAAGCCTGAGGAAAATTTTAGATAAGATTCCACCTAGATAAGAACTACTTTTGATGGGAGATTTAAATGCAAGAGTGGGAGCTGAAGAGATTGGTGGTAGTTGGAGGAAGTATCAGTTGTAGGAAGGTTCGGGGAATCAACCAGGAATGATAACGGTAATAAAAATTTGCTCTCAATATAATCTCCGGGTTACATACATGTTCTTCCAACATAGAGATGCACACCAATTAATTCACATGGCATAAAGATTCAAAAAACCTACAGTAGATTATAGATTTGGTAATAACTAGGCAGGCGACCTCAATATATTTACAGGATGTCAGAGTGTTTAGAGGAGCTGATTGTGGCTCTGACCACTATTTGGTGAAAGCTAAATTGGACTGGCCATGGAAAAAAAAGGGACACTTCTAAACAAACTAAAGAGGAATCTATCATCCGAGTTACTATCACAAAGTTGATCTTTTAGATGAAGAGAATGTGAGAAACCTATATGCTTCAAGACTCAAGCAGGAACTGGAAAGTATGAGCGACGAGAATGCTGTAGGCCTATACAATGCACATACCAAAACAGTGAAAAAAAGTGTCATATGAAGTACTAGGAACTCAACATAAGAAGGTTAGTAGAACAAACTGGGCATTGGAGGAATTGAAAATTGCAATAGATCAGAAAAAGAAAGCCTATGGTAAAGCTCCTAATCAGACGTGAATAAAAGAAATTATGTGGAAAAAAGAAAAAAAGTTAGAAACCTAGTCCGAAAAGCGAAAAACCAAATGTGGGAAGGTCAGTGCTCTAAGATTACATGTCAGCTGGGCTACAGGAGATTTGCTGAAGCATGGAACATTCTTAAGAGTATGAGACAGCAGAGCAAACATAAAGCCAATATACAGCTAATACCAATAGATAACTGGGCAAACTATTATGAGAATTTTTTAGAACCAAAACGGACAACAGGAGGAAATGAACGAATCTTCGGAACTTGCTGAGGAACCAATTACAGAAGAAGGTGTGAAATATATCCTCAAGAAACGTAAAAACAACAAGTCCCCTGGACCAGGTGGAATCAATATGGAACTGCTTAAATACTGTGGGCAAGCCATCGTGACCATTTTAACCCAATTATTCAATAAAAGTCTCCAAGAAAATGTCATACCGGAGGAGATAAATATAGTTCACATCACCTCCATTAATAAGAAAGGGGATAAGACTCAATTAACTAATTATAGGGGCATATGTGTTAACAACACAATAATAAAGGTATACGAAGGGGTAATGGGTAATAAAAGAATAGGGGAACAATTTACATCGCCAGAAGAACAATGTGGTTTTACTGTGGGAAAGTCTTGTATTGATCATATATTTACTTTAAGGCAGCTTTTAGAAAAATGTGAAAGCAAACGGAAACAGCTTAGCCTAGTATTTATCGATCTTGAAAAGGCATATGACAGTGTTCCACGTAAACTTCTTTGGGAATGCATACGAAAAGCAAACATTAATGACCCCTTAATCTGTGCTGTTAAACATATACACCATAATAGCATATGTCAAATAAAAGTTGGAAACAAACTATCCCGTAAATTCCTAAGTTCTAAAGGACTCCTTAAAGGAAGCTCTATGTCACCTACCCTATTCAAAATATTTATTCAAGGTGCTACAAATGAATGGTCAAGGAAATGTAGAAGGATGGGGATACATATGCAAAATAACAAAAGTTACCTTCACCACCTATTATTTGCAGATGACCAAGTCATCATAGCCCAAGACAAAGAAGAACCAGGATCTATATGTACGAAACTGATGGAAAAATATAATAGGTGGGGAATGAAAATGAACTTTGAAAAGACTGAATACTTGGATATGGAGGAGGACAGACCATTAGAGATGAACAGTGTACAGATTAAAAATGTAACTGATTTTAAATATTTAGGATCTTCCTTCAAAGAGTTGACCATCAATTCTGTACTGTGGAGTGATAATATCTTAAGAACCACACAAAAAAAATTATTTTCGATGCTATATAACGGCTATAATGTAATATGGCTGTGAAACATGGAAATTGGGAAAGTGAAGCAAAAAGAAACTTCTATTTGCGGAGAGGGACTTTTGGAGAAAGGCAGCCTGAATTTTTAGGTGTGATAGAATACCCAATTCAGTAGTCCGAGATATAATGGGTAGTAACAATACCATTCTCGTAAAAATCACAATAAAGTGATTAGAGTGGTTTGGACATCTACTGAGGATGGAGAGTAATAGAATACCAAAAATGACAATTCAATGGTGCCCTGAAGAAAGAAGAAGAGGACGACCAAGAACTCATGGATGAACCGAGTCCAGGAAGACATGGCAGGATATGGCCTTAATGAAGAAGATGCATTTGACAGGAAAAACTGGGAAAAAATGTTATTATAAAATTTGGTTGGAGAACTTTGGATTCAACTTTGGGGAAACTCTCAATAATAAAAAAAAGATAGAATGGTTCAAGGAATCAAAAGCCAAAAACCAAGTAGGATTAGCACAGTTAGTTTTTTGTCGTCCATCGCAATATGTCTGTCACTAGTGATTTTAGTAAGGGCAGATTGTGTGGAAAAACCGGGATCAAAACCTGATTGGGGTGGATCAAGGAAATTTTACATTTGTGACTGGACTATTCTTTCAAGAGGTTTGGTAAGGTTGGAGAGAATGGAGATTGGGTAGTAGTCATTAGGAGATGTAGGGGTTTTTTTTATAGGATGGACTACTGCTTTTTTCCACAAGGTAGGGAATATGTTTATCTGTGTTTTGTAGGAGAAAAATGTATATGAAGAGTAGGACGGGAAGGATGTCAAGAAGGCATAATTTTAGCAATGTGATGGAAATCCCGCCGATTCCTGTGGAATTGGAGTGGGATTTCACGAAGGAGAAAAGAATGTCAATGGGTGCAATGTCTGAGAAATAAAAGTTGTTGGGGTTGAAAGATGGCATTAGTCAGGAAAGGATGATTTTGAAGTATTAATTGAGACAAAAATTACAAAAGAGAAATCTTTCAAAGGAGTAGCCATTTAGATTTAGGATCAGAAACAATGGAAAGGGCTTCATGGAAGTAATTGGATTTTGCCAGTCTGATAATAGACTGTATCAAATTGTGGAGAGGCCAGAACACTTGTTAGTCTGCAGTTGGCCTTGTACACCTAAAGCATCTACGGGCAGCATCACGCTTCCTTTGAAGGTCTTTAATTTTTTGGCACGTCCAGGATGCAGGCTGATGACAGGTTTTGAGTAGAGCATGGGTGTCAAGGATATTATTGAGTTTGGAAGTGAGTATGTCATCAACCATGGAATTGATAGTGGCACAAGAATAAATCTCTCTCCAGTTCAAGGTTTCAATTTTAAATATAAAATATTCAACATATCTGAAATAGTTTCTACTAAAACTCTAGAATTATCATAAAAAAGTTTTTATTAATTCTACTTAACGGAAAAGATAGAATAAATTAGTTACCTTCCTTAGGTGTAATCCTTTTCAAGGAAAAGTTTTCTTCTAAAGTAACACCTTTTAAAATTGTAATTTGACGGCTTTCAGAGATATAACTAAAAAATTAATAAAACAATATATTTTATATTATATTAAAAAATAATAAGCATAATTTTAATTTTGACTAAGTTCAACTGTTATAAACATATAACAATCAATAAAAAAGGCTATTACTCTAAATATCTAATTTGTTAAATGAAAACTTTTTGGCTGATATACAATAAAAAAAAGAAAAAAGAAAATACTCTTAATACTCAAAATTAAATTAAATCTACTTCTTATATTATATATATACTAATATATTAGTGTAAATAGTTTAGTTTTAAGTATTGATTAAGAAATGTTTCTTTTTTGTTATATCTATTGTTATACATAATTTTCCTATTAATTCCAGTATTCATATTTTATTTTTAATAAGTTTATTTTTTTTAAAATGGATTCAGAATGGACATCAGGTACTGAATTGGAGGACGATGTAACGATATCCGAAATTAGTGATCAGCATCGTCAACTGGAAAAGCGACAGCGAAATGCTGCTCCCGGGTCCGCTGGTACCTCTCCAGACAAAAAAAAATTGGCATCAAAGCAAATCTCAGCACCAAATACCCGCAGTAAAACATCTGCAGCCATCAAAACACCTATATCCAATAACATTTCAACCAGAAATCAATTTGCAACCACCGAAAATGTTCCTACAGAGCCTTCTAAACATCAAGAAACGTCTCAGATTTCCGAACCGGTTCCACCTCCCATTTTAGTATCAAACATTCCAAACTTCATGACCTTCAGTCAAGAAATAGCCAACCTGATTGGCCCAACCAATTTTAAATGTAATTCTCGAGTGAAAGACATAAAAATTAATACAACCACAAAAGAGAATTACAAAAAATTGGTTAATCATCTCACTGATAAAAAATATCACTTTCATTGCTACCAGATAAAAGAAGATAAGACCTACAGAGTTGTTCTGAGAGGTCTTCACAGTACCACGCCTACTGACACCTCAAAAGGGAATTGGAAGAGACCGGCCACAACTTCAGAAACATATCGGTCGTCCTACATCCCGTCGAAAAGCTCCCCCTACCATTATTTTTTGTAGATCTGGAACCAGCCAGAAATAATATTGAAATATTTGATATTACTAGGCTGGTTTATTCAGTTGTTCGTTTTGAACAGCCAAGGCAACGACCTACAATTGAGCAATGCACTAAATGCCAAGCACTGGGACATACAATAGCGTATTGTCGCTATCCGGCCAGATGTGTCAAATGTGCTGGAGCACATGCAACAGACACATCTAAGAAAACAAGGAAAACACCTGCAAAGTACGTTCTATGCGGTGAGGACCAACCAGCAAATTATAAAGGATGAAGGGTGCATAAAAACCTTCAAAGGCTAAGATTCCACCATGCTGCCGTAAAAAGTCAAGAAATAAATCATAAAGTAGAAATATAAAAAGTACAAGACAATCAATTTCTTAGCAATCAACAGCAGCCGTTAACCTCAACATATATTAATCCTCCTCAACAGGGACAAAAAACATAACATAAGGGTCTAACTCCCAGCCAACTTTCCAAGACACACTAATCCTTCAGACCTTCTGACCAATATTCTATTACCAGTCAAAGTCCAGCAGACATCAACACAATCCTTTCAACCTTCTTATTAGACCTTAATACCATCAAACTACTCATTTCCCTTCTAACCCGACTCCTTTCCGAAATTATATTTAATACCCCACGATAAACACCAAGCCCCTAGCAAGTTGAACAGAAATTAGGCAGATTAGAGCAATCAGTATAATGCAAAATATTGATGTGTTGGTGTGGGGTACATCATTAGTCCACTTGTTAAAAGCAACTGGCCACATTTGTGCCAAATACAAAATTACAGTAAATCCACATTTAGACGTTAAACATCCTTTACCAAGAATAGAAACTATTTGGGTAGGAAAGAGGAGAAGTGGCAAATATTTCAAAAACTACAAGCACAAAGAGCCTACAATAATTTTAAATTAGTTAAGAAAACGGCTGGTTAGGAAACTTGGGAAAGAAACAAACATCCTAATTAAAAAAAAAACACACAACTATATTTTTAAAAAATGAAAGAATTGAGAAGAAAAAGTTGTCTGAAACTAGACTAATAGTCTAGTGTCAGCCACCGATCTTATCTTAGCCCTGAAGAAGACCTGCAATGTGGGTCAAAATGTTGGCTAATTAATAAACAGTTCTCCCTATATAAGAGAATTTTCTTGACCTCCACCCGGACCATTTTCTTCCTCATTTATATAAGGTCAACTAATATTATTCAACATATAGTTTATTCAATTTACACATTAAAATTATACAAATAATAAATTATACAGAACTGTATTTATTTAGCACTTAACTATTTCTCCTTTTTTAATAACAAAAAATAATTAGGATTCAGGAAATGAATCACAATTTTTCTATAAAAAATTTAGCTACCTGGGAGCTGATACTTTCATGATATACGATCCAGGAAGTAAAAGCCTCCAATATTCACCTCTTGCAGTAGTTAAAACATCATGGTTAAGTTTCTCGATAGCTATCTTTGCTCCTTCAACTGGTTTATTACTTTCTCCTGTGACAACTCCTTAAAATAAGCATAATACAATTTTTAAATGTACATCCATGTTATAATTACAAAAAAACAAATAGACTTAAAAACATGTAGGTGAAGTTTAAAAGAAATCTGAAAAACAAAATAAACCTGTAAAAACGATTAGGATCTTGATTCAGGACTTATTAAGTAAATAAAGCTTCTTGATCAACAATTGTACAAAGAATTGACATCTTAATATTGCTTAAGTCGTGTTCTACACTCAACCTATTGTAGGTCACTCCCTTCCCCTTTTTTTTTTAAACTAGGTGTGCTGCAGGTGGATATTTTAAATTCATTATAATTTAATAAATGATAAAATAGTAACACTGAAAATTAAGAAATCTAAATATACTGTCAATATCCAACACCAATAAAAACCTGTAACCACTATGTCCCGTGAACGAGTCTGTGGTTCAGTACATGGTAGAGACTGTACTGTTTCATGGACAACGGTACTGCAAGGAGATGACATGTCCTAGGTCACGCTCAACCGCCAGGCTTTTCCCCCTTATTTCGGGTACCCTATTTTTATAATAATTTATAGAGGCTGGGTGAGCCCCAGGAGGATCCTAGATCCCATATGATCCATCTCCCGTTGCAAACAGACTAAATATAAGTAAAATTGCAGCGGGATTTAAACGGGATTTCCGGCATGGCTACTCAGTGCTCTACCACTCAGCCACTCCGCTCCCAACAACAACAATAAATAATTGTAAATTAATACAGCAAACAAATCACTTTCAAGAAACATTGAGGCTTATACATTTCCAACACAGACCACTAAAGAAAATCTGTGGTTAATAACATCACTATATATTACTAGCCACAAAAAATTACAAGAGGATCTGAACCGAATAAGTCAATGGGCAGTGACTAACAAGTTGAGGCTGAATGCGGAGAAGACAAAGGCGATGGTAATAGGTTCCAACCGCTTCCTTAAAAAAGTTCCTCATTCCCCAATCCTGTACTTGAATTATGTTCCCGTCAAATTTTTCCTAACAGTCAAAAACCTCGGAATCACTTTAGACCAATCCCTCTCCTGGAAAAGTCAAATTTCCAATACTTTTTCTACCCTGAAGAGACTAAACTACATCCATCACCTATTTCCATTTGAAGATCGTAGACTCCTAGTTACCTCTTTAGTATTCCCCTACTTTGACTACTGCTTCGCCGTATATGAGGGTCTCTGTGGAGCTCGAAGCCAAAATAAAACGCTCGATGAATTGTTTTGTACGCTTTGTCTTTGGGATCCCCAGGGACGCCCCTGTCTCCCAATTTTATGAAGAGTTGAGGTGGTTGTATCCTTCCTATTGCCGTAAGTATTTCCTTGCATCCTTCCTCTATAAAGTTATCCAATCCCGCCATCCATTATAGATTTATGAGGTCCTCAAATTTAAATCCTCCATCCATTTACAGTGATACCCGTTCACACCCTAATCGATTTGTATATAGAGGCCCATCGAACCGCTGCTTTCGACAGATCGCTCCCGATTCGGTCCTGTTCCCTGTGGAATTCTATCCCTTCTTCTATCCGCTGTTCCAAGACCCTTCCTAATTTCAAATCCCGCTTATTTGATTACTTCCTATCCCTCCAGTTCCCCAAAGAGCATACATAAAATTACCAATAGAATATTATTTATTTTGTTTATTCATTTTTATTTTTTATGTGAAGTAACGTGAAATCTACTTGTTTTGTTTTTTTGTAATAACTTAAAATTTTGTAATAACTTAAAATTTTGTAATAAAATAAAAATATAATTAATGTCGACTTTTAATTAACTATCCATAATATTATATATTATATGTAGAAAATATAAATTCTTTAGAATATATATGAGTGTGTGTGTGTGTGTGTTTAAGTTCTTTTTAGTAATATTATTATTTTTATTTTATTTACGTTCTATTTCATTATCATAAGAAGTTATTTTCTTATATACAAATATTTAATCAGCTTAAAAGATAGACTTTTTTGCTTGTTTTTTTACTTTGTACTCTAAGGCTCTAAAGCCCACAATAATGTACAGTTCTGTTATTCTAAAGGGACTTGTCCCAGAATAAATAAAGAATTTATTATTATTATATATGAGCATCATATGAGAATCACAGAGGTAAAAGTTGATGTTAGTTAGAAATGTATAGTTTAAGTATATTTATAAAACATTCACTTTATCAAAATAAAATAAAAATAAACTTACACCACCATGGCTTTCTTTGGCAAATAAACATCAAGAAATGTTATAATAGAATCTATAATAAGACAAATTACGAATGAATTCAATGAAAGAAACAATTGTGATATTTCAAGAAATTATCAAAAAAGAAATAACAAACAAAACTAATAAAGAATCAGTATTATTTACTATAATATTTGTTCAAGTTTTAATTGATATCAATGGTCAAGATCTGATTGGCTGTATAAAAAAAAACGGTCAAGTGAATCAAAAGATTTTTAAATGAGGTTCAAGTTAAAAATGATAAAAACTGTAATCATTGCAGCTTATATTAGTAAAAATATAAAAATTGTAAACAGCTGAAAAGAGAAACTTGAAAGGAATCCAGTAAAACTTTGATCAAAGAGGAGGAAGGAAATGAAAAAAATGAAAGTGGCATTAGGCTGTGTGGTGTATCAAATACATCAACTTCAATCGGAAAGTTTTCCTTTAACCCATTTACGGCCAAGGCTAGAATATGGCGGAAGACGCCGTTAGGGACGGCAATGCCATTTGAATCAATATGAAAATCAACTTTACTTATAAAAATTGTGTTTTTTCATTTAACAAATCAAATATTAATTTAATAAAAAATTATTTTATAAGTTTTGGAATTATTTTTATTTACTTAAATCGACTAATCAGAAATCTATATCAACTTTACGGTAGTCCGATTGATAATAACTATCGATAGTTTTTTTATTTATTTCTAACCTATTTTGAACCTCAACATTCGCCTGTCTTATAAAAAAAAAAAAAATAATAAAAAAAATGTTTATTTTCCGGATTCTTTATGAATTATTAAATTTACATTAATTTCTGGTTCTATACATAATAATTATTAGCTTTATTAGATTTATTAGCAGGTGTGAACGAATTTAAACAAAGATTTTATTGCGATTTAATCATTCTGTAATCCTATAAAGTTCCTTAAATTCCAACCGGCGTTGAAAATCAACATTTTTCCTTTACCTTTCCCCGCAGGTAGTTTCGGATGTCTGCAGCTATTTTCCAACATTTTATCCCAATATAACATTTACTGGCTGTTTGCTTGGTTTTTCTTTGTAAATTATTTCTCTTAGCTTTATCCTTTCCTTCTTTATTTTTCTTTTCGGAATAGTCAAAATTTTCTTCAACCTCATGATTACTAATTTTTATTTGGCCTTCATCAGAAGATACTTCAGCATCATAAATATCACTGTCTAAATACTTATTTTTCACGGTAGTATTGGGCTCATCAATATTATCTTCATTTGTTTTGTTTGGTTTATCAATTCCCCAAACATCAACTGCATCATAACAATTGTCATTGGTAGCTTTCTTATCATCACCATCATCAATTTCATAATCACACACAGGTTGGTTTTTTATCAAACTCTTCTCCAAATTACTTTTAAGTTCATCCTCTGATGAAAAATCATTAAATTCCATTTTCTCATTAAAACACTGGTTATCTCTTGTTTCATCTTCAATTACAAATTTTTTAATTGTTGAATTATCATCATCTGAAAAAGTCTGTTTGGATTTCTTCTTCTCTTTAATAGTGGTTTCCTTATCAATTTCTTAATCATTGGCAAAAAGTTCATTTGTATTTTTATTAATATCATCGATAGCATAAGCCTCTTCTTCATTTGTTTCAAAAGGAATAATAACATTTTCCGTATTTTTTATATTCATATTAAGTTGAGCACAACATAAATCATTTTGTTGATCTACAGCATTTGTTAACTTTGTAACCTTCTCATCGGTAAGACTCGATAATTTAACCTCCAAACTCGCAATCTTTTCATCGAATTCATGTTTTATCGAATTAATTATTTCTGTTTTTAACCCCAAAATTTCTGTTCTAAGCCTTTCCTGACCTTTACCCATGTTATTAATCTCTTCTCTCATTTTATTACCCTCTTCACTCATTTTATTCATTTTCTCATTACTCTCTTCTCTCCTTTTATCTATTTTCTCATTATTCTCTACCCTCATTTTATTTAATAATTCAATTAATGGTCTCAGTTCCATATTAAATGCTTTTCCCGAGCTTTCTTTGCTGGCCACGTGTTGCTCGTTTCCGGCGAATTCCTGACCGGTTTTTAAATCTAATATGCTTTGACTTCCGACGGCGGTCTGTGATTCCCTGAAAATTGATGACTCATTTTCCACTACTTTATGACACTCTTCCAACATTTCAACTTGACTATTATTTTCAACTAAATCATCAATACTATCACCATTTTTAGACATCTTTAATTTTGAAATTAAATTAATATTTTAACAATAATTAGTTAATCAATGTGGTATTATAATTAATAAAACATTTATATTTAAACCTATTTTTAATATTTTTACCGGTTCTACTGTTACTAATAAGTGAATCTTATACGGATTTATACACGAAACTTAAGATATCGGTCACGTTGCCGCTGACGCAATTTTATATTTATACAAGTGTTTATTTACTTATTAATTCTGATTATTATCCCTAATTATCATTGCCTATACGTTGGGCGCCAAATGTTAAGAATTTAATATTTTAATACAATTCAAGATATATAATATGATATTATGGATAGTTAGTTAATTAAAAATCAACGTTAATTTTATTTTATTACAAAATTTAAATTATTACAAAGAAAAGAAAACAAAACAATACAATATTTGATCTCCGTGGTTCAATGATAATTAATTTTAAAGTCGGGATAACTAGAACAAATTCTAAATTACAAACACAATTCTCAAAGTAAAATGATTCAAATAAACACTCACAGATGTATGTACCAATCTCTGTCTTGAAACTCCCTCCAAATCAACACATGATAACGTTCTTCTTAACAACTTGAAGATGCTATCTTCTGGACACCCTGTACTCGAAAAATGATGAGTAACTGGAAGGTCTTCTTCCCTGGACGCGTCGTACTCGATTGATAATAACTGGAGAGGTCTTCTTCCCTGGACGCCCTTCTCACCAGCGTGACATAAATGGAGAGATCCTATCCTTAGGACGCGCTGAACCAGAGTGAGGAATATAAATGGAGAGGTCCTATCCTTAGGACGCCCCGAATGAGAGTGACATAAATGGAGAGGTCCTGTCCTAAGGACGCTCCGAATGAGAGTGACATAAATGGAGAGGTCCTGTCCTTAGGACGCTCCGAATGAGAGTGAGCTGAATATGGCGGAAGACGCCGTTAGAGACGGCAATGCCATTTGAATCAATATGAAAATCAACTTTACTTATAAAAATTGTGTTTTTTCATTTGACAAATCAAATATTAATAAAAAAAAAAAAAAAAAAAAAATTATTTTATAAGTTTTGGAATTATTTTTATTTACTTAAATAAACTAATCAGAAATCGATATCAACTTTACGGTAGTCCGATTGATAATAACTATCGATAGTTTTTTTATTTATTTCTAACCTATTTTGAACCTCAACAATATATATATATATATATATATATATATATATATATATATATATATATATTATTATTTATACAAGTTAAGACAAGACGATGATCGTATAGTCACTAATATCAAGCTGACATTGTAAACAGCTGTTAAATTCTATAAGTAGAGTTTCAAGATGACAATAAAGTCAGTATAAAACCAGTTCTCGTGCGAGTTGTTTCATCCTTATTTTCCTGTTTTTTACATAATTTGTTACTGGAACTATATAGGTGGTGCCAAAACCAGGAAAGTTCAAAGATAATTTTTTTTGTTGGTTTAAACAAAAAAAAAAATACTTAATCATTTTTTTTTACTATTTCTTCTTCTCTCTCTTGTGCCATAAATAAAAATGACAGAACCGAGACTGAGAGACGTTCTTAGGCCAGCTACATTAATGTTTACACCACCACAGTAACCAACGCCACAAACTCCGAGGAGACCAACGCGCTTGAACAGATGAAATTAAAAAGAGCTAACGCACAGGATGTTAGAAGAGAGATTTCTTGACATAATCTGAAGGTAATAAATTCTGAACTTTTTGAAGATAGTATGGGTAGCGATTATCACCTTTCAAAGTTTGCCATATTGCTTGCCGGGATATTAATGCAGCAGATGCTCTTCAGATGCTAGTCTCAGGATTATTATCGAAGTGGCGTTGGACACAATTTCTTCTCCGGTAATCTGCTCTTACTGCTGCCTGGAATTGGTCACCTTCATTACGTATTAAGAATGACCCAGTCTCACGTAGTCTATTAAAAGTTAACGAATCCTTTCCCAGAAAAGACTCGTCGATTAGGCACTCTTCTATTTGGAAATCAGCGCGCATACTCCCGCACCACTTCTAAAGCATTACCGTTACAGAAACCATACACAAAAATCAAATCAGCGTATTCAACATTAGAATATGTATGCGGCATTGTGGCTGATGCTATTCACACAAAAATATCTGAGTAACTGACTGAAGACTGATTTAGGAATTATAATCCTAGAAGGAAGCCAAAATGTAAACAAATAAAAGAATGTAAAGGATAACATTAAGTGTTTACATATCTCACTGCCTAGCCTGACGAACTTTGAAAGGTGATAATCGCTACCTGCATCATTTTTGTTTTATTTCTTTTTTTGCGATTTTCTCTAAAACTAAGCAAAAACGAGCAAATCTCTAAAGGACTTTTTGTCTTATTTTTTCGGTCCCCTATAAATTCCTAAAGTTTTGCCATTTAAATTTGGGACACCCTGTATACATCTAGTACAATGGCTATAAGAATAAACAATACATGACGGGACATGTAGAGACACTACCCACTGGCAGCACTCTAATTGGCTGAATTTAACGTTTAAATCTCAGTACTCATTAGTGTTGAAATATAACCTACTATACTATTGTTTTTCAATGGGTTAAATAAACACAAAATTTATTTAAAACATATTTTTAATAATTACAAACCTTAATTAATAAGCTGATATAACAAAATAAAAAAATATTTGAATTTATAAAAATTAAAAAAATTGTTAAATTAATATTGCGTATACGCATCAGTGGCCGTAAATGGGTTAAACAAACAAAGTCCTTCCGTTGCCATGTAAACTTGTTTTATTTGTGATGGAAACATTTTCTTAATACTTGAATAGGGAGAAAATAATTACTCTATTACAATCAAATAAATGAATTAGAAGTAATTTTACTCCAGTGTGAATAGTAGCCAATATCCAGGTGTCTGGATGAATAAAAGATGTGCTGAAACTGCAATGCCTAACTTCAGTCCTAAATTTTTTATCAGGTTTCTGGACTCTCAATACTATAGTAAAATCAAAGTGCATTGAAACCAAAATGCTGATAAAGGGTAATGACTTACAATTAATAATGACAAAAATACCTTTAACACCCCAATGAACAGCTTCAATAAAAGAAATTAAACTCTCTTTATTATTTTCCCATTCAGTCATTAACTGTGATCCTTCTGGAAATTTGCAACAACTTAATTCAAATGTGATTTCAAAACAGTTTGAATGTAGATAATTGAAATCCTGCATTCCACCTAAAAATATTAAATCAGGATTAAGTATACATAATATAAATATCATCTATATTTAAGTTACATACTTCAAATCTCAATTATAATATTTCAATACATCCTATCTTGCATATGATATGAGTATAAATTTATCATCATAAATTAATTATTCTATATCTAAAAATTAACTTAAATAAGAACTAATTTATAAATTATTAAGTTCTAAGTAAATTTATTTACTTTAAGTATTCTGCAAAAACCCAAAGTTTTATTTAGTATAAAGGATCACTTTGAATTGATTATTTTCTTTCTAACATTGTAGCTGATTTAAATATTTATTTTTATTTATTTATTCGGGTTTTTTACAATTAATGTATCCCGATACCCAACATCTTTTCCCGCCAATCCTTCCTATCAGTCCATTCTTCTTCTTTCTGTCGCAGGTCTCTTGCTGCCACTCCTTCTCTTACATCCATCCATGTCTTCCTCTCTTTCTTCTATAATTTGGTTTATGTAGGAAGAGTTTCTTTGGCCATCTATTGTCGCTCATTCTCATCAGGTGGCCAAACCATTGAAGCCTCCTGGTCTCTATTTCGTATAATATATTTTTTTCCTGCCCTATAGTTTCTCTTATAACACTATTGGGTATGTGTTGGAGTTTTGAGATGTTGCAGCTACGTCTTAAAATTAAATTAAATTAATTAAAATAACAAAACCTAAATATTAGTTGACATATACATAACTTAATTCCATAGATCTGCATGTATTAATCACCTAACATTACGGACACATGTAAGTCTTTTGGTAATACTTTCCTCGAACTGTAAAGATATATGAATTCATTTATATAATTACTCAGACATACCATGGCAATACATCCAGTTAAGAATCTCATATGCTAAAGATTTTTATTGTATCAATATTGATTTTATTTCTTTAATCAAAGTGATCAAGTTACTATTTACTGAGGAAAAGGGGCTGATTGATGAGGAGTTGATTTACAATATTATAGAACTTTATAATAAACTAATATTAAAAACTAAGAAGTATTTTATTTTTCTAAAATAAGTAAACAATTAAGCTAACTAATTGCAATAAATCTTATCATTTAATAATTTGTTTTTGTGTTCCCTTTATGGTGCTCAATGACATGAGTCTAGTGCAAGAGAATAATCTGGCATTTCTTCTTTAACAATGACTAAATAATTTAGTTTTAACTAAAAAATGAAACAGTTTTAACTTCTCCCTCTTCCGAATTATTAAATAAAAATAATATTTGGGCAAGTTGAAATTCACACTTATCACTAATCCAATAAATAATCTTTTCTAAAGATACAATAGATAGTTGTATTACATTTTAACTTTCTGTAGATATACAGTGGAGCGTCGATTATCCGAACTAATGTTGTCAAGGGTGGTTTAGATAATAAAAAATTTGGATAATTGAAATTCACTAAAAAATATAAAATAAATAAATATATAACTAACTAACTTATAACTATAATAACTATATAACTAAAGTTTTGTGAATAATTAAATTATTTTTTCAAAATATAAGTTACTCGTACATCCAAAATTTGAGATGTCTAACTTCAAAACTGACGGATTCTATACAACTTTTGAACCCCTATTATATTAAAGGGGAAACCCTTGGGGTGGAATTATCCAAATTTCTTTCTTAAACTATACAAAGAACCTATCTACAAATTTCAAGATGCTAAGTTCCTGATTTGCCTTTAATTATGTACCATAAAGGGGGGGGGGGACACATGCCCCGGTGCCGCCACATAAATCTGCCTTTGCTGTAGCCTATGATGTATAACCTATTTTACTCAATAAGTTTCATCCAAATCCGTTCAGTAGTTTTTGTGTGAATGAATAACAAACATTCGCATTTATAATATTAGTAGGATATCAAAACAATAGTTTCACTCATGTTCTTTCTTATTATCATGTGATTTTCCTTTAATTATGTACTATAATGGATTCTACACAGTACCTAAAAAACTGTCGGGGGGAGGGGGGCAGGTGTCCCTGTGCCCCCCAAAAATCCGCTCTTGCTGTAGCCTATGTGTTTTTCTGATGTATAACCTATATTACTGAAAAGTTTCATCCAAATGCGATGTACAACTCGCAAAGAATGATTTAAAATTGAAGATGTGCAACCTCTTACCAACCAAATGAATAGGAAGGGATTCAGAAAACAAATGAAATTACCTAAGTGGGTTTACAGTTCTTAGTAAACAAATACGTATTGAAGTCTAAGTTCATTTTTTTTTCAGTTTCCGAAAAATGATTAGGGCCCCCCTTATTGACGTTCATGGAAAAAATCATTTTATTTTTATAAATTAACAATACAAATGAGCAACTGGATGATCTGATCAAAATAATTAAAAATACATTCGAAAAAAAAACAGTTCTGTTAATTGAACGTTCGGATAATCAACGCTCCACTGTAATTATACATTTTTAAAACCTTAAACCAAAAATCTAATATATTTAATTTGAATATATGGGGAAATGCTTACCTGTAACTGTGTACCAATTGTTACCATTAGTAACTCCACCTTCAAACTTATCATCTACACAGTTATGCTTGCTATTCAATAAAGGGTGTTTCTCAGCATACAACTTGGAAAGTTGAAAAAATAATTGATCATCTGGGGATTCACTATAGCCTTTGCCAGTTCTGAAATTGGAAAAATCAAAATAATAGCTGCATAGCATTTCAAAGTTAAAGATAATCAAATTAAAATTTAAAGTTGTGGAAGTGGTGGTTTACCATAACTCTAATAGTAGGAGTGAGTTGGGAGAGACACAAAAATAAGAAAACTTACTAAATTGTATGCCACACTTTGAGCCTTTAAGAGGGCTAAGAAAAACAACATAATAACAGTGACAGTACTAGTAACAGTAACACAGAATATTATAAGACTAATAGGAAAATATAGAATAATATACTTAAATATAATTATGATGAAACAGTAATGTGGATAAAGAAGGTGGCTGTTAAAAAATATTTGCAATATAACAAATAAAAATTAAAATAATGTAAAAAAACTGAAGATAATGTATTGTATGAAAGATGTAATAAAACGCTAGGTACTAGTCCAATAAAGAGGACCCACAATACTGGTAACACTGATTAGTCTAGGGACTGTCAAAACAAAATTCAAAGCTCGGCCGAGATCGGATTCCCGAGCCCCTATAACAATTTTACATTAGGATTCCACAAACATATAACATATAAAAATTATTTTATATCCCTCAAATAACTAATAGTAACACCATAATATAATAGTAATAACAATAAAAGGACCGTTTTATTAATGATAATAAGAAGTATATAATAATAACACAATTTAATAGTAATCAAAATAAAAGGAACGAATGATACAACATAAATTACAATAACAAAATATACAATCAATAACAAAATATACAATTGATAAAAACATATACAATTAATAACAAAATAAAATATAGAATCATTAACATAATAAAATATAGAATTAATAACATAATAATACAGTAGTAAATTTAAAAAAGAAACATAGTCATATTGAACATAATAATTTTAAAAAAAGGCATTTTAAAAAAACAGGAAAATAGTGATAATTAACAATATAATGAAATAGTAATTTACATATCTACAGGCCACTTGACTAATATATTTCATTAAATATGTCCTTTTTTTTATTCCTTCCTTGGAACATGAACTCGATCAAATACGATTCCGAATATGCTCTATTCGTTCCTCTGCTTTTTTGTTTTTCCACTTTGCACTGTACCACATTCTCTCTATACTTTGAGTATGAACACCGTTTTCAGGGTTTATAAAATTGTAGGAGTGGTTAACCGTATAGTAATCGAAGCCAAGTTTCTTTAACGCCTCCGTCTTGTATGATTTCCAGCAATCAGTATAAATTGTGGAGCCTTCCCTCACATACTCCACAATTTTAGTACTCCAGGTATGAAACAATCTGTCCGGCGCTTCCACTAAAAAACATTCTCGTTTTTCACGGCAAATACTTCCGAGAACCCACTGTGGTGGTAATACACGACCAACATTGTTTTTTCTTTTTGTATAAAAACTTCATCAACCTCAACAATCATATTTCTCACTCCTATTGTCACAATTCCATTTCTTTAAAAGCAATTGTGCAGAGCTCCCTTGAACACTTTTTCCATTCTATAAATGTTCCTTTGACATTTTAAGAACTTCACGGCAAAATTTAACCAATGTTATTTCTTTACTCCAGAAATAAATAAAGCGAATGACAATAAAAAACGGCACTCTATTGGATTTGAACCAGGTTCCACTTCTCAAACCATACTTACTTCTGCAACTTCTAAACTGGCACCTCCAAATCATTTTATTTCTACACAATTTCATATTGTGGCCCTTCAGACAACGCTTCTTTCGAGGCAATATCCCTTTTTTGTTTTTAAATTCAACTGCTTCAATCTCAGTTTTAGGAAGATCCCACATTTGCATCACATTTAAGAACTATGAATCAAAAAACCCCGATAAACTCCTTTGGTACTTGTCCGAACACTACAGGTAACACTATCTCATTTTTCTTAGGGTACCCAAGGGTCAACTTCATTAACAAATATACCGTCAGGTAATGACAACAAAGGTGCCGGCATTACCTTTTACTACTATGTTGGTCTCATATAGTGAATAAATTAAATAACACACTTAATAATATAAATTGGCAACTGTAAATTGTAGATACAATTTGATGAAGAATGTTTATTACTACATAAATCAATTCAAATACCTTCCAATATTTGCATGTAGTGTAAATATTGCAATGAATGTGATCGATGAGTAATGTTGGTTTATTAGAATCAGCAGTTTTATTTGATAGTTGAATCAAATATAGATTAGACATAAAATATCTAATTTTTTGTTTACAGCGCGATTTTTATACTTCTCTATAGTTATCATTTCTTTTATATTCCGTTTGAAACTATATTTCTCTTGGTGTATTATTTTAGGTTTATCAAATTTAAATGTATGTTTTGTTTCTCTAAAATGTGTCGTGAAAGCTGTTTGATCTGGTTTATTACGGTTTTAAACGGAATAACCATGGTACCTTTATAGTAGTGCAAAGGAGAAACTAGTGTCGGAGAAATTAATAGTAGGAAATTCCAATCCTTCAAATTACCTTCCAGTAACTAAAAAAACACAATGCTATTAACAGCCTTTCATTTATTTTTCAACTAATGGTTGGTATTCAAGAGGCTGGGAAGTTTATTGGGTAAAGTTAGATAAAACTTCAATATTTAAATGAACACAGACTATATATTCTATAAAAATACAATTACTAAATAAAACTTGTGAACAACTTTTAGTAAATGATTAAAATACCAGACATTTTTTAATACTTCAAGTAGCCAGGTTGAATTCAATAATTTTTAACTTAATAAATCAACATCCTAACATTAACAGTTAATATTAAAGTTCTAGTAGTAAATCTGAGCCACACAGGTAATGATTACACTTGTTAAATTAAAATACACCAGCTATGTTGAAAAAAATAAAATAAACAGTTTACCCTGAATCAAAAGGATAACTAACGACAAGAGATCCTCCATGTAAACTTCCTGATAACACAAAAGGATTATGATAGATCCAATTCATGACTGCAACAGTTTCAGGTTGTCTTCCAAAGAAAATATTATGGTTATAGGAAAACCTATCCCGAAACTGATCAGGAAAATCTCTGTTAAGATCTTTATTGTTATAGTTATTGCGACCAACCTTATCACTGTTAGGATCACAGACTCCTTCCTATAACAAAGCAATAAGATATTTTTCTTAATAGCTATAAAAATGCAAATAATAAGATATTTTTTCTTAATAGCTATAAAAATGCATATGAAACTATTTAAAACTGTACTGTAGGTAAAAGTTATCAGATTTAATGTAAAACAAAAACAGATGAAATGAAGGATAGAAATAGTAAGTCAAGACTTATTTTTTATTTGTGCCGTTTCGACTTTGTAAGTCATCTTCAGGGCTAATAGGAGAGGCGGCTGGGTGAACAGAGTAACTGTTTTTTTATTGTTTTTTTTTACTCCACCCCCCAACTATTTCCATCTTCAGCTACATGGTTCACCCAGCCGCCTCTCCCATTAGCCCTGAAGATGACCTACAAAGTAGGTCGAAACATCGGAACAAATAAAAAATAAGTCTTGACTTGTTTCATGTTTTGTTTACTGCACCCCCCAACTATTTCCATCCTCCATTAGATCTTCCAATCAACTATTTTCCTATCTAACAAAAACAGATGAAATTTAAAATGATCACTAAAATCTTAATTGATGATTTTGTAATTTAATAATAAACATAAAAAAGAAATTTGTGAAGGAAACTTTATTCACAAATAATCAAATGAACATATAAAAAATAAAAACAAAACTATAAAGTACAATCAGCACTAATATAAAAAAAAGGTTAAAAATAATAATAAATAAAAAAAATTGAGAGCAAGAACTCCTGGAAAAAAATGAATCAGAAAAAAAAATTATTAATTAAAGTGGAACACATATTCATTGTTTTATAACCCGTTTAATATCTTTCTCATCAAGATATGCCAACATACCACTGCCTAAGTGTATTTTTTGAATTAATTAAAGGATTGATAATAAATAATAAAAAAATATTCATATATCAGTGTACATCAGCCGGACAAATGTCATTGGGTGTGGTTTGAATAATCAAAGTTCACTTATAGGCCAGCGGCCAGGTACTTAAAGGTTGCAATAAATTGAAGAGAGCTGCATTTTTGATATGTTGTAAGGGTATGTCTCACTAGTGGAAATCCAAGTTTGCTATCAAAAAAATGGACGGGAAAACCTTTGGTGACCGAAAAATCTCGAAATTTTCGGACTTATTTCAGTTTTTGGCCTATATCTCCTAATTGGAGTGTTTTTGACAAAAAAACTTTTTTTTAAAGATTAATTTATTGATATTTACAACTATAATAATATTAGAGAAGAATTGGTTGACTGTAACTTCTAATGTAAGGAAGAAATAGTAGGGGGTGCAGTCAATAAAAACACCTTAATAAGTATACACTTATTAAGGTGTTTTTATTTACTGCAACCCCAACTATTTCTTCCTTACATATAATAATATTACAACAAGTAAATCTGCTCATATGAACAGTATGACATGGAAAAAAAACTCTTGAGGAGAAACTACCCATCGGTACCACTCCAATAAAGTTCTATAGTAGAAGGTCTCGAGATCATCTTCTTTTCAGATACCTCGGAGGGTTATTAGGAATAGTATGGGAAGAAAGTTGAGAGACTAGCGGATTCAAGTGTGTATGGAGCTTGTCATGGAAGGATAGATATCTAGTTTGGGTCAGGTAAAAAACATTAGTATTCATTTTTACAGTAGATTAAATTTGCTATAATTTCAGCCCAACCGCAGCTCTGTAGCTTTAATAGATTCCGAGTTACCTTCATTTGAAAATTGGTCATTTTTTCCAAATAATCCAAATTTAAGTTTTGGCGAACTTTCATGAGGAACACCGGCCAAAGGAGTGATCCTATGATGAAAGTCATGGGAAATGAAGCCATAGTAAATTTAATTAGCTTTAATTTAAGCAAATAATGAGGCCTGTAGATGTGTTGTTAATTAAAAAAAAAAGTAAATCGGGGAAAGCAGGTGTTTAAGAAAATGACCTTATACGCCACAAATCGATCTAAAACAGCTTATTTAATTGTAAAGTATAAATATTTACTTGTAAATTACCTATACAAAAAATGATGGTAGTAATAGCAGGCACTACTATAGCGTAACTCAGAATCTATTAGACCTACAGAACTGCTCTTGAATTCAAATTGTAGCAAATTTAATCTACTTTAAAATGGTTACCTATGTTTCGTTTTTTTCAAAAATGCACTGATTATGAGATACAGGCAGGCCAAAAACTGAAATAACTCTCTTATCTTTGACTGCACCCCCTGACCAATTCAATCCATCATTATAAATTTATTAATCATAAAAGTAGCAATAATTGTAATAATTTCAATGAATACATCCTGTACAATAAATACAGATCAGCCAGGGATATGTCCTAACTTGTTCTCTTCTTTTCATGCACTTACATCTATCATCTGTCCAGTACACTCAACAAATGTCTGGTCTGCAGGTGGTCACTCCCATCTTCCTGTCTTATCATCTAACTAGACTTTGTTATATACAGAACTCCCTCTCTTATACGATTATATCGGCCTAGCAGATAACCTGCAATCTGCCTACTTGTTCAGGCACATAAACCGGACCACCCTGAACATCTGGAGCATATCCTCTTCTGATGTCAACCAGTCTCGACTAAAAACATTTTTTAGCCTTCCCTTGATAATCATCCACAATGGCTCTTTTTCCACCTGCATTTGGTTCATGGCAGACCTTTTCAACCTATATACCAAGGATGCCTCAGTCTTCACAGCGTCGGGGCTAATGAGGTTTTCTTCCAATTTTGAAATCAACCGTGTTAATACATGATCTTTTTTTTCTTCTTTCGTGGCTATACAACCCATCAATGAGCCTTGGCCTCCTCGATATGTTTTTGCCAATCCTCCCTGTTTAGTGTAACAGCCTATCTATTCCTGATATTTAATAGGAACTCACTGACCCCATCCAGCCATCGCAGCTTCGGTTCCCATACTCTTCTAGTAAGCTGTACCTTATCTATTCTTATGGTAAGTATTCTTCTTGTTTCTTGAACACAAGGCCCACCCAGTGTAACCTACTAAGCTTTATTACTTTGGCTATGTCTGGGGCCTAGAATAGATTTGCTAGCTCTGCATTGTTACATCTTCTCCATGCTTCCCACTCTATAATCGGTCCATATATTCATTGTAGGATCTTCCTTTTAATAACGGTTGAGCTCTATAATCTCGCCTCTGAATCTGTCCAGGTTGCCTACGTCTTTCCTGAGGTCCTGCAATGTTGATACCTTTATTTTCATCCACCTAACAGCATTATGATGAGCAGTTCGGTCGGGACATTAACTGCCTTCTTTGGTATAATATGTATTGCCGGCCTAGAGAGGGGAGAAATAGAGAAAATAAAAAAAATAATAGGCAGACAACAGAAAAAATATAAGAGTCATGTGAACTCTCCATTGTCATGGATTTCAGCACCAGTTGATGTAGAGACAAATGATTAAGAAACAGAAAGGTATCAATGAACAACACTACTCAGCTTCTGAAATATACTGACTTTTTTCCCTTAGAGATCCTTCTTTCAAACATTTGCTACTGTTTAGATGTCTGTTGTTAAGGTTTAAGTATAATTTGAGATAATACTAAGTCTCTGACTACAACCTATGTAAGTACATAACATCCCTGAGCCAATGAGATATTATTTTTCCCATTTTTCATCTCCATTTAGATAGCTTTTGAGAGAAGTGACTGTTGGTACATTTGGTTATGAAGAATTATTCATATATTCTTAGTTTATTTTGGTTACTGAAAATTGGGTGAGAGAAGATATCATTTGCTAAAGAAGGAAGATATATATATATATATATATATATATATATATATATATATATATATATATATATATATATATATATATATGTATATGCTGAATTGGATATATATTGGAATTGAATTCAATGGAATATGTTGATGAGGCAGAATTAAGGGATTTCGATAAGGTGTTACAGAATTGCCTATGAATTCCCACACAAAAAGAATATTGAAGTGAACTTATCAATTTAAGCAATGGTGTAGTATAAAATTAAATCACATTAGTAAATAAAAGCCATAATATCAATAACTAAAGAACACTTACCACAGAACTGCTAAATCCATCAGGATTTATAGAAGGAAGTAAATGTATTTCTGTCCTATTCAAGAGGCTTCTTATTCTATCATTATGATGATATTCCTCTAAAAGGTATTCAGCTAACTTTAAAAGTAGCTGTCTACCAAGTGCTTCATCTCCATGAATATTAGCAACGTATTTAAACATAGGTTTCCCTAAATTACGAGATTGAACATTTTCACTAATACTTATCACAGACAAATCCTGCCCATTTACAGAGCGTCCAATAGAGTAAACTTTTGAAAGATGAGGGTATCTACTTTCAATGCTTTTTAAACACTTCTGCGATTGCTCACTGGTAACATATTGTTGAAGATACCCACAATTTGACACATCCTTGGTGTAAACGAAAATAAAGGAACTAAAAATGATTATATTTTTAAATAACATTAAATACATCTTTTAACAACAACATTAATAAAAAAATTAAAAAAACAATAAACAAAAAATATATTGGACAACAAAATAACCACTAACTACAAATAGATTAATTTGTAACCTTCTTAACGAGGTAAAAAACAGGGAGCTGAAAATCAAGGAGGTCATACTTAGATGAAAGGAGCATAGGCACATAATATTTCACCAAGCTTGTAAGCCTTAGATGTTTAACAAAGATCACATCTCTGATATATCCAGGGAGGAAAATGTTTTAAAAATTATTATTACCATATTTTATACCAATGATTATAAGTTTCTTCATTTATTTATTCATGTGATTTTTTTTCGGTTTGGCCCACTCGGTAAAGGAGAAATCAGCAGCGGCAGTTCTATGGAGTGCCAAATACGATCTCCTCGGACGGGGGCAGAGAGTTCGACAACGCTCAGTTACGACAAGACATGACAATGTTAGGAATTACTTGGCACTGGAATACGCCCGGACATCCTAAAAGTAGGGGTGGGGATTGAACGGCTCCACAATACCTTGAGCGAGCATCTTAGAGTGTTCCATGCGGATAAAGGGTTGGAAGCGGATGAGGCGATGCCCCGAGCCATAGGCGCGTACAACCATTCCATACACATGGCCACTGGGTTTTCCCCTTTCGAGGCTCTTTACGGTTTACACGCATGCAAGAGAGATGAGAGGGATACGGTTGTGGACGAGAGCATGGCGTAACAGTTAACCACAAAAAGCGGTTGGGCTCAAATTGTAGCAAATTTAATCGACTTTAAAAATGGTTAAGTATGTTGTTTTTTTCAAAAACGCACCGATTAGGCGGTACAGTTAATTTTTATGCGATAGGGACTGAACTCGGAATCTATTGGGCCTACAGAGCCGCGGTTGGGCTCAAATTGTAAAAAATTTAATCTTCTTTAAAAATTGTTATTTGTGTTTTTTAACTATAACGCACCGATTAAGAGATACAAGCCAATAACTGAAATAATTCTGAAAATTTCGAAGTTTTTTGGTCACCAAAAGTATTCCCGTCCGTTTTCGGTTGTGAACTTGGATTTACACTACTCTGACATGCCCTTACAACATACCAAAAATGCAGCATCATCAAGCGTCACTGCTACGATCGACGCTTAATCGATAATAAAGGCCGACATGTATTACTTAGGGGTATGAAAAATAGTTTACATCCTATTCTCAGGCCTACTGAATATGGGCACAAAATTTCATAAGAATCGGTCAAGTCGTTTCGGAGGAGTTCTGTTACAATCACTGTGACACGAAAATTTTATATATTAGACTAGCTGACCACGCGATGCTGTGGCTGTTGTAATACTTTTTAAAAAAAACACGTTAAAATTTGAATTTTAAAGAAATAATGAATGAATGGACAAAATGAATTAAAAAGACTTTTGATGTTATATTTTATTCATCTCATATCTAAGTACAGTAAGTAATAAATAAATAACATACAAAATTCTTAACTGATAAAATATAAACATTAGATTAATGAATGAGGTATATCATGGTTGATTCTTGTTTTGTTTTTTTCATTAAACGTCACTTTATGGTTGATTCTTATTTATGGCTAATAATACTTTTTTTTAAATTATAACTATTTATATCAATTTATTTAAGCGCTAATCGATGCACAATATTTTTTTTTTTTAATCTGTCCTTTGCTATTACGAATAGATTAGATGGTTTACTAACACGTGAGCATGCAACATATAATTGCCGATGGGAGAAACATAGATGTTCTAGGTCAAAACCGCAAATGGACATATAAATATGGTTATTTGGGTTTTTTCCCAAAAACGCACCGATTAGCAGATACAGGAAAAAACCCTGAAATAATTCCGAAAATTTCGAAGGTTTTCGGCCACCAAAAGTAGTACCGTCCGTTTTTTCGGTTGAGAACTTGGATTTACAATATTCAGACATGCCCTGAATATCTGAATTGACATGACGTCACTGCTACGATCGACGCTTAATCGATAATAATGGCCGACACGTATAACTTAGGGGTAAAAAAAACAGTTTACATCCGATTCTCAGACCTACTGAATATAGACACAAAATTTCATGAGAATAGGTCAAGTCGTTTCGGAGGAGTTCTGTTACAAACACTATGACACGACAATTTTATATATTAGATATAGGCAAATCACATGATCATAGTTGTTAAAATAACAGAAAGAATATGAGTGAAACTATAGTTTTGATATTTTAAGGAACTTTTGAAATCTTTCTATAGATACTACAAGTTTATTTGTAAGTTAGTGTTGATTTTTCCCGTCTGCCCGATGTGCCCCCTCCAGAAAAAATCCTGGATCCGCCCCTGGGCTACAATTTACAATGATGTTGTGTAGTTTGTTCATAATGTAATGATAAATATCAAGTAAGTCGGATAAAATTCTGCTCTCTGAGTACCTTGCTCGCATGTTTCTTACCCGCAAAATCTACATATTTTCGCTGAACGAAACATATCAAGTAACATATTTTACAGGAGTACATTGCAGTAGGTGTAGGACCGCCAAAACTAAAAACACATTGATAAATAACCTATAAATGTACATTATTCTAATCCTTTTAGTTTTAATTTCTCGCTGCTACGGTACGACAAGTGAAACCGTTATACTAAGTAATCTTTTTCAATTAATTCAATAACATTACATAATAATCCTTTACTGACACGAACAACAGTAAACTTCTGTTCGTCCCGTTTGTTAATCCAGTGTCAATGTAGGTTTCACGGCTGTGCTAATCCGTTTGGGATGAAATTTGATATAGATAGTCTCAAGTCTGGGGAAGAACATAGCTACTTTTTATCAACACACCACATAGGCGAAGCAAGGCTCGTAGCCAGGAAAACCTTTCGGGGGGTGGGGGTCGTGTCAGGATGGAGGATTTTAATACCGTTATTCATGATATTTTTTAAAAATTGGATAAATTTGCCCATATAAAATATTAGTGGTTGATGAATGATTTAAATGCAATACGCAACAACAACAATACTTAAATTTTTGATTTTCGATACGATTGTTAATTATTGTGAAGTTGTTGGGGGTCATTTTCAAGCAAATATAAATATAAGTATGCTTGTTTCAATGTAAAATGTTTTTATTTATTTAATTTAATTTGCACCTTTTTAACCTAGTATTAATTTTTAATACTAACTAAATTTCGGGATTCTTGGGGAGGGGTTGACCCCCTAAATCCAAATAAAGCAGTGTTTAACCAGCCTTCAAGTGTGTTATTTCTCTCCTAATTTATTCTTTTTTTTATGTTTTATGTGTGTGTGTGTGTTTTTTTTTTTTTTTTTACGGGGGTAGGTAGAAATCTTCAAAAGACACGGATAGGCCCGTACCTATCCGTAGTGTGGGATTTTTACCCACTAAAACCACCTCCCTACACCTGTTTCCCACCCTCCACGGGACCACCGTTAGGCATTACTTCATGGAGGGGGAGTGGCTGTGTGCCGCCTCATTGTGCTAGGCTACCTCTGCTCTAGGCAAGCCTCTCCTTCTCTTCCTTCGTCAGCTTCTTGATGACCTCTACGGCCAGGCGCTGGCCAGCTGTCCAGTACTCCTGTGAAAGCAGCATCAGACTAACAATATTGTCGGCTGTCGCTGCTGAGCCACAGACTCCTTTAAAATCATTCCGTTCTTCTTGAAAACGGGGACAGCTGAAGAATACATGTTCCACCGTCTCCTCTATTGTTGGGCAGCTTGGACATTCTGCTGTATTGTCCAGCTTAAACCGCAATTGGTATGCTCTGAAGCAGCCATGTCCTGTAAGCATCTGGGTTAGGTAGTAGTCTACTTCCCCGTGGCTCCTATCCATCCAGGGTTCGATGCGAGGAACCAGCCTATGGGTCCACCTCCCGTTCGTGGCCATATCCCAGCGTTGTTGCCACTTCTCGATTGTCATCTTCCTTTCCTCAGTTCTGGGGATGCGAGCAACTCTTTTATACCAACGCTGTCTCTCTTCTGCGATCAGTTCTATTGGTGGCATCCTGACCACTACACATGCAGCTTCGTAAGAGACAGTGCGAAACGCGCTGATTACCCTCAGGGCACTTCGACGATAAATGGACACCATTGGTCTCCTGTAAGCCAGTGTGTCCAAGGCACCATTCCATATCGGGGCTGCGTAGAGAAGGACGGATGAGATGACGCTCGATAATAATAGTCTTCGACTGTTTCTAGGCCCGCCTACGTTGGGCATCAGTCGAGCCATTGCTGTGGTCACTCTTGCTGCTTAATCGCATACTCGCTGGATATGCTCCTTGAACCGCAGCCTTTCATCGATTATTACTCCGAGATATCTCAGCGAGGGCTGGGACTGGATCTCTTGTCTGCCCACTCTCAGGATTATTTCTTCCCTCCTTTTCCGGCTACTAATAAGAAGAACCTCTGTTTTCTTGTCTGCAAGCTGAAGCCCCACCGAAGCCAGCCAATCACGGATTAGTGAGATACTCTGGTTGGCCTTCAGGGCCACTTCATCTTTGTATTTGGCCTCAATTACCACTGCAACGTCGTCAGCAAAACCCACTGTCTTGGCACCCTCTGGTAGGCCAAGCCTGAGGATCCTGTCATACATGATGTTCCACAGGACAGGCCCAAGCACTGAACCCTGGGGTACTCCGCCAGACACCTTGAAGCTTTTGGGACCGTCCTCCGTTGAATATATCAGGGTCCTGTCCGTAAAATAATCGGTGATAATGTTCCGGATGTAAATGGGGACACCCATTTTCTGCAAAGCGTCCAGAATGCAGCTCCATCTCGCAGAATTTAAGGCGTTTCTTACATCCAGTGTAATGACAGCGCAATAACATTTCGCACCTCTTCTCCATCTCTTTCCTGCAATAGCCTTCTGGGCAGTTTCTATTACCATGGTAATAGCGTCCAGCGTAGATCTCGCTTTCCGGAATCCGTATTGAGTCCTTGACAACCCTCCTGCTCCTTCGGTGGTCTCTTGGATCCTATTGGCTATTATTTTCTCCAAAGCCTTCCCAGCTGTGTCCAACAAACATATTGGTCGATATGTGGTAGGATCCGATGGGTTTCCCTTGCTTTTCGGGATCAGCACAAGGCGCTGCCTTTTCCATGATCGCGGGAATGATCCCTCTCTTAGGCAGGAGCTGAAGACTTCCTGAAATAGGTTTGGTCTGGTCTCCATTGCCGCCTTTAGTGCCACGTTCGGAATGCCATCCAGACCTGGAGCTTTTTTAGTCTTAAGGCTAGTGCTAACATCCCTGAGCTCCTCAGCTGTCACGGTCGGTGCGTCAGTTGGCTGCAGCTTTTCTGAGTGCACTAATTCCTCTTGTTCTGGGAACAGAGTGGCAACGATCTTCTCCACCGTCATCGGGCACGTAGGCGATTTCGTAGAGCTGCCCTTCAGCTTCTTCATGACGGATCTGTAAGGCTTACCCCATGGGTCCTCGTCCACCCCCTCGCATAGTTCCTTCCAGGACTGCCTCTTACTCTTCTTAATTGCACGCCGGAGCTCACGCCTCGCAGCTTTGAATTCCTCCCGTAGCGTTTGGAACTGAGGGCTGCCTCTTGCTCGCTGATACCTTCTTCTGATTGCGTGGCAACGTGTGCGACAGTCAGCGATATGGTCGTGTGTGTGTGTGTGTGTGTGTGTGTGTGTGTGTGTGTGTGTGTGTGTGTGTGTGTGTGTGTGTATATATATATATATATGTATATATATATATATATATATTATATTACATTACGGGCCCCCGTCGTATTAAGGCCAAGCAGCCATAGTGCATGCGTCATTAGCAAAGTAGCAGTTTCATAATAATCACCTATAATTTGTATACCAATAAAGTTTTTTTAATTAATTCGGAAGTTCGAGTTTATAATTGACAAATAACTTCCAGATTATTACTGTGTCCCTACAGCCTTCGGTTAGTAGTTTCCATCTTGCCTTCTTAGGGGAATACTTGTTAGCTCTAGTGGTGTAAGTAATGTTGAATGAACATTAGGTTCTACGATCTCTTTATTACTATATCCGCCTGCCTACATTAAATCTTACCTGGATAAGCATTGTTCTAGGCTTCCTGATTCATATTATTTTAACCTGAATTATAGGTCCATTACTATAATAATAACGCGACACTTTCATTTTCCATAAGGAACAGAGTTTACAGAAGTATAATATTTTAAAGCGCATGTTACAGACTAAATTACTATGCATTTAGAACACAGTTTAATTTACCTATGTTACAGCTATCATATGTATTTCTTGTAATCAACTTGTGCTATCTCTATGCTTTGTTTTTTTCCGTAGCGGTCTATTTAAATTAAGGTTTTCAAAAATTTGTGCCAGTGCTAGTTATGATAATATTTAATTGACCTGAATCCATTTACAGTCCTAGTTACAGATATTTGTAAGTTTTTGTTTATATTTCAAATCTACGACTTTTCTCTTGTTATTTACTCTCAATTTGTTTTGGTTTCAGCTCTCAGATTTTTTATTTAAATAATATTCTACTTCTGTTTATTAAATATTGATTAAAATTCATTTGGAGTACTTTTATTTAATTTTTCTTATTTTATAAATTTGTTGTTCATACATTGAAAATGCAATTATAACCTTATACTCAATAGCTGGGGATCCTTGCTTATTTGTCCATCATTCAGGTTTGTCATTGAGTTTTTAAATCTCTATTATTTTCTATTACCTTTATAACTCCCTATGACGTTTAGTTAACTAGTTTTGCCTATCCAAATGTATGGTTTGTTGAATATAATGGAAGAACTTTATCATCTCTCTTCTTTGTAGAAACTGATTTTATTACAGCATATAATCATGTTGGATTATATCTCAATCATAAATGTTATGTATTCATTTTTTAGGTAAATCATGTCTGATAACATCTTATCACTGTTAACTGACAGTGATTCATCTGGAACAGACTTAAATATTCCTGGAACATCATGCCAATATGACTTCATTCCTAAGTCTTATAGTTCTAAAAAGTTAGCACATTCTTTATCTGAAAGTGAATCTTCAGTTGATGAAGAAAAAGTGGCAGCAAAAAAGGTAAAGTGTTATATTGTTAAAAGTAAATGTTATGCTAGATATTATGAATTATTGTTTAAATTTTCTGAGTAAACAGAATATAAAGTATTTATAGGAAATGATATTGTTTTTTGAAGCCATTAGTTATCTGCGAAAATTAATTAAGAAATTTCTGTGATTAATGCTGTCCGGAAAATTATCTTTGAAAAGCGACTACTCATCAGGAAATTTCAATTTAATAGTCTATTAATAAAAAAAAATTATTAGTATTTAAAGCGAACATATGGTAAATATCTAAATGTCATCAAATCATTACATCAAAGAAATCATTCGGTTTTAATTCTTATATGACTTATTTCTAATAAAAAAAAGGTTGATTTGGTTTCTTTGAAAAGGATTACATTTTTTTTTTTCAGGGATTGCAAACTTTTAGTTTTGTAGAAACCACCTCTGCTCGTTGTGTTTTTTTTTAATTGAACTCAACATACCATAGTAACCACAACATTATAAGATTGGGTTTTACTTAATTTATTTGAATCCATGAACAGTATTTATTTGCTTTTGGAATTATTGTTTTGTATGTCTTGTTTTTTATACCTCAATGTAAAAAGTTAATTAATAATGTAATGTAATAATTTTTTATTACTTATCAGGATAACTTATATATATATATATATTGAAATTCATCATATGATTTTGATTATGCTCTCAGTACCTGACCAAGTAAAACATTTATTATTACAATTTTAACCCTCGATTACTTACCTAGTTTTTCCTTGTCCTAGTACTGACACCTGGTACCACGGACCACCTGATTTTAAAAATCTGTAATAAATACAAGAAAAAGTATTTAATTATTTTATTGCTTGACTTATCAAACCTTAACAACTCAGTTAGTTGTTAGTTTGACGAGTCACCGCAAACCAGGCAAATTCGCCCTGAAGTTGACTTATATCGTAGTCCGAAACGTTGGCATAAGTGTCACTTATTTTGTGTTATCTCTGACTGCACCCCCTGACCAATTCAATCTATCATTAGAATTATCCAGTCAACTGTTTTCCGCTCAAATACATTATTTTTAATTTAGTATTTAGCTTTATCTTAACTACATATTCATTTTAATAATAATTAATTTATACGCAACCATTGTCCAATCCTAAACAAGAAAATGATTAAAACAAGAATATTTAAATGAATTAAATTAGCAAATGAGGCCTCAGAATGTCAAAAACCCTTGCAGAAAAAAGTGAAGTATATTACAACTTTTGAGCATAACTTAATAAACATACTAATTAAAGTTATAAATACATATAAAATAATGCAAACATTTTTAAAGTAGTGGCAAAAGATAAAAAAAAAGGAATAAATGTTATAATTTAAAAAAAATAAAAGTAAACATATTAAGTGTGCATGGGGAAAATAGATAAAATAAATAATAATAAAAATTTAATTTAAGAAAAAATAAAAAATAAGAATACATGTACACCAATTAGGGCTGTAGTGCCATCTGTAAGAGTTAAATGAAATCTGAATATATAACCATTCACTCATAAGTGTTATACATAAGTACGTTAATGAACAAATTCTTGGTATAAAATAAAACAAATATTTAAAATTGATAGAAATATGAGGTTTATTGACTTATATTTCTCCGCTCTCCGCATTGGTTGTCCCCTCAATTACCACACCCTCATTCCGGTCGCGGTCGTCTCACGAGTGTGTCTGCCCTAGTGCCCCTCCTTTTCCACGTATTTCCCCCTCTTGCCTCCTGTCTCCTCACCGTCAGAATGCTGCGCTCAGACCTTACACTTTCTTCTTCGGATGAGTCTCCGCTGGAATCGTGTCCTCCGATCCTTCTGTGGTTCTGCTGGTCTCTCCATCTCTGATTATTGACCTCCATTGGTTCATACTTCAGGTTTCTCTTGTTTGCTCTAGGGTTACGTTTCGGGAATTCCCTGGCGACATGCCCTCTCCTCCCACACTCGTAGAATCTTATTAGGTTGCATTGAGCTGCTACATGTCCGGGTTTATTAGATTCGTAGCAGCGGCGTTCATGCTTTCTTCTCTTGTCCTCGAGCCTTCCATTAACTTGCCTCTGAAATGGCCTGTTTCAGCGTCCCTATTAGATGCTCTCCTTGGATTCTTCCTGGGTGATTTCACCTCTGTTCATTCCACCTCCGTTTTCTCGGGCCGCGCTCCATTTCGCTCTTACGCGTCGATGAGCTCGTGTGCGCACTCCACGAAATCACGATCCCGGGGTAACGAGCTCGGACGATCTACGTAGTGGTTCAGCTGGACCTTAAGATCCCCCGTATGAATGTCATTGTCTGTGTCCCTTCAGCTTGACCAACTGACTCCACCATCTTTTCCACCAATCTGTTATATAGTTCGAGGAGTTTCTCCGCAAATTCTCCCTCCGATTGGCCTCGCTTCCTACTCTCTTTTAGCATATAGAAGATGTCTTCTTCTGGGGCCCATCTTCATCCGCCATATAATTTTTTTAGGCGGGCCTTAAGCACCTCCCACGGATTTGTCGTATCTCCTTGAATATACGTATCTCCTTGACGCGCCTTGAAATACGTCCCACGAGTGATGACTCTAAGAGCGCAACATTTGACTCCTGAAGTGTACCATTTTCTTTCACTTGATCTGATCTGCGCCTTTTATAAAGTGGTGCAGATGACCTATGACTCCCGTAAAGGGTTCAAGTTGGCTAATCACTTCATGTATAAAAGCCGAACTTTGTATATGGATATTTACCCGTTCAAATTGGGTCGTTTCTGTTGCTTTCTTCAACTGTTCTTCCAGACTTGCCCTCTCTACATCTGCCTGTGCCAACTTGCAACAACAACAACATTTGTATGTTGAACGTCTTGGTGGTGGGGTGCTGTCTCATGTTTGGAGCCTGTTTGGACTGTTGATCGTTGGGATTTATTGCACCTTTTTCTTCAAGATGTGATTCACATAACCCCCTTTTTGTTTTTGGTGTCTTGATAATGCCTGAATAGGCGAAACGTCGACTGGTAAGTGGGTGTATTTTTGAAACATAAGGCTTTGCATTGTGGTTTTTCCCAATTGCATTATAATTATTGTAAAAAAAGGAACATTTAGGATGAATTGACTCGCACGATAACTGGGTTAACACTGACTGTATTGCCATCTTGAACCTCTATATATATAGTGCTTACATATTAACAGCTGTTACAATGGCCAGTTTGATCTTAGCGACTATGCGATCATCAGTCTTGTCTTAACTCCCCTCTGCCAGTTCACGAACACCCTCGTAAAATAAAAACAAAAAAATGCAGAGAGAAAACACAACAACAAAAATAAATTACAAATTACTTGAATCTCATTCTACTTACATAAAAATAAAAATAAAAGACCTTACTACTAGCTTAATCTAAATAAACATTCGTAATTAACAAAAAATATTTCTATACAATTATGTTACTTTACAAAAACTATACATAAGAGAAATGAAAATACACTGTTCCATTACACATCTTAAATAAGCTCCATAAGTACCTCAGATAAAATATTAAATAAATAATTTAAGAATATAAAAAAAAAAAAATGCTTCCTTAGCAAAAACATTAAATACCGAAATGAAGTACACGGTTATGGGCTGGCTTCCCAAGCTGGAATCTTGAGCTGTTCGATATGAACTGTCCTACGTTTTCTCGGCTCAGCCATACTCTGAACAGTGAATAAGTTATGCTCTCTAATAGCAATCACTCTGAATGGCCCCTCATAACGCAAAACCTCCTTTGCACGGTTCGAAACAATTTTCTTGTACACGATGGTACCTCTCCTGATCTTGACCGTAATATCTTTTACTCCCAGGTTTTCCCGCGCGACTCTCTTGCGCTTTTCCGCGTCCTGCCGTGCCCTCGTCCACGATCGTACCGCCCCCATCTCTCCGTCGTTCATGTAAACCAAAAAGGGTCTCGAAAGGGGAGAAACCAGTTGCCATTTGGATGAAGTGGTTTTATGCCGCATCTACCTACAATCCCTTATCCGCGTTAAATACTCTCAGATGTTCCCCCTGAGTATTGTGAAGCCTTTCGATCTCCCCCCCCTACTTTTGGGATGTCCCGGCGTATTCCAATGCCAAGTGACACCTAGATCTTTCATCTCTTTCCTAAGTTGCGCATTGTCAAATTCCCTACCCCCATCTGAGGAGATCTTATCAGGCACTCCATAAAACTGGAACCGCGTTTGGAGGGCTCTATTTACTGCTGCCGCTGATTTCTCCTTCACCGGGTGGGTCATGGCTATCTTGCTGAAGGTGTCCACCACTGTCACCCATTTGAATCCCCGCCATGTAAAAGTGTCGATCTGGAGCTCGGTTAAAGGTACCGTAGGTGTATATGTCTCTGTTTGTATCCCTACTGGGTGGTGGCGATCATACTTCGTGGTATTACAGATGTGACATTCACTTATTACCTCTTCGATAGATTTTCGCATTCCTACCCAATAATATTTTCGTTTCAACGCCGCCATTGTTTCATTAATCCCTTGGTGATTCGTCTTTCCCTGGTGATATGCGAGTGTCAACTCCTTTTGTTGATCGGGATCACGAATCGTTTCGACCATAAGACATCATAAGATAAATGATCTATCTAAACCTGTTTTCTCGGCCCTCCACAAGTTTCGGATCTTATCCCAGACCGTATCGTTTCCGACGTAGAGGTAGTGGGTCGAGCCTGCTCTCGATGCGTCCTTTAGCTTCCGGTTCATTTTTTCTTCTTTAATTCCTCGTTTGGACAAAATATTGACGATATCATGTTTTTCATATTTTGATTTTTCCATTTTCAGAAGTCCCGTGGTCTTGGTCTTCCAAATAATCTGAGGCTTGTTGTTATTGACTGCGTGTGTTAAGTCCTCCATCTCTGTTGTCTCTCGATTCATCTCGTTCAAATGAGGCCCCGTCGTGTTGGTGATCTGCACCGCCTCTCCTTCGTCCGGTGTCCATTCGCGCTAGAATGTTTGGATATCTCTGGAATGTTCCCCTGTACTCGACTCGATTGCGTTAATTTAAAGAGCTCGCGATAGCCTATCCGCTACAATATTTTCCTTTCCCGGCTTTTACACTACTTCCATGTTATATTGACTGAGCTGCTCTTTCCAGCGGGTGACATGTGCTGACGAATCCTTCAATTTCCTGACCCACAACAACGTCCTATTTTCAGCGTGGACCACAAACTTTCGGCCGATTCATACGAACACATACGGTCGGAAATGCTCTATCGCCATCTATCACATTGTTGTTATGGATAACACAATTGTAGAAGGTACTACTGAAAAGAGCGGGACCAGAGACTTGATGTCTGATAATCGATACTACAATTGATCCACAACAGATCTGTAAGCGTTTTTCGTTAAGGTCGACGAATTTTCCACCTTGGACAGTCACGAGGTCGATCCGACGCGTCCGAACTTTCTTCTTAAACTGGTGAACCAACGATATTTCTGCGGGAGAGCCTTCCTCATTGATCGCGTTTACCACAAGATCCCGTGATAGCCAGTCAGCCACCGCATTATCCGCTCCCTTCTTGTGGACGACCTGAAACGTTTAGGCTGCTAGGCGCTTCTTCCACCGCGTTACGCGTGCTGATGACTCCTTTGGTTTGTTTATTTAAACCAACGGCACGTGGTCCGTGAATAGCTCGAATGTCCTTCCATAAACGTAGGGTAGAAAATATTCAACTGCCCAAACTCCCGCCAGGAGCTTCACATTCTATATCGCTATATCGACTTTCTTTAAGTTTGGCGAGTTTTTGAAAACAAAAAGTAATTATAATTAACTTATGAATTACTTTCGTAAGGAAAGCACAGATATTATAGTGCAATTGGAAAAACCCCAATGCAAAGCCTTATGTTTAAAAAATCTCCAGTAAAACACACACTTACCGGTCGACGTTTCGCCTATTCAGGCATTATCAAGACATAAAAAATAGATTATATAAATCACATCTCGAAGAAGGTGCACTACATCCCACAATCAACAGCCCAAGCAGGCTCCAAACCTGAGGCAGCACCCCACCACCAAGACGTTCAACATACAACTGAAAGGAAGGTAATACGCAACCAGCTGAATAAAATTGATTCAAATTTCTACAATCTGTTTTATAATTAACCTAAATGTCAATCTTTCGCGCCATCTGTATGGCCTCGAACAACTTCCTTCTAGAGCCATCACTCTCCTTGTAAATAATTCTAGCATTCTCAAAAATCAAATTGATACTTACAGGCTTTAGTATGCTGGGCCAATGCTGTGGTAGGTTCCTTGCTACCAATATTCTTACAATCATATTGATGCTGATACATTCTTCTGTGCAGCAATTGTGATGTTTCACCAATGTATATCTTCGGACATTGCAAACAGTTAATCTCATACACTACATCCGATTGTTGCTGTGTAAGTATTGTAGCGGAAGCGATGAATAACTGCTTGTAATAACGGTGTTCAGTTTATCGATACTACTTTAAAGGGGTGGAGGGGAGGACAACAGTGAAAAAGACCCTCTCTCTCTCTCTCTCTATGCCGACTCCCGAAGCTAACCACCTGCCACCTGCTAAGTGTGATGAGTGGTGCCTTAAAGTATTGTATTCTCGCAGTGAAGGTTTCTGAAAACATCTTCCAAGACCGCGTTGAATAGATCAGGTGATAAAGGATCGCCCTGACGAATCCCTCTTTCGATTGGAAAATCCTCTCCATTTAAGTCCAGAACTACTCTCGCTTGGCTGTTGGTATACCAACATTGAAGAATATCCAAAATCTGTTTATTAATGCCTTGGCGTTTTAGACTGTTGATAAGAAGTGAAGAAAGAAATGAGTGCTTTACTGTATCAAATGCTTTACTGAAGTCAATAAATGCAAAATATATTGAGATTTGGTATTCATTCAATTTCTCAATGATTTGGTTGACGGCATGGAGATTATCTATTGTAGAAAAGTCCTTTCGAAAGCCAGCTTGTTCTATTGGTTGGTTCTCGTCGAAGAATCTTTTTAAGCGGGTTTTGAGAGCTTTTGAGAAAATCTTGGCGAAGATAGGGATCAGACTTATGGGACGGTAATTATCTAATTTTGATGGGCTACCTTTCTTAAAAATCAAAACAATGTCTGATTTTAACCACTGGTCGGGTATTTCCCTAATTTTCATAATTACATTGAACAGTTTGGTTAATATAGGAGCAATTAGTTCTGAAACTGTGATAATTAATTCTGCAGTTATGATATCGCGCCCAGGCATTTTGTCTCTTTTGAGCTCCTTTATTATTTTTGCTATTTCCTCCTCCAGAAAATCTTCAAACACCTCGTTATTATCTTCATTTCCGCTGATTGGTCTAAATTTGTTTGAATACTTTTCAGAATATAGCTGTTTATAGAATTTTGTAGCAGTATGGATTATTGCAGTTCTACTAGTTTGAATTTCTCCTTTTTCGTTATTAATTTTTAAAAGCCAGTTTCTTCCGGGAGTTATACTTCCTACCTTTTTTAAGGGATGTATTTTTTGAATCAAATTTTCGACAATGGCCTGGTTATGTCTTTCGAGGTCAGAACGAAGTTTATATTTCACAAGTTTGCATATAAGATTGTATTCTATTTTTTCTTCTTTTGACTTATTTCTTTTCTGTTTGAGATTTTCTCGTTTATTGATTAATGTCAGGGTTTCTTCGGGAGGTTTAAAGCCAAAGTTGGTTTTTGTCGTTTTAGAATTTTAATTACCTTTTCGAGGGTACTGTAAGCTATCTGAATGTTTTCAGAAAAATTTAGTTCTTCGGAAGTTAATAATTTTGATAGTTCTGCAATGAATACTTCTTCGGTAGCATTCCTTGGTATTCCGCTCGTTTTTTTTTTGGTGAAGGGACGCCTGTGTAGATAAGTAGTGGCTTTTAGGATTCTGTGGTCAGACTGGAATCAAAATCGATCGGATGCTTCGATGTTTTTAAAAATAGTATGGTTTGGAGATAGAAAGTAGTCTATTTCATTACGATACAATCCATTTGGAGACAACCAGGTCCATTTCTTTCCCTTTCGCTTCTTAAAAAAGGTATTAACAATTTTTAATTGTTTTTCTATACTGAAATTTACCAGTCTTTTTCCTCGTTTATTTCTCTTTTTCGGGTACCCATATGGACCAACGCAGTTCTCTTCTGGACAGGCCTTTCTTCCTACTTGACTGTTGAAATCCCTCAAAATAATCAAATAATTCTGGTGATTGGATTTTATAGTTGAGTTTGTTTCATTCAGGAGTTGATAGAAATCTTCCACTTCTTCTTCCGAAGATACACTCGTTGGCGCATATACTTGTATTAAAACTAGTTTCTTTTCGTCCATCTTCAATTTTAATACAGCAATTCTATCGGAGACGCCTTTTATTTCCGTGATATTATCTTTAACATCTTTTCGAATCATGAATCCCACACCTCGATGTCCACTGATCTGACCATATTGAAAAAATAAATTACCTCTTTTCCTTAGTTGTAAAGTTTATCCCTTTCTTCTTACTTAAGATAATCCAAGGATTGTTATATCTGAATTAAACATCGCGTTTTCCAGTTCTTCTATTCTCCAGTTGGCTAATAGTCTTCTGACGTTAAGTGTGGCTATTTCTAATTTTTGGAATTTTTTAGAATGTTGTTTTGGGAGGTTTAGGTCATATTCCCCCTTGCTGACCAAACATTTTTATCTGCAAATAGGTTTATAATTTGTCTAATCCTTTGTAAATATTTTTGTGAAATAATTAATTTGCTATTTCTGAGTCTAAAATGATGGGTAATAGTGAACGTGCCGAGAAAGTTAATGGTGAAATGAGAAACGATTTTCAAACTTTGAAACCAGGTGAAATATCTGCATTTTCCGCGGTTGATAAGATACCCCCGTTCTGGAAATGTGACCCTGAACTTAGGTTCTGTCAAATTGAAGCTGTATTTGCAAGGGCTAACATCACTAACAGTTTAACCAAATTTTACACAATAGTACCCAAAATAGTCTTCGACGTTCTAGAACAGGCATCGGACATTGTACAGCGACCGAGTGATTCTCCCTATGAGGATATCAAGGCTAGACTGGTTAGTATCTATGCAGATTCTGAGTCGAAAGGGATTCAACAACTGTTTGAAGGTAAGCAGTTAGGCAATGAAAAACCCTCGCAACTATTGAGACACATGAGACAACTAGCTGGAAGTACTATTACAGATGGTATTTTGAAGACTGTCTGGATGCGTGCGCTCCCTCAAAATATGGAGGATATTTTGATGAGTACAGAGCAAGCGGATATGACCAAACTTGCCGACGTAGCGGATAAAATTCAAGAGGTTACTCAATCAGCAGAAATCTGCTTGGTATCAACTCAGAGCAGAAATTCCAGGATTGACAGAAGAGAAAATGTTATCGGACTTCTAGAGCAAAAGATCGAACAATTATCTAAGCAGGTCGCCGCCCTCAGCCAAAACCAACCATGAGGCCGACAGAGAGGCAAAAGTCCATATAGTTGTAACAACAGATCTAATAGCCGGCAAAGAGTCAACTCGAACAACTCAAATTGGCTATGCTTTTACAAATTTAAGGAAAAATCCAGAAAGTGTGAGGAACCATGTGCCTGGAAAAAACATATTATTAAACCAGCGGTAATCTAGATATCGGATAGGAGGTCGCGGCAGCCGAATCCGCAGAAGCTCAACGCCGCCTTTTCATCAGAGATCAGCGGACAGGTCAGGCATTTCTTATAGACACCGGGGCTGCCATTTCTGTTTTACCTCCTGGTCCAAAAAGGAACCCCGACCCACAAGTATTTCAACTTTATGCAGCCAACAGAACGAATATCAAGACTTATGGAGAAAAGTTCTTAAAGCTCAACCTAGGTTTAAGAAGAGATTTTCCATGGACATTCATACTGGCCGATGTCCCAAAGCCTATCATTGGGGCAGACTTCATGTACCATTTCAACTTGATGGTCGACCTAAAGGGGAACCAATTAATCGACAAGACATCTGGTCTTTCTTTGCGAGGAAAGGTTTTTAAAGAAATATCTACAGCCATATCTTCTGTTCCTTATGGACAACCTTTTGCTGACCTCTTTCGTCAGTTTCCAGGGATAACAAGACCGACACCGAAAAAGGAGCCTGAAAAACACATAACAGAACATGTAATCGAGACTACAGGACATCCTGTTTTCGCAAAAGCAAGAAGACTTCCTTCAGAAAGGCACAAAAAAGTAAAGGACGAGTTTCTGCGAATGGTCGAACAGGGAATATGCAGACCGTCAAAAAGTCAGTGGGCTAGTGCTTTGCATGTGGTTGATAAGTCAGACGGAGGAGTCCGCCCGTGTGGGGATTACCAACAATTGAATTCACAAACTATTCCTGACCGCTACGAAGTCCCTCACATAATGGATTTTAGGAATAACCTTTATGGTAAAACAATATTCACACGGCTAGACCTTGTAAGAGCTTATTATCATATTCCTGTGCGTGAGGAAGACATACCAAAAACAGCCGTCATAACTCCATTCAGGTTGTTTGAATTTTGTCGAATGTGTTTTGAGCTGCGTAATGCTGCTCAAACCTTTCAGAGATTTATGGATGAGATCTTCAGAGATTTAGACCTCGTCTGGATTCTTTTGGAGGACATGTTAATTGCCTCGGGTAATCAGGAAGAACAAATGAAACATCTAACCATAGTACTCCGCCGACTTGAGGATAATGGACTCACCTTGAACCCTGAGAAGTGTGAATTCGGTGTTCAAGAGATACGATTCTTAGGATACCACATATTTCCAAAAGGAATTACACCCCAGAAGGAGAAAATCCAGGCTATTTTAGAATATCCCAAGCCTAAGGGGTTGTTAGAGCACTTCGACTATTTTTGGGTATGTTGAATTTTTATAGGCCATGTATACCTAGGGCTGCAGCAATCCAAAAACCTCTGAACAATTACCTACATGAGGTGAAGAAGAATGATAAAAGTATTATAGAATGGAATGAAGTTAGTGAGCAGGCGTTTGGGGAATGCAAGAGTACACTGAAGGAAGCTGTTCTCCTTTCCCATCCCAAACATGAAGCCGAACTGTCCCTTGTCCCTTGCTTGTGATGCCTCAAATCACTGTGTAGGAGCTGTTCTTCAACAGTGGGAAGAAGGAAAATGGACACCTCTAGGATTCTTATCAAAGGCTCTGACGGAAGCACAGCAGAAATACTCTGCTTATGATCACGAACTGCTGACAATTTACTTGAGCGTGAAACATTTCAGACAAATCTTAGAGGGGAGGGAGTTCTCTATTCTTACAGACCATAAGCCCTTGATTTATGCAATGCATCAAAAAGCCACATCTGCAACTCCTATCAGAATCGGGTGGCTAAACTATGTGAGCCAATTCTGATAACCTCCCCCCCTCTTAAAAACTATTAAAACAATTGAAACATAAAAAGTAAAATACAACTTGATAGTTACAAAAACGATTCTATTCACTGATAACTTTTATTATTTTACACATGCTTTGAAATTTTTAAGAATAGTTAGTCCTCTTTAGTTTATTTATTTTTCTCTCATTAAGTTCTCTAAGGTATCTTTCATTTTTATTTTAGATAAAATCAACTTTAACTGGATCCAGCATAATGAAAACTAATAAAAAAAAGCAAGATAATTCATTAAAACTGGAAATCAAACAGTGGAAAGACAAATTAAAATGCATTAAGCCTAATGAATGTTTAAAGGTATTGCTGCTATGAGTAAGAAAAGAAAGGTTCTACTTTTTCTTGTAAAATTTATAAAGTTAATACTTTGATTCTTTTAGTACATTTCGTTGGCAATTCCAGAAAGCATTTCAGTAACTGTTATATTTAAAGATGTTTTAAGTGATTTGAAGAAAAACGGTTTCAAGTATGAAATTATTAATTCAGATGAAACTGCAATTACATGGATTTGGAAAGGGGTAAATAATTATTTTTTTATTTTATGAAAATTTGTTTTCAATTACATTTAAATATTTTCATTTTTTCTTTCATAGTTGATGTTAAAATTTATTTTATAACATTATTGATGGGATCAGGATTTGCATGTAGGTAAAAGTGCCAAATATATTCATACTTACGTATTCATTTTATAACAAACATGTTAAATATATAGAGAATATTTGAAATATTTAAATGCAATTAAATTATTTAGTTTATAACATACAGTTGTTATGAATCAATGCTAGTAGCATCAGATTGATTCAGTTCTTTTGGCATGGATTGGAAGCTATGGCTAATATTTACTGATTGATCCCCAATCCTCTCTCTCTCCACTCAATGATATAACCAAGCCACGACTCTCTGCATTAATTCTGTTGTAACACAGTTTTTTTAGTGAAGAATTGGTTTTCCACAGCAGGGTTCTCCCATGATTTCAGTATGTCCCTTCATTTTAAAGCTTCATAAGCATGTTACATACAATACAATGCCCCATGCAGCATCTACTATTGTGCCTCAGGGGCTTATACATTTGCCTCAAAGAGTTACTCCCTATTCATGAATACAAGTTATTTTAACATTAAACTTCCTAATTTTTACCATGTAAAATTACTTTTTTGTTCATTTATATTATATTTCTTATTGTAAACCAGACATTGTCAGGTTTCTCTGATTAGTGCTATATTTTGTTATAGTATAGTTTTAGATTTTTTTCATCTCTATTTATACACACATATATATTGATTTTAAAAATAAATATAATGTATTTTCTCCATCTAGTCCATTGAATCTTTAGTATTATGATCATTATATTTTTACTCTAGATGCTGTTAGCAGAAACCCCTCAATTTTAAGGTTCCTACAGGTGTCACATCGATAAACCTAATGTATGATTGTGAATAAGTCCCTTTAGTAAATAAATAACTAATTTAAAAAATATATATATATATATTGAATTTTAGATTTCATCAGAGTTTTCTAAGAAATCTCATCTGGCTGTAATATGGAATCTAGATAAATGCATTTCCCTTGTCCAAAGGGGCAGCTTGGTTGTCTATTTTGTTGAAATGATGAAGAAGAAACCAAATCAAAGGATATATCTTATTATACATGGAACACAAAGATATTTCAGGTTCTATTTGTATATTTTTTAAAAAGTATAATAATAGTATGTTAAAGAGTTATAGTATACTGGCTGCTATATATTATAGTCTGTCTCACAAATTTCTGTGAAATAACTTTTGATAATAAATTACATTAAAAATTAAAATCTTTAATGTTAATGTTTTATTGTGAGAGAGTGAAACAATTGGGGTCTGCTGCTTAAGATAATAATATTCCTGTTCGTTTTTTTGTACCATAAAACTATTTATGCAAGAAGTATGAAACTTGATTTTTTTTTAAAGAATAAAATGAAATATGTACAATTAAATTTGCTAACAAAATTACTTGCATATTTCTGAACACATCACCTCATTGAATAACAGTTGGTAGAGATTAGTAACATATTTATAGAATAATATATATTTATATTATAGTCTATAGTCTTTCTCGTGCTGTTAAGAGCTTAACTGTGTGTCTCCCATTTATCCTTATAGTTCTGCAGTTCTTTTTGGTTATTTAAATTCAAGAATTGTTTTTCTCATTGAAAATTGACTATAAGTAACACTATTGTTATTATTGTGTTAACTTTTAAAGTTAAAATTGTTAACAATTTCATATTAATATAACATTAGCCAGGGCCGTGGTAAAGTAGTAGGGACAGTTGGTTACTAAGCCTAATTCTACCAGTCGTCGCGTAAACAAACAGGTCCCATATTTATTAGTATTGTTATTATCTCGCTTTATCTTTTCATCTTAAAACAATTCAATTATATTGTAATTAAAATGGCTAACTGCAAGGTCTGTAACAAGTCAGCTGGCAGAGATGAGAAAGCAAGATTATTATGTGTTACCTGCCAACATTTATTTCATGTTAAATGTGTAAAAATAGATATAATGGACGCTGATAGCATAAAAGAATTAAATAAAAAATGGACCTGCTCAGATTGCGAATTGCGGATACCGTCTGAGTCCAATACAATGATTGAGCTACTGAGAGCGCTCACAGAGGAGGTAAAGGAAATGAAGGCCAAGATTGAAGGGCTAGATGAACTGAGGGAAATAAAAGAAACACTTCAGAAGCAGTCGGAAATTCCCTTTGAAAATTTGGAGAGACTATTAAAAATAGAAACTCTACTGGAAGAACAGAAACGCCAGATCGAAAAATTATCAATAGAAAATAGCTCTCTGAAAGCGAAAGTCAGTGACTTAGAGAGTCGTTTAAATCACGTAGAACAGGCCCAGCTAGGAAGAACTGTTGAGATGAGAGGCATCCCGGAGAAGCAAGGAGAGACCATGATTTTAAGTGTCGGCGCTGGTCTGGGCGTTACGATGAGTCCAGATGATCTGGACCACGCAGTACGACTCAGGCCGTAAAAAGAGGGAATGCCAGGTCCTATAATTGTACGATTCGTCAGGCAAACCCTAAGAGATGAACTTGTGCGACAGAGAAGAATCAAGAGAGACTTCTCAACGTGCCTCCTCGGCTGGGGAGAAATGCGCCATGATCGATCTGATCGAGTGGGAGGTGGAGTCAGCATTCGATCCATCTGGTATCCATTCGATAATCTCATTGAATCCTCCCTTGTCCAACTTGTCTCCACTTACTGCAACGTCATTAACTCCGGCGATTTTAATATTAACATTCTCCGCGAATCCAATAATAAACTTTTCCTTATGGATCTGGTGTTTTCCCTCAATCTTTACTTCGTACCTTATTCTCCTACGCATCACACACAATATTCCAATACCTGGATTAACCTCTTCGTCACTGATTCTTCTAGGAAAATCCTTTCCTCTTCCCAGCATCCTGTGCCCTTCCTTTCATCACACGACCTCGTCCAGATTTCGTATGACCTACCCGTTAAGTTCTTTACTCCAAAAATCGTATCATATCGAAATTTGGATCTCCTCTCCTGTGAATCGCTTCAACCTGAACTAGATCCTGTCAATTGGAACATTATTTACTCCTATAACTCCATATACCCTATGATCCCTACCCTCACCTCTGACCTACAAACCTTATTAGACAATCATGCTCCTCTGCAAACCTGAACCCTATACCGTCCTACTGCGCCATGGCTGATCCCCGAAATAAAGGAAATGATGAAGAGAAGGGATTCAGCAAGACGCAAATTTCGGAGAACTCGTATGTTAGGCGATTATGTGAGTTTCAAACAATAACGTAATGAAACCCAAGCCGCAGTTCGACGTGCTAAATCCCTCTACTTCCATAACGCCCTTTCTACCGCAGCTGACCCCAAATCCAAATGGAAAATACTCCGAAAATTATCCCTACCAGAATCTAACCACATCTGTTCTCTCCCATCCACCCCAGATGATCTCAATAACTACTTTATATCCTCTGCACCCAATTCCTCACTTGCTACCGATTTAGAATATCATTGCTTCAATTTTGAAAACTTCTTTTTCTCCCACCTTTCATATGATGAAATACTTGCCGCTATCCTAAAATCCCGCACCAATGATTATGGTCCTCATAACATTCCAGTAAAACTAGTAAAATCCTGTCTTCCCACCGTTATACCCATACTCTATCACATCTATAACTTCTCCTTGCAAAATTCCACATTCCCTTCTTCTTGGAAAACGGCCCTGGTCCGACCATTAAACAAAATTTTGAACCCTTCCTCACCTCAAGACTTCCACCCATTTTCCCTTCTTTCTAACCTTACAAAACCGCTAGAACACCTAGTACAGAACTAGCTTTCAAACTTCCTGGAAGAACGTTCCCTCACTAATCCTCTCCAATTTGGACATTCAACTCAATCTGCTCTCCTGAAAATAATCCATGACCTCCAGACTTCCATCAAACACCAAAAACTAACTATCCTTATCCTTCTAGACTTCTCTAAAGCATTTGATACAGTTGACCATAACATCCTACTTACCAAACTTCAAAACCTTCCTTTTTTATCCAACAGTGCCTTGCACTGGTTCAAATCCTTCCTCTCAAACCGATCATAGTTTGTTAGGCCAACCTCCATCCAAGGCTCTCCCCCTCTCCTGTAGTGTCCCTCAGGGCTCATCTCTGTCCCCTACACTATTTTCAATTTATATAAATGACTTTCCCCACCTCATCCATCATTCCAAAAACCATATCTACGCCGATGATTTTCAAATATTTGTTAGAAGTGAATATTTTGTTAGAAATTATTGTAACTATTTAAGACCTGTAAATAAATCTTTTGTTTTTTTCATAGATACACATTTCAGTCTTTATTTCCTTACCAAGGCATACAAATATTATATTTAATATTCTTTTAAGTTTCCACGGCCACTATTATTACAAAAGACTTTGTTAATTTCTTCTGGTTTAGACTGTGTACATAAATTTTTTGCCGACGTTTCACCAACCATGCTGCTGACTTCCTCAGGGATGAGATGAGATTCTGAGATCATCTCAACCCTGAGGAAGTCAGCATGGTTGGCGAAACGTCGGCAAAAAATGTATGTACACGGTCTAAACCAGAAGAAATTAACAAAGTCTTTTGTAAATATTATATTATTGTAATTATTATATTAGTTAATGTATATGTTTTTTTTTCTTACAAAGTAACCCTTTGAAAGGACCGTTTATTTATTGGCACATTCCATACTACAGTATACTATGTGCCTTTAATTACATTTTAACTATATGAACAAACATCATATGTGATAATTAAAATATATACAAAAACATTATTACTTATATCCTGTTACAATTAACATCATCATCATAATCCATCCTCACTCCCGCTCTTATTTAACAAAAATTAAAATTATAAAAATGAGTATCTTTGTTTTATAATGTATGTATATTATTAACTTGATGTCAACTTTTTGAAATCTATATTTTTAATGAATTCGGGTCAAAATGTACTGCATAGTTAGTGTTCAGATACTGGCCAATGTTTCCCTCTTAATACTATACCAATTTAATAATTAACAATTATACACACACAAACTGTTCTTATCTTATACTTCACATTTTTTTGTTTTAGAAAATTACTCATTTTTATTTTATTTTTGTTGTAATAGCGATAGGAATGTTAAAAATGAAGTGGATTATGCTTTGTGTGATTTGGAATTGACTACTGGAATAACACACTCATACTGGAATAATCCCCATGATTTATCTAACTTTATTGTACATTTAAGCAAATCTGTTTCCCAGGAATTATACAGGTATAATATAATCACTATAAGGTTGATGCACCTTTTTAATTTAAAATATTTATTATATAATGAATTTCGAAAAAAGTTATTTTTATTATTACTTTATCCAGTGATTCTTAGTCAAATAAATATTTTATCATTATTACGTAAATATAGAGAAGAAAATAGTCTGGAGTTAATGGAGTATTCTAGCACCAAGTGAAGGGGCTTAGTCCCTAGTAGAGGTGGGCAAAGTAGTTCCTTTTAATGAATCGTTCCTTTTGAGATAGTTCATTCTAATGAACTAGTTCAAATTAACTATATAGTTCATTTTTCAAAAGAACTAGAAAGGTACTGAATTAAGAGAGAAATTTAACTATGGAAAAAGAGGGAGAAACTGAGAGGTCAAACGAACTAAAAAAAATAAAAACACTTCTATCTTATTTCTACATTTATTTTATGTAAGGATGGAGATAGTTATGGGTGCAGTCAAATTAAACACCAAATAAGAGAGTACTTATTTATTATTTGTGCCGATGTTTTGACCTACTTTGTAGGTCATCTTCAGGGCTATGAAAGAAAAACAGACAAAACAAAATAACTATAAAAATACATTATAGTACCAAGAACATAATAATATTATGTAGAGTAATAGAAAAGTTGAACGAAATAGTGAAGGAATTATATGAATAAAAATTATACAGAATAAATATACAGAAAGGTGATAATGCAAACAAAATATAAAGAGAAAAAAAAAGGCAAATGCACCCCCAACTATCTCCCTCCTTACATTAGATCTTCCAGTCAACTAATTTCCTCTACATTTATTTTATATTATTTACATTTACGCCTGCTGTCTTTTTCCTTAATAGTATACCTTGTTCTTCCACATTATTCTTTATATTTAATACACTCATTTTAAAAACGTTAATATTTACCTTCTTATTAATTTTCATACCCTGATAATTGGTTTTCCCTTTTTTCCTATAAACGATAAGAAACTCGTTGCAGATAATTGTCTTGGTTTAAAACACTAAGTGGGGCATATCTGGCACACTTTTTCCTTCAATTACAAATATTTAAGAAAACTTATAAACTACTTACAATGAAAGGGGGACGCTGTACGTGACTTGCTGATTCTAGACCACCGCTCCATCCAGTTCCTTCATGTAGAGTTGACTGCTTCTTCCGAACAGCTGGCCTTATCTCTGAGAGTAAAGGTAATAAACCATAAGAGTCATTTTACTCTACCTGGCCTAGGCTCCTTACCATATTTACTTAGGTACTTCTAATGCTCCAGATAGTTACATTACCCATCGGCCAAAAACAAATAAAATATATATTTCTTTTTTTTTCAATTAACTAATGTTCTGATCTATATACTGATACTGATCAATCTTCTTCCCAAATTCCTCCCACGACTTCTGCTTCTAACTGCTTTCTAACTGTCTCTTTAATCCTGTTTCAAGTCACTACACAGACCTTCCATTTCTCTGGTTCTTTTTCTTGGCAGTATTCCTTCCACACCTTTTCCTTCACCTGTATCCTTAGATCCTCATTCCACCACGAAGTACGTCCCGAGCAGACCTTCTTCACTCCGCAGACTACAGTAGCTGCTTGTAGAATGCTGCTTTTAATGGCGTTCCACATATTGTCCAGGCTTGCATTCGTGTCTACTTCCTGGAGGCGGTTCCTCAGCTCTGCTTCGTACTCTAAGATCTTCTGATGGTCCTGTAGCTTCTTGACTTCAATCCTTTCATAGGCTTCTTCTTTTGCTTCCTTTCTTTAAGCACCCTCGTATCAGCAACTAAGAACATTTGGCCGCTTCCTACTTCCGCCCCTCTAATCACCTTTACATCTGTAAAATACCTTCTGATATCTTGGCTATATATGAAATAGTCTATGACACTGTTCACATTTCTCTCAGTGGCCGAGAAGGTAATTTTATGAACTAGCTTGTGCGGAAAAAAGGAGTTTCCCAGCAGCAAATCATTTTCGATGCAGAAATCTATGAGTCGTTGACCGCTTTCATTTTTTAAGACTTCGCTACCATGCGGTCCCATCACTCCATGTGCTCTTGGGTGATCTTTGCCAGTCCTCCCATTTAGGTCCCCCATAATCACTATGCTTCGATGACTGTTTCTTGCCTTGATGACTGTATGCTCGAGGTCACTGTAGAAAAGTTCCTTATCCAGGATGTTAGCATGATTTGTTGGGGCGTATACTTATATTAAGGTCCAGTCTCCGCTCTGCAGATTTTTATTGGCCACAATTATTCTGGGGCTCACTGACACCCATTCCACTACTTTTCTATGTATCTCATCCTTTATTATAATGCCCACTCCTTCTACAGCTCTGTTCCCTGGTGGGACTCCCGATTATATTAGAGTGTATCCTCTATCCATTTCAACCTCTCCAATTCCCTTCCTCTTTACCTCGCTTAATCCCAGGATATCCAATTTGTTCTTCGCCATTTCCTCGATAATCTCGACCTCCTTGCCGGTGAGAGATCTCACGTTCCATGTACTCGTGTCCTTATCCATGCCGGGTCGCTTCCATTTAGTCCGCCCATGTCCGAGATTATTCGCTAGGTTTCTTTGAATCAGCTGTAGGTACTGGGTTTCCCCCAACCTGGAGGACCAGTGGCTGATTGCAGTCCGAAGACTGGGCGATGGGGATGCCAACTCCCTACTCGTAGAGGTTTATTTTCTGTTTTGGTCTACGAGTAGTATTTTATTTCCCACCTACCCTACTTATCTGCAAAGTATTTCCCGATCCACCACCTGGGGATACGCCTGGTAGGTAAACAGAAAATCCCCTCAGGTTATTTTATTTTATGAAATATTATTATTTTTTTAAAGTTTTATTTTAATCTTAAGTAAAAATATAAAGAGTTGTTTCCTGAATATGTACAGAGAGTTTTTAATTTTATAACTGTTTTTTGTTGTAGGTCTGAACAGGAAAAGCTTGAACAAAAAAAGACTTTTTACCTTTATGGTAGATCACATAATTGTGTCAAAATAGACAAAGATAATAATGGTAACATTAATTATTTATTTTTCTCTATTTTCTACATCTCTATATTTTGTTTTATTGTATTTATTTTCATTAAAAATCAAACATTCTTTCTTTGTTTTTTTAATCATTTAGAATAGAATAGAAAAGTTACTTTATTTTGAGGCTAAATCCCTTAAGAATAACAAACGTGAACATAAAAATAAACATATTATGTATTGATTATTCTAATTTATTATACTTTTAATGAGTTGAAGTTTTGGTTTGCATTTCATCTACAAAAAAATGTTTCATAATGAAACAATTTTTTCTTTGTCAATTCCTATATTATCACAATATACAAAATAAAAAGTTTTCATTTATTATCTTTTTCCCAACTACAAGGACAGCCATTTATGGTTATAATTATGTTTATTTGGATTTTATTCCTTATAAAGATGTGTATTTATAACATAAAGATTACCATATGATAAAACCTTTAAATTTTCAGATATCTGGTTGGCCCTTTTTGTCTCTGATTCACCTCTTGAAATCCTCTTGTCGTCCCAACATCCTGTTCCGTTTCTTTCATAACACAATCTCATCCAAGTTTCATATTACCTACCTGTCAAATCCTTTACTCCCAAAATTGTGTCCTATCGCAGTTTGGACTTCCTTTCCTATGAATCTCTTTAATCAGACTTAAGTTCCATCAACTGGGACATCATCTACTTCTACAGTCCAATCGATCATATGGTTTCCACCTTGACCTTCAATCTGAAATCTGTATTAGATATCCATGCTCCTTTAAAATCCTAAACCTTATGCCATCCAACAGCACCTTGGCTAATCCCCAAAATAAAAGATATGATGAGAAAAAAGGAAGCAGCAAGGAGAAATTTCGAATCCCATCACATCCATGTCATCCTCTCCAATGCAACCGATTCCATATCCAAATGGAAAATACTCCGACAATTATCACCAACAGTATCCGTAACCTCTTTTCACTTCCAGTCACTCCAGAGGACCTCAATAACCACTTTGTATCACATAATTCCTCATCCGCTACCGACATTGATCACATAAACTTTAAACCTGAAAACTTCTTTTTCTCCCATGTAGCATATGACGAACTATTAAACACCATTCTGAAATCCCGCACCAATGACTACGGCCCCGACAACATTCCTTAAAAGCTAGTAAAATCCTGCCTCCCAGATTTAGTGCTCTTATTATATCATATTTCCAATTTCTCATTAGAAAACTCTGTGTTTCCCACTCCTTGGAAAACCACCTTAGTGCCCCCGTTAAATAAAACTAAAAATCTCTCCTCTCTAAATGACTTCTGCCCTACCTATCTCCCTCCTCTCTAACATCTCAAAACCATTAGAACCCCTAGTTTAGAACTAAATTTCAATCTTTCTAGAAGAACATTCCCTTATTAACGCTCTCCAATCCAGCTTTCGACCAGGTTATTCAACTCAAATTACTCACCTTTTTCCATTTGAAACCCCTCTAGACTTCTAGTTACTTCCTTGATTTTCCCTCATTTAGACTATTGCTGTACAGTGTATGTAGGTGTCTCTGGAGATCTCAATAAAAAACTAAAACGGTTGATCAATTGATTTGTTCGTTACATCTTTGGGATCCCGAAAGATATCCCTGTCATCCGATATTATGAAGAGCTCAAGTGGTTTTACCCTTCCTACCGTTGTAAGTACTTCCTAGCTTCCTTTCTTTACCAAATTATCCAATCCCACCGACCATCATACGTTTCTGATCTCCTTCAATCAAAACCTCAATCCACTCCTGTAACACCCATTCTCGGCTCTCAGATCTATATTCAGCATCCCACCGAATAGCAGCTTTTGACAGAGCTTTCCTTACCTGATCCTCATCCCTGTGTAACTTTATACCTTCTTCCATTCATTGTTTCAATAATCTTCCCATCTTCAAATCCCATATATTCTATCATTTAATATTCTTACGATTCCCTATTAATCATAAATAATATGTTCTGTTTTGAATCAAAATTTTGTAATTAATGGATGAATGGTGTGTGTATGTTTTTTTATGTGGGCTGGTGAAAATCTTCCAAAGACGCGAATAGGCCCGTACCTATCCGTGTGTGGGATTTTTACCCACTAAAATCACCTTCCTACACCTGTTTTCCACACTCCACGGGACCGCCATTAGGCATTATTCCGTGGAAGGGAATGGCTGAGTGCCACCTCATTGATTTCAGTTACCTCTTGGTTCACCTGTCTATCTCTTCCTTTCTTAGCTTTTGTAGCACCTGTGCTCCATCCTTTGGCCTACCATCCAATAATCCTGATTGATCAGCATAAGGTTGACAACATTATCTGCTGTGGGATCTGAGCCGTAGACGCATCGGAACTCCATCATCTCTTCTTGAAAGCGGGGATAGAAGAAGAATATGTGCTCTGTGCTCTCCTCCGTTCCTGGGCAGAATGTACAAACACCTTTTTTTTTTTTTTTTTTTTTTACCACTGGAGGTACAATTGGGTATTTTATTCTGTTTTTCCATTTATTTGTATAAAAACCTCTAGAACTGTGGTGTAGCCCAGTGCACGATTGTGCACCTTAGGTCTACACCTTATCCTTATACCTCGTCTTCTTCCTTCCGTTTAGTCTCCGTCCGTCTGCTCCATAGGTTAGTCCAGAGGTCTTCCCGGCGCCGGTCTTCTCCTCGTCATCATGAAGTGGGTCTATGGCCTCTCTCCATCCGTATACAAATTCCCTGAAAATTGTGTAGTTCTCCTCCTCCACAAGCTCAGGGAAGGCATACCTCCTGCCAAGATCTGCACTGTTTCATGTGATGTTGTGTGATACGCCCTGGTCACTCTCAGCAGAGCCGTTCTTTGAGCTGATGCCAGTTTTCTTCTTTGCCGCTGTGAGAGGTTCTCACTCCAGAAGGGGGACACGTACCTCAGGATACCCAGGACCACTCCTTTGTAAATTGTCATGCTGACTGGGTACCTGAGGCCCCAAAAGGTGCCGCCAATCCGACTGAGGCCGTTTATCGTCCGGCTCACTCTCGTTGCCAGGTGGTCCAAGTGAGGGGTCACGTCCAGGGTCCTTCCTTACCTGATTCCAAGGTAAGTGACCACCTCACTTGCCCTGATCCTGTGTTCATGTATGTTGAAGCTGATAGGGTGGGCCCTATCCGTTCTTCCTCGCAAGAGAACGGCCTGGGTTTTCCTCTTACACCAGGCTCTTACGACGCTGGCACATCTCTCGGCTTCCACCGAGATCCCGGCTTCCACCGAGATCCCGGCTCTGCTGTTCGAATAGACTATCGCATCAAGGTCGTCCACGTATGCCGTGGCCGGGAACAAGAATCCAATGTTATTATTTCTATGTATGTAGTTATTTAGAAAGACTAATTTGATTCCATATGATATTTTTTTTAATTTTATGTATGCATACTTAATATTTTCATAAATTATTTAATTTTGTGTATTTTAGGAATGAAAAGACTTTGGGTTCAACAAATTTCTGTAATTCATAGATTACCTTTGGATAGTGCTAAAGTTATATGTGGACACCACCCAACACCATATCATCTTTATGAGGTATTCATAAATTCTGAAATGTGTATGTATGGTTATTTTGATTTGCTATTGAGCTATTGATGCTATTCATTGAGCAAAATTCTACTAAAATTTGTACTCGATTTGCTTTTCTATCATTGTATAAAGTACATATAATTGTTAGGATTTCACTGACAGTAGAAGACAGCCAGCTTAGTAGATGGTGGAATGCCTTTCATTTAATCTATTAGGATTTCTTTTAGAAATATGCGGGTTCTTATTACTAAATTATTGAAACCATTTAATTTGGCTATTTATGCTTGTCAATATGTTTAGTATATAAGCATGTATTTATAAGAAAATAATGCTGAAAATTATTAAACAATAGTAAATAATTTCCGAATTGTCCCACCGATATCAAAAATATCTGGAATACCAAAAATTCTTTTTTATGTACCTTTTAATGTCATATATCAAATTTTTGGGTAGGTTAGGATTTTTGTTTCATGGTTGATAACAAAGGTTCATTATTGAAGAAAATAAATTATTCACATTGCATTTCTTCTTTTTCTATTCGTTATTTCTTTTTTATAGCCATGGTATATTGATTCCAAAACAATTTTTTTTTTTCCATTCAGTTGATCTAATTTTCCATCATTTTGAAAGGGATTGGTGGATAGTAGTGTTAAGTTCTGAAGTCATCTGTGGCTTGTGTGCTGAATTTTGAAAAACTTGATTATGCCATTATTAAATTATTTTATAGATAATAACTGATGTTAACCATAGGTTGGATAATATACTAAAGTAAAGAATATAATATTGAGAAATAACGTCTTACTACCTATATTTTGATTATACATACTTACCTATTGAAGCTTGGTGCATTTTAATGTTCTAAACCTAAACATTGTTGTTGAGAACCCTGAGGGTCTCTAAAAAAATATTTGGCTAATCCATACCAATTATTTTCCCAAATACATTTTTGTTTCCATTGGAATCTGGCTACCCAGCCTGTTGGTCTTATGTTTAATTGAAAATTTCGATTTTTTATACTATAGTATTCGTATAAATGAATCTGGTATTTTGCAATTCTCTGTAAATTACCTTCAATCCTTTTACATTAAAAAAAAAAAAGAATATTTAGGTGCTTTTATTAATGTCTTTATTTTTACAGGCCTATACAAAGCTATCCACTATTAAGGAAAAACAAGAACTTCTTCAAGATATTGTGGTGAGACTTTTTCTTTAATTAATTGAATTGTTTATATATATTTCTTTTCCATTTTTACTGATATAGAATATTAAATATTTCCATTTTCTTTATAATAAAAGAAAACATATAAACATTTTATCTGATGATTTTTATGTTGATTTATAGTTATTTAATTACTAATATTATGGGAATGATTTCATTTTTGTCTTATTTATGAACGTTTGAGGTGTATTCAATAAATTTTTAAATTATGTGGGCTACTTACATTTGATTTTTTTCTTTTCTTTTTTAATATGTTGGTACACATACCCCTAACATAAGTTGGCAGTATCAGCCATCTTGCATGTGTGTGTTATTTACTGCAGATGCAGAGAGTACTTTACTTACTTAAAGAGTATTTTACTTTGTTTTTTGGAAAATTTAGCTAGGATGTTGTATTAAATTTAGTATAAAAAAATAAAATTAAGTGCTTTGATGTAATGAAAATGTTAACTGTGGTATTTGACGAATCTCTTCTAAGTGAAGGAAATATTTAAAAGTGGTGTAAGTAATTTGAAGAAGGCCTAGAAATAGTCAATGAAAATCATTTTCCTGGACTTCCTAGTATTTCAACATTAGATGAAAACATTGAAGTAGTGAAGAAAATGGTTCTTGAGAATCTTTGTATAACTATTAGAGAAGTTGCTGAAGTAGTCGGCATATCTGTTGGCACATGCTATGCTACTTTTTTGGATGTTTTAAAAATGAGAATTGTGTCAGCAAATTTTGTTCCAAAACTGCTGAATGTTGATAAAAAAAACCCACCACATATCTGTCTCTAAGTAATTACACTGAACAACAATGAATTTGTTTCGGGCTTAAAAATACCCAGTTATTATGTATTTTCACCCCCTGAGTTCAAAAATCACCTCGAAAATGACCAATTAGCTCTTGTTTTCAAGATACAGTAACATGTCATTTTTTAATGCTCAGCTTTCACTTTGTCGAGAAATTTAGTTTTTAGATGTTGGTACGCCTGTTAACTGACAAAACCAACAGTTGTACAGCTATTTTGAGGTTATATACGTGATTTCAGTTCTTCAGATAGTGCTTGATGTGGTTTTTGTTGCTTTCTTATTCAAATTTAATGTTTTGGAGTGATATTTAAGCGTACTAAACCAAAATGCCACGAAGTTGTGTGAATTCAGTGAATAACTTTTGTTACATTTGTGGTGAAGTAACATTTTCGTCACAGAAACGCAATCTTACTCTTGCTGTTAAGACTGCTTATAAGCATTATTTTGGAGTTACGGTAGGTGACCAAGATAAGTCGTGGGCTCCACATATATGTTGTAACTCTTGTTCAGTTACTTTAAGAGAATGGCTGAAAAATAAAAAACGATCTATGCCTTTTGCTGTGCCCATGGTTTGGCGGGAGCCTACAAACCATATAAATGACTGCTATTTCTGCTTGACTCCACCAATAAAGTCGGGATTGTCAACAAAGAAAAAAAGAACAGTTCAATACCCAAATATTCCTTTGGCTACTCGACCAATTCTACATTCAGATGGTTTACCAATACCTACCCCACCCCACAGTTATGAACTTGAAGTGGAAAATGAAGATAGTGCAGAAGAACTCAGCCAGCCTAGCACATCTCACGACCCTGATTTTAAGGAAACTAATGATAAACCGCACAGACTGAGTCAAGCGGAATTGAGTGATCTCATTCGGGACCTTGATTTGTCAAAGGATAAGGCAGAACTTCTAGGCTCAAGACTATAGCAGTGGAATCTTCTCCAGCATGATGTCAGGGTATCACAGTATAGACAGCGTTCGAAGGATCTCCTTCCTTTTTTTGAAAAGAAAAACAACCTTGTAGTATGCAGCAACGTTAATGGCTTGATGAAATCTTTGAATTTGAACCATGATCCTACTGAATGGAGGCTATTCATAGATTCGTCGAAGCTTAGTTTGAAAGCTGTATTACTTCACAACGGTAACCGTCTTCCTTCTATTCCTGTTGGACACGCAGTTCACATGAAAGAGACTTATGAAAACATGAAAGCCCTCCTCCACTCAATCAAATATGCTGAACACAAGTGGAAAATCTGTGGTGATATAAAGGTCATCGCTATACTTTTAGGAATGCAACTGGGGTATACTAAATACTGCTGCTTTTTATGCATGTGGGACAGTAGGGATAGGAAATCACATTCAAACAGACTGGCCTGCAAGAAATCTTGGCCCTAGTGAAAAAAATGTTGTTGCCCTGCCTCTCGTCGACCCGAAAGATATATTTCTTCCACCACTACATATAAAACTCGGTTTGATGAAAAACTTTGTCAAAGGCATGAACAAAGAAGGAGAGGCCTTTAGATATTTGAGGGAAAAATTTGCTTTCCTAAGTGATGCAAAAGTTAAGGAAGGTGTTTTTGTTGGGCCACAAATTCGGGAGCTTCTGAAGGATCCTGCGTTTGACAGAGTTTTGGAGGGGAAAGAAAAGGAAGCTTGGAATGTGTTCAAGGGAGTTGTTAAAGGTTTTTTGGGGAACAAAAGAGAAGATGACTATGTTCAGTTGGTGAGGATACTTCTACAAAAATATCATAAACTTGGATGCAACATGTCTCTCAAAATTCATTTCCTCCACTCTCATCTAGACTTTTTCCCTCCTAGCTGTGGTGCGGTCAGTGATGAACACGGTGAGAGATTCCATCAGGATATTTCTGTAATGGAACAAAGATATAAGGGCCGTTGGAATGAACCAATGCTTGCAGATTACTGTTGGTGCGTGTGTAGGGATGCTCCAGAACTCACCTACAAAAGACAGGCCAAAAGAAAAATGAAATCCACATGATGGTAATAATATCCAACCTGCCAAGTATTCTGCCATTAATTTTCAACTCCAAATTAATTTATAATGTTGATAAACTTATGGTTTAAAATTTACTGATTTGCCTCAATTTGTTAAAGTTATATATTTTGACCCATGGTGTATCACAGAAACTAGAGCTAATAAAATTTTTTCATTGTCATTTTCGTTTTTTTCAACCCAAAATTAGTAAGATTTGACTCATGAAGTGAAGGAAACATTACAAAAATATTTTTTTGTTGGACAGTGTTATTGAATGAAGTCAATAACGATCCAAACTTGCTGAAAAGCATCATAACCAGTGATGAAACATGGGTATACAATTAAGATATCAAAACCAAAGCACAATGATCTCATTGGAAGTGATCAGAGGAGCCAAGACCAAACAAAGCTCGTCAAGTTTGGTCAGATATGAAGGTTTTACTCAGTGTTTGTTTTGATTACGATGACATAGTGCATCATGAATTTCTTCCAGAAGGTACCAAGATCAATAAAGAATATTATCTTCAAGTTATGTGACGGTTGCATGAAGCATGAAGTGGATAAGAAGAAAACGCTCAGGTTTGTGGAAATACAGTTTGTGACTGTTGCATCATGAAAATCCAAAACATCATTATTGGTTCATAATTTTTTTATTAAAAAACAACATGAATACCATGCCTCAGCCTCTATATATTCACCAGATTTAGTAGCCCCGTGTGACTTTTTTTTATTTCCCAAATTAAAAAGTGGTTGCTTTGAAAGGGACAGAGGTTTTCAATGATTGAGCAGATAAAAACTGAATCCCTGAAGAAGTTAAAGGCTATATCGGAAATCGATGACAAAAAGTGCTTCAAGGATAGGAAAAAGCACTAGCACAAGCCTATAATATCTGGTAGAGGTTACTTTGAAGGGGACTACATAAATATTGATGAATAAATATATATTTTGTTAAACATATCAAAATTGGTTTTATTTATTGAATACACCTCGTACAATGATCTACCCATAATTTTAATCTGCAATACTATATATTTATTATTATTTTAAGTCATTTCAGATGTAATGACTATTTTTTTTTCATTATATGTTTACTTTGGCTTATCTATATAAAAACTAACTTCAAGAAGTTATAGGTGGGAAAAGTATTGTGATTGTGAAAAGTGTTGAATCTGAGTTGTTTATAGTTTACAGATTTATAATTTATAGTTTCACCTGGTAAAATACCCGGGTTCGAGTCCCAGTCCTGGCCATATCTTTTTTTTTCAAATAAAATATTTAAAAAAATTATATCATATAACAATTAAATAAATTATAATATTATTAATGACTTAAAGTCAACTAGATCCAAAAATAAAGTTATGTTCACAGAACATTCTCCCCGTGTATACATCGCAAATTGCGAGAACACGGAGATGTGGGATCAAGTGAAAAGAATTGATAAGGGTGGCCGAGATGGTTGAGGCGTCACCACGGAGAGGTGAAATACCCGGGTTCGAGTCCCGGTCCTGGCCATATCTTTTCTTTTCAAATAAAATATTTAAAAAAATATTATATCATATAACAATTAAATAAATTATAATAATATTAATGACTTAAAGTCAACAAGATCCAAAAATAAAGTAATGTTCACTTAACATTCTCCCCGTGTATACATCACAAATTGTGAGAACACGGAGATGTGGGATCAAGTGAAATGAATTGATAAGGCTGGCCGAGAAACGTGCCAGGGTGGCCGAGATGGTTGAGGCGTCACCAAGGAGAGGTGAAATATCCGGGGTCGAGTCCCGGTCCTGGCCATATATTTTCTTTTCTTTTCAAATAAAATAGTTTTTTTTCTTTCTTGGAACGGCCTATTAAGACCATGCGAATATCACTAGGATATCCTAGGGTTAAGTAGGCCTGAAATATTTAATTAATAGAGTGAAAACAAAATATTTGAATAAAGATAGCAGCAACATTTAATTTGTTTGAACTTATAATGAAATGTTTTGCAGGTTGGTCGAGGAGGAGGTGAAAAACGATTGGGCCCCAAAATGAGCGGCAAAATTGCTCTTTTATTTGCTAATGATAATGGTGATCTTCATTTACCCGGTTGGAAGTAGTTTTAAACAAAAATAATGCAGATATCATATGTGTTGGAAATAATTGGTAATGGAGTACGATTAATAAAAGTTCAACACACAATATTTCAGATTTAGTGGAGTTATCTTCTCATGTACTTACTTTCCTAATTTTTTCTTATTTCTGCTCTTAGATATTTTGATCTATAGATTTATAAAAATTAAGAAGCATTTATATTTTTTTGTTGATATACATTTTTTTTATTTTTTTTTTATGGAAATTGTTTATTTTTTTGTAGAATATTTTTGATCATAAATAAACATTTGTACTTTTGGTAATGCACTGTATGTGTTTGATTAAAATTTGTAATAAATATGCCTGGCATTAACATCACATTTTATTTCTATAATAGAAGCAAGTAGGTGGCAGTGCTTGGGCCAGAAGAACAATAAAAACATTATGTGTAAACAGTTGCATTCTAACCAATATAGAAGAGAAAGCATCTGATACTCTAAGACCATGCCATGTGATTTTTCAATAAGAAAAATTTAAATTTAATGTCTAATACTTTATCTTATTGTATAAATAAGATTACTTGTTTATTTGTTTTTTTTTAAACTATAGACATTCTACTTAATATAAAGTTACTAGTGTGTAATTTGAAGCTAGTGATAACAAAATTAAACTTAATAGAATTAAAGATAATGCCCCTTCGGGGAATATAACAAATATGGATGACGCTACTCCAAGCACATCAAAAACAAAAGAAGATACATTTCCTAAACGCAAAAGGGGTGAGTACACCATTTATAATGTACCAGTTAAAAATTATTATTCTATATTTTCGGATGAGGAAGATGGCGAAGAGGAATACAATATAAATGGAAAAGATGAATCACAAATTAAATTCCCACCCGTGGTAGTAAATATGGAATTGAAAAATCATAAAAATATACTGTTACATTTAAAAAGTAAACTAAAAGAAGTTACTATCAAATATGGGGGAAATAAAACCATCTTTTACGTATATAATAACGAAGATTTCGTTAATATAAAAAATGAATTAAAAATTCTAGAACTAGATTTTCATAGCTACACGCCAAAACATGAAATAAAACCAAAAGTGGTACTTAAAGGCATGCCTCCCGGATATCCAATTGAGGACATCATAGCCAATCTAAAAAGTCAGGGATTAGAAATCCATAAAATGTTCCAAATGATCAAAAAATCAGATGGAATAGAAATTAAACTCCCACTGTCTATTGTCATTCTGGAAAATAAGCAACAGCTGGACAAATTAAAAAAGATAAAATACTGCGAAAATGTAGTAATAACATGGGAAAAATATACAAGTAAAAAAAATTTAACCCAATGTTATCTTTGCCAAGAATTTAATCACGTGGCGAGAAATTGTTACAAAAAACCTAAATGTTTAAAATGCTCAGAAGAACATCGTTCCAAAGATTGTCCGAATGTTTTAGTAGTTGGCTTTAAGTCAAAATGCAGTAATTGCCAAGAAGAACACTTCTCAAATTATGAAAAATGCCCTAAACTGATAAGAAACCAACTAATACAACAGAGCAAGCAGAGGCCTAGAATAAACCCATCCGACAGAATAAGTTATAAAGCTAAAACTACAGACTTTCCAGTTTTACCCAAAACCAATTCGAAATGGTTTGAAAAAACGTTTGTAAGTCAAGAAGTACCAATAAAATCAAATAATGAACCTTCTATAATGGATTGCTTCAAAGAAATTAAGAATATGTTTAGCATATTCAATTCCAATAAAATTTTAACCAAATTTAAAAATATTATGTCAGAAGTGAAAAACGCTGACGATAGTATGTCAAAAATTTTCATAATAATAGAAGGTTTATTATCAATATTTGATTAATGGACAACTTCAAAATATTTTATAACGTAAATAGTATTTCCCATACTCAATATATATCTTGGATCAAAGTACAATGTAATAATGGTAAAATTGTAAACTATGTAAGTCATACGGTGTGCTCTAAAATAATAGTCAGCTGGGAATTATCTTTAAGAATCATCCCACTACAACAAATAAGGACAACAATACTATATCCCTACTACAATTTAAACAATAAACAATACTATTACACTTTACCTGGTCTATATAATACTGTCTCATATTCATACTCACCGGAATTAATTATTTCAATTGCCATACAAAATGACTATTAACAGTTATAAATTAAATGCAATGATGTGGAATGCCCAAACAATAAAAGGTCACGAAATAGAATTTAAACAATTTCTCTTCGAAAACAATCCTGACATTGTATCTGTATGTGAGACTCGGCTGGCCTCGAGTGATAGATTTTCGATTCCGGGCTACAAAGTGTACCGGAAGGATAGGAACCGGCAGGGCGGGGGGGTCATGATCGTGGCCCGCTCGGATCTTAGTCACATTTATCTTCCGATAGAGGGCCTCCTTCACGCCGAAGCGGTCGGCATACAGATTAGGCTCAATAATAAAATAACAACAGCGGTTGCCACCTATATTCCTCCCAATAAATTATATGCACCAGATCTAATTAAATTATTTAATATTAACCACAAGTTGATTATTTTTGGGGACTTAAATGCCAAAAATAAACAATGGAATTGTCATAGCACTAACAAAAACGGAAAAAATTCTGTTAAATCTAATTTCAAGATACAACATGGAATTACATAGTCCCACAGAACCTACACATATTCCATCTCAAAGACGCTTTAAGCCGAGTATAATAGATCTGGCTCTCACTAAAAATATTCACAATATCTCTCGTCTGGTCTCCCTGCCGTGTCTCTCTTCGGATCACAACCCTGTGATTTTCCGGATAAATTCGAAAATTAATAAAAACAACTCCATCCCAAAAATGAATTTTAAAAATGCTAAATGGCCTATTTTTAGACAAATTATAGATAATGAGTTGGAAATAAACCCCGAAATCACAACCTCCTCCGACTTAGAATGTATTATAAATAAATTTAATTCTTTAATTAACTCAGCTATATCCCAAACCATTCCAAAAATTTACCATCAATTTCAAGAAAAAATACCAGTCCGCTTAAAATTGCTTATCAAAATAAAAAACATAATAAGGAATAAGTACCAATTCTCCTCAAACCGAACTCATAAATTATTAATAAATAGGCTTAATTTGTATGTAAAAAATAAATTAAATGAATGGAAAAATCAGAAATGGACTCAAACCCTAAAAGATATAAAACCAGGAGAAAAATCCCTGTGGAAATTTCATCGCATTTTTAAAAAGCGTTCTAAATGCATTCCACCACTTAAAATACCAGACGGATTTGCCTACTAAGATAAAGACAAGGCTAGTCTACTGGCGGAACTCTTTATTTCCAACTCTCTAATCGCCAAAGACTTTGGCTCAATCCACCATAATCGCTCAGTAAATAAAACTGTAAAAAATTATCTCCAAAAAAAAGGCACCCTATAACTTCCGTATCGCCAAAAGAAATAATCAAGATTATAAAAAATCTGAAAAATAAAAAAGCCCCGGGTGAAGACAATATTCCTGCAATAGTAATTAAAAATCTTAGTAAAAAATCAATAATTTTCTTGACTAAAATTTTCAATTCCATTTTCCGTCACCGACATTTCCCTACTTTATGGAAAACAGCAAAAACTATCCCAATACCTAAATCAAATAAAGACTCTTCAGAAGTGGCTAATTATAGACCGATTAGCCTTCTTAACATTCTCTCAAAAATATTTGAAAAAATATTCTTGAAAAGGCTAAACAAGTTCATAGCAGGAAACAATATTATGGTTAATGAACAATTCGGCTTTAGAAACCAACATTCCACAGTAGCACAGTTAGCTAGATTGACAGATTATGTTACAGCAGGATTTAATGAAAAAAAACATACAGGGATGATATTACTAGACATCGAAAAAGCTTTCGACACAATATGGTATAACGGACTAATATTCAAGCTTATTACTTATCAATTTCCACCCTATATCATTCACATTATTCATTCATTCCTTTCTAATAGATCCTTTCAAATCAAAATTAACAATACCACAACTCCTAAACATCCACTATCAGCAGGTCTACCCCAAGGATCCTGTCTTTCCCCAACGCTCTTTAACCTATACTTATCCGACCTACCCACACTCCCATCAGTTGAAAGATCTTTATATGCAGATGACACCGCCATTTACACTAGTAATTACAGGATAGATACAATAGAAAATAGATTAAAATCCTTATATTCTAGATTAAGCAAATATTATAAAAAATGGAAAATAAAAATAAACGAACACAAAACTTCAGCAATAATGGATAATAAATAATCGATATATGTAGATAATCGATATATTATCGATTATCGATAAGTCTATTAGCCGACTGGAGTATAGAAGAACTGGAAAACGCGATGTTTAACTCAGATATAACAATCCTTGGATTATCTGAAGTAAGAAGAAAGGGAGAAAATATACAACTAAGGAAAAGTGGTAATTTATTTTTTCAATATGGTCAGGTCAGTGGACATCGAGGTGTGGGATTCATGATTCGAAAAGATGTTAAAGATAATATCACGGAAATAAAAGGCGTCTCCGGTAGAATTGCTGTATTAAAAATGAAGATGGACTCAGGAGTTGATAGAAATCTTCCACTTCTTCTTCCGAAGATGCACTCGTTGGCGCATATACTTGTATTAAAACTAGTTTCTTATCGTCCATCTTCATTTTTAATACAGCAATTCTATCGGAGACGCCTTTTATTTCCGTGATATTATCTTTAACATCTTTTCGAATCATGAATCCCACACCTCGATGTCCACTGACCTGACCATATTGAAAAAATAAATTACCACTTTTCCTTAGTTGTATATTTTCTCCCTTTCTTCTTACTTCAGATAACCCAAGGATTGTTATATCTGAGTTAAACATCGCGTTTTCCAGTTCTTCTATACTCCAGTCGGCTAATAGACTTCTGACATTAAGTGTGGCTATTTCTAATTTTTGGAATTTTTTAGAATGTTGTTTTGGGAGGTTTAGGTCATATTCCCCCTTGCAGACCAAAAATTCTGGGGGAAGTGAGTCCGGTTAATCGATATATATATCCATACATTATCGATAAACAGATAATCGATATATTATCGACAATCGATAATAAATAATCGATAAACATTTTGTCCCTGCAATTTCTAACTATCGATTGTGAATAAAAAAAAATAAATAAAGATTTCGTTATTTTAAATTAAAAAATCGAATCGTTATTTATAGATTTATTTATTTTCGAAAAAAATCGATAATCAATAATATATATGAGATAATCGATAATGGATAATAAATAATCGATATATTATCTATAATCGATATATTACCTACAATCGATATATTATCGATAATCGAAATATTATCGAAAATAGACAATGGATAATAAATAATCGATATATGTAGATAATCGATATATTATCTATAATCGAAAATTTTTTTATAATCGATATATTATCGATAATCGAAATATTATCTATAATCGATATCGAAAATATTTTTATTTTGAAGAGAAAAGGTATGTCCAGGGGCGGAATTCCAACCCCGGTCTCCCATGTTTACAACTGAGCTATCACTCAGTCAATCAACCAGGATAGCTTAGTTGGTAGAGCACCATGACGGAAACATGGGAGAACCGGGTCCATTTCTTTCCCTTTCGCTTCTTAAAAAAGGTATTAACGATTTTTAATTGTTTTTCTATACTGAAATTTACCAGTCTTTCTCCTCGTTTATTCCTCGATTTCGGGTACCCATATGGACCAACGCAGTTCTCTTCTGGACAAGCTTACCTTCCTACTTGACTGTTGAAATCCCCCATAATAATCAGATAATTCTGGTGATTGGATTTTATAGTTGAGATTATTTCATTCAGGAGTTGATAGAAATCTTCCACTTCTTCTTCCGAAGATGCACTCGTTGGCGCATATACTAGTATTAAAACTAGTTTCTTATCGTCCATCTTCGTTTTTAATACAGCAATTCTATCGGAGACGCCTTTTATTTCCGTGATATTATCTTTAACATCTTTTCGAATCATGAATCCCACACCTCGATGTCCACTGACCTGACCATATTGAAAAAATAAATTACCACTTTTCCTTAGTTGTATATTTTCTCCCTTTCTTCTTACTTCAGATAATCCAAGGATTGTTATATCTGAGTTAAACATAGCGTTTTCCAGTTCTTCTATTCTCCAGTCGGCTAATAGACTTCTGACATTAAGTGTGGCTATTTCTAATTTTTGGAATTTTTTAGAATGTTGTTTTGGGAGGTTTAGGTCATATTCCCCCTTGCTGACCAAACATTCTGGGGGAAGTGAGTCCGGTTAATCGATATATATATCCATACATTATCGATAAAAAGATAATCAGATAATCGATATATTATCGACAATCGATAATAAATAATCGATAAACATATTGTCCCTGCCATTTCTAACTATCGATTGTGAATAAAAAAAAATGTGAAAAATAAAATAAGGATTTCGTTATTTTAAATTAAAAAATCGAATCGTTATTTATCGATTTATTTATTTTCGAAAAAAATCGATAATCAATAATATATATAAGATAATCGATAATGGATAATAAATAATCGATATATGTAGATAATCGATATATTATCTATAATCTACATATTATCGATAATCGATATGTTATCTACAATCGATATATTATCGATAATCGAAATATTATCGAAAATCGACAATGGATAATAAATAATCGATATATGTAGATAATCGATATATGTAGATAATCGATATATTATCTATAATTGATATATAGATGTATTATAGATAATCGATAATCGATATATTATCTATAATCGATATATTATATATAATCGATATATGATCGATAATCGATATATTATCTATAATCGATATATTATAGATAATCGATATATGATCGATAATCGATATATTATAGATAGTCGATATATGATCGATAATCGATATATGATCGATAATCGATATATAGTTAAAGGGTAGCTGCAGGTGGCCTTCTCAGAATAACAGATCAACTGCAGGTGTCCGTCTTAGAAACTAGCTAAGGCATATTGAATCTTATTTAAACCCCTCCTAATTAAAATGGAAGAGTTCTCATTTAGACTTAGTTAGAAGTAGGCTGTTACTCTGTCAGTTTATGTACCATTATCAGTTTTGTTTGTTCTTTTCAATAAAGCTTTCTTTTTAAAAAGGCTTATCTGATTCACCGACATTTATCTGGCGCCCGAACAGGGACTTGAGGGCTTTATCCAGCATAGACAGATCTTCATAGAAGTATCATCATTTTACTGGTAAAGAAGATTGTTTAAACAATTTCCAACTCAAGTCTGAACATTTTGATCGAAGAATATAGAACTTCATATTTATGAACTTCTACTTCACGCTATCTTCACGAAGGAACGTCACTCTGGACTAATTGTCAAGAAACCGACTTTAGAGGAAGCAAGATCAGCGATAAGGACGAGTCAGAGAGAAGACAACAAGCTATAAAGGTCCGCAATATTGTATAACTTTATTGTAAACATAAGGTTGACTAGTAACATTAGTTTTAATTAGTTTTAGTATTAATTGTTAAATCTAAATTTAATTTAATTTTAATTATTCATGAACAGTTTACAAGATAGATTAAATAATTTAAGAAATTTTGATACAACTTTTATAGATCACACAATGGCTCTTGAAATTAAAGAATATGATTTTAAACTCATACCAGAATACGACGGTAACCCCTTATTATTAGTAGACTTCATTAGAAGTACAAAGTATATTTTAGATTTATATTGTAAATTAGATAATCCACATAAGGATACTAATCATTCGAAATTATTATTAACAGTACAAAATAAATTAAAAGGTAAGGCAAAGATTGCCACATATGACAAAGACTTTAAACATGTAAATGACGTACTTGCTTATTTAACCTCTAAATATCAGGACACTAGAACTAAAGAACAATTACTTGCCGAAATTTTAAATACTAAAAGCTTTCCTAATGAACATCCACGCGACTTTATTGATAGATTAGCAATGAAAAGATGTGATCTTTATGCTAGAACATATGCTGACAATGAAATAGAAGATAAAGTTGACGAAATGGAACGATATGACAGACAAATTAGTCATCATGCAGTACATCAATTAAGACCGGAACTAACTGATTTTATTTATCATACTAAATTTGAAACTTTAGAAGACATAGATATTATGCTTAAAAATACCGCATCACACATCGTACATAGACTATACCCTCCTCGTAGAGAGAATAATTTTAAACCATTTCATAAAGACAAATTTCATAATCAACAAACAAATCATAATAAAAATCATAAACCTTTTAACAGTAGTACAAATAGGCGGGTTGAGCCGGAGCCGTGACCTTGAGGTCATTGTCTGCTGTAGCAGGGTCGTGGGCGTGACCTTGAGATGACCTTGAGGGTGGGAGGGGTGTAAGGCAGGACGAGGGGGTGTTGACCTTGAGGTAGGTCCAGGTGTGCAAATTAAGATTCGGCAACGTCGCAGATGAGATGTGGCAACAGCGCAATAGAAACTAGGTCATGGTTTGTTCTGAATGGATGTTGGTCATGTGACGTCATGAATTGAAGTGTTGAATGGGCGTGCGACGTCATCTTATGAATGGTAGTGTGACGTAATTTGTCTTTATGAATGAGTTATGAATGGGATGCTTTTGAGATTATGACTGAGACGGGAGTTGCTTTTATGAATGGGATTAGGCTTGCTTTTGAGATAGGCTATTGGATGACGTTTCATTGATTTAGATTATTTAGCTTTTATGAGCTTGGATGACGTATGTGTTCCTCCTGAACTTTAGTAATATATAGGAAATTTTTTTGAAGGAGCTGGAAAAGGATATGTGAAAGAAAAAAAAATACAGTTGTACACAACATTTATTTTATACAGCATATTCTTAAACATATTTTTTGTTACTTTTCTTGTACTCTAATTTTCTCATTTAAGTAAACAATAATAATACTACAAGTAGACATTCTTGAAATAAATCTGGTACTCTAATTACAGGTCTTTTCTAACTAAATATAAATTTAAGTAAACAATAATAATACTAGTATACAATCATTAATTGGTTCTTATACATTTACAATGTTAGATTCGTTGTTTCATTGAGGCTATAGTGGCCATAAGGGAGAGTGGTTTCATCGTGTAATGTATATCCTTTATTATCAAATGAGCATAATGACTTTTTATTTATCAGTGTGGTTTGAACGTTATGCTTTTTAGATTGAATTGTATAAAATGAAGAATATAGACTTTTGCTGTCTTTAAATGTGTTTAGGTAATCGCTAAAAGTAAAATCGTTAACTGCCGATTTTTTTATTCCCTTTGACTTTTTAACCGTTATATCATTCTTTGTTATGTACGAATACATTTTGGGCCTCAATCCGACAAACTCTACTATAGGATCTTCAAAAGTTTCATCTTTCAACAAACCTACGACTTTTTTATTTTTTTCAGAATAACAGAAATGATAAGTGGGATAATTGCTTGTATCAAAATATTTATTTAACTCTCCAGAAATATCGGAATAAATATCTTCAGTCCTAATATTGTATAAAAATGAATCGGTGTCGGTATAACATAAAGTAACATTTTCTACACCATATTTTTTCAAAAACACATTGTAGTGGTAATGATACATCAAAACTTTGCTCAAGTCCAACACTGCAAATCCCACGTACAAGGGTTTATCAAAAATAATGCTTTCTTTTTCCAGCTGAACCGCTGTAACATTATCTGCAAATATAATCCTGCCTTTAAAATTTGGTTTATTGACTTGACGAAATAATGATTTTTCATTTGTTACTATTTTTAAATCGATTCTGTTCCGCACGTTTTCCATAAATTTGCCGAAGCAGCTGTTATTCATCAATTTGTAAAAATCTGACTCGAATGTATTTTTTGCTGATGCTCTCATCATTGAATTAATTTCTATGTATGGAGCCAACCATTTTTTTTGTTTAAACTTCAACACTCTATGAATTTTTGAAATCTTTTTTACCCCGAGTTGTAGAGCTTGTTTTAAATTCACATAATGTACTATGTAACGTGTTTTGGGCATCAAAGTCGTCAATAGTTTAACTGTTTTAGTATTAGGTGGATTATTTTTTTCGGGTAAAAAAGGTAATTGAGAAAGATTATCATGAATTTCTTTGGGGTATTCAACATCAACGTCTAGCACATAACCGGTTTCTGATTCATTTTCAAGATCTAATACATTTAATTTTTCATCAACCCACTCAAAATCTGTATACGGCAAGGGCAGCTTCATGGCATAACCGTAAAGATTGTTGACATCTACGTAAAGTAAATAATTACTGGGTTTAGTCGAATCATATTCATTTAGATATTTATTGTTAGCTTTCGCATACCGAGAAACAACTTGGCAAATGCCTCCCCTTATTCCCTTTTCAAAAAACTGTACCATATCAATATCTTTTATTACATCTAATTTTATTTTCGTGTATTTCAACATTGCATTCCAAGATAACTGTGGCAAAGTAAAAAACCATGCAGGATCTAGTCGATAAATTTGTTGACAGAGAAGTCGAAAGGCTTCAAAAACTTCGCACAACAAAATTACATCTGTTTGTATATACAATTCCGCATAATCTTTTAGTGTTTGGATGTTGAAGACTTTCCAGACACTTTTCGCGTGCTCATAGTCCACGTCGCTAATTGATGTTTTTGTTAAATCATTAAAAAATGAATTTTTGGAAGGTAGTCGAGTTTCGTTTAGACGATCAACGGAATTAAAATAATTGTACGGAAATATGCCTTTCCTTGTCAATAATTTAATTTTGTTTTCATCATTAATAATATTTGCCATATGTGGAAATATATCAGTAATTGATTTAGATTTATTTTGCAAATTGTTCACTAATGTTTCCAAACTTGATGATAGAAATTTAAACGAGTCAACAAATCGTATTTTTGTACTACATCCTTTAAATTTTATGCTGAAACTTATATATTTTTCAGAATTACTAGGAATTACGCTGATATTTTCACAACGGCCCAAGAAAGGGATTATAAAATGAGAATCGTAACCCTGTAAGTTGTGCATAAAAACAGGTATAAAATCGGGCTTTTTTGCTCTTAAATTACAAGCATTATGTGCTGGTCCAACAAATTTTCCTGATAAGTGACAGTGATGTCGTACTCGATCGTGTTCGTCTAAAGGGTATTGACATAAGATGCAATCTTTAGCAGAATAAAATATTTTATTTTCCCCTTCGCTCATTTCTTCCATTCGCATAGTATTACCGTATATTTTATCCGCTTCAACAACTATAGATTCGAGTTTTTCTAAAAACGCTAGCATACAGTTTTCTCCCGTATAAACAAACGGTTTACATTCAAACATTTTTGACTTGACCAGAAGTGAAACTGAAAAAGCACGATGCTCATGAACAGCTTTGTTCCAAGATGTTGACGGATTAGGAATAGGCCCCGAAATTGGTATCAAAAGAGATTCAATATCTGCATAAACTACGATTGGAATGGATTGTGTATATTCCACATGTTTAAATTCAATTTTTTCTTCTTTCGGAAAGTCAGATCGAATTGGTTTGTGATCACGGCAAAATAATTCGTGTTCGTCTTTTCGCTCATCGCCTTTTTTCCCATACTTGTTTACGTACGTCCTTGGAAATACGGTCAGACATCTACGACAGATTGAATATGCGCGTTTTGACAAAGATATTTGAGAACTTACTAATCGTGAAAGATTTGTGATCAAACAATAGTGAAAATTTTCTCCATTTTGTAAATACAATAGATCAAACGTTTTATCATAATTATCCTTTTTACTGATTCTAATTGGATAAACATTATTTTTATCATCTAAGCCATAAACATTTATAGACAGGTTATTTAAATTTTCGAATCGATTGATATCGCTAATTGGAGTCGGGAACGATATAGAATCAAAAGAATATGGAGTATGAATATTTTTGTACGCGTTAAAGTCATTTGATCTAATATTATCACTAAGTAAAGCTAAACGAAAGCAATCGTTAGTATTATTTTTTACATTTATAACACAACGTTTGTCTCGTATTTTTTTAGGTAATTCAATATATTGAGATCCTCCGAAAGGCTTAAATTTAGTTAAATGTAGGCAGATATAGTTTGCAGAGGTATACATCCAACCGGAACCTTTTTTTTCAAACTCATCCTGTTCCTCTAAAATTTTATCAAAAATTGTTTCAATGTAATTTTCGAGGTTTATAGAAACATCTATCGTACTAACTTTCGATTTAAAATTAAAATCTGTGCTTTCACTAATAGTATTTTCGTTTTTCTTAATATATGTACATTCTAACATTATGTTTAATTTTAGATTTTTCCATTCATCTACATAACTATTTAGTAACTTTACTAAAACCTCTTTTTTCTTATTAAAAAATTCTGAAGCTAATAATTTTTTATTATCGTTAGGAATGTAAACATCTTCAACCGCATTTCCTAAGGAAGCTTTAATAATCCCATTTTCTTGAGCGACCGTCTTCCCTCGCATTTGTCTACTAAACATGTTATATTTCCTTTTTTTCATTGGAATCTCCATTGCGTTCACGTCGGGTGTATTATTACTACTAACCCCAAATTGACAAGTTAATTTATGCCGTTCAAAGTTAAATTTTTTGCTAAATTCTTTCCTACAGCCTCGACAATAGTAAAACAACGATTGACATCTATGTCGCCAGTTTGTAAGCAATAATCCACAATGAGCACATAAATAATTATTTCCGTTACTTTTATTATTCATTTTTAATCTAAAAACTTACTTGGTCTAACAAACACAAAAATATATATACACTACCCCCTAGAGGCAATATTAAAAAAAAAAACAATTGTAGCCTAACCTGATTCAACCTTTTTTTTTTTTGTTTTCATAAACTTTATGTCATAAGCATTTTTCTTCTTTCCCATATATTGAATTTTTAGCTGTCCTAAAACAGAAAATAATCACTTGGCTAAGTAAAAAAAAAAAAATATAATATAATATAACTTTTTTTCTTTATATGTTTAAAATGTAAGAATGTACCTTCATAGTTGAATATTTCTTCTTCTGTAAATGCGTTGACATATCTTTTAGGTAGAAAGATTATTATTTTTTCTTTTTCTCCTTCATCTAATAATATTGCTTCAATTGATGGGCCATACTCCGTCTCCTTCTTCGAAAGTTGTAGAATTTGATACGTCCGTCCTATAATTAATTCTCCAATATTTTTATATGCGGGTTTAATTTCATTTAATTTTTTCAGGAGTGACATCTTAAAAAAAAAAAATTAAAATCATATACTTAGTTAGTAAACAGATATTCGAGTAAAATAAAATTAAAAAAAAAAACTTACTTTACTGCAGTTATAATGAAAACTGAAGACGTTGAGACTACGAACTTATACTAGCATAGTGGCTGACTGATGGACTGTGAGGAGATAGCCCCACGCCTTGGCTTATAAGTTGGATAAGGAGCTGCGTCAGATGCTGATCAGGTCAGTCGGGCCCGCTTTCAGTAGAGTGTGAGTCAGTAGACTTATTCCAGACATGTCGTCAGCAGTTCTTGATTTACAGGGTTATCGCTTGGAGACGAACAAGCTGATAGTGAAAGAACTGTCAGTAGTTAGCTTAAATTACGAACACTCTAGTCATTGGATTTTTAAACCGCCTCAAGAAGCCGAAAATGCTGATCGGCTAAAGACAAATCTCTGGGTAAAAAAACATCTTCATGGTCTGGAATGGGACTATGGTGATGCAAATTATGAATCTTTGAAAAATGTTTTACTATCCGTTGCAGAAAACTATGACGTATTATGGGGAAAAGGAATAGAAAAGTGTAAGTTTATAGAAGACCTTATTGATAAACCTGTTTATGATTTGCACGACTTTGGATGTCCCAATCTGAAACAGTTGGAATATGATAAGATAGCATGTCATTATCATTTAGACACTTCATTCGTTTGCTCTTTAAATCAAGCTCATCGTCTGGCTGCATGGGTAAATAAAAATAGTGAAGCTGTAGATTTCACTAAAAGAGACGTTTGTAAACGAACATATAGAGACAATTCTTCTTCTCCTCATCATATGCTGTCATTTGCTGGATTTATACGTGGAGTCGAAAATAGTGTTAAATGTGTATACTGCGGACTGTTGTATGACAGCGATTCGTTAATAAACCCTCTCAATTACCATAGGGCGTGTAGCCCGCATTGTTTATGGTTTGAGGAGGAGTCTTTTTAATTAAAATATGTTAAATATTGTATTTACTAAATCAGTATTTCATTTAGATTTATTTTGTAATATGTTTTTCTTATAATTGCTACATATTGATGTAGATGATTTTTAATTAAATTTTTCATTTATAAAAAAAATAAATGTTTTCAGTTAATTTGTTTTTTCTTATTCCTCTTTTTTTCAAGGGACAAATAAAATACGTCGCACTTACTTAAATTAATAAATAGGTTAGAAAATTAGACCAGTGAACAGATTATTAGATTTTATTTTTTCAAGAAAAGTAACAATAATTAACAAAAATTTTTAAGAATATGATGTACGTATAAAAATAAATGTCTAGTGCAAGAGCATATGTTTTTTTTTTTTCTTCTTCTTCAACATTATACGATATCCTTTTTATTAACCCAGTTGCGTTCATTAACACCGAACCACTTGACTGATAATTGATTGCCTTTCCTTTTTAAAACCTTTTCTACCAGGTATATATTTGGATATTTAGTCTGTTGTAGCTCTTCTTCATAAAATGCACCACTGATCGGTTGCCCTTTTAGATCTTCTAGCAAATATGTGTACGGATATGTCTTCTGAATCTTGACTACCTTAAAAATTTCACTTGACCAATTAGGCCTTTTGAAAAACTTGTTTTTTGTTTAGATATTCTTACAAAATCGTCTTCTATAAATTTCTGCTTTCGTACTTTCGATTTAGTCACTGTAGAATACACATTTTTTAGCAAGTATCTCTCCATCTTTTTATGCCGAGCATCGATTGGTTTCATACCTATAGTCCTATGAAATGATGAATTATACTCTTGTAGAATTTGGGGTAATATATCTAAAAATTTATAATTTCCTCGCAGGCTGAATGCTCTCCAAATTTTTTCTTTTAATGTTCTATTGAACCTCTCTACAATGGAAGCTTTTATATTAGAAAAAGTTGAATAATGATTAACATTGTATTGTTTCATTAGAGAATTGAACTTTGAATTGTAAAATTCTTTTCCTTGATCACTTTGAATATGTTTTGGAGTTGATTTACTCGATAAAAACACACTCTCCATTGCTTTGCTCACGTTGTCCGCTGTTTTCTGTTTTAATGGCACAGCCCAAGCAAATTTCGAAAAGCAGTCTATGACCGTTAACAAATATTTATTTCCTTTATTTTCTCCAGAATAAGGTATCATTTCCACAAGATCTATTTGCCATAAACCGTTAATTCCTTTCAAAACAGTTTTCCGACGTGGATATTTTCTTCGAGCTGGTTTGTGCAATTCATTTACGACAGCACTTTTCAACAACGATGCATTCATCTTTTAAGATAACCGAGCGTTATTAGCATCACCGAGATACACACACACAGTGAAAAGATATTCACTTAATATAATATATTTATTTCTCGTAGCTCTTCAATTATCGATTCTATTTCGTTTTCATGTCCTTCGTGACCTGCATTCGCCGAAGATATTAGCAACCTCAGCCGATCAACTAGCTCATTAGGATCATCCCAATACTCATAAATGGGTTTATCGGCTCTCATGAGACCAGTGCCTTTGTGCGAACGAAGTGTGGCTATTTTACTAGGAGGGGGTGTGGTATGACGAGGTGTGAAAAGCATCGCTATTACTTTTCTATATTTTTCTGATCTGATTCCTTGTCTCCCTCGTTCTTCACTATAGCCTTTTTTGTGAGCATTGGTCGAGATTAAAATGTTTTTATACATTTCCAAGTCTTTTTTTTCATACTTTTCGGGATTTTTCAAGTAAAGTAACTGCAACAATCCCTCTGTGCCTTCATAAGTTACCCCGTTAATTGTTATGTCATCGTTGTTTGTATGTAGTTGAATATCAGTTGAGTCACCTATTGCGAATCCTCCATCGGGCATGACTCTAATGCCATAACGTGAATCGAAGGTTTTATTATCGCCTCTCAACAATTTCTCCAAATATTTTCTTTGTTGGTTTCCAAACTGTTTAACTGTTTCTACTAGTGAATCTTCAGTTTCATGATGTTCATTTTCTACTTTAATTTCAGGAAACGCCGAACTAGCAACAGGTGATGAAAGTATTGGAGTTGTCGGATGAGTCGAATGGGCTAACTCTGGTGTCAATGTTGCTCTTTTGTAAATATCTTTTGTAAACTCAATCTCATCATTTTTGTTTCTAATCTTTTTACTTGACGGCTCCGATTTGGTTTCTTTTTGCAACTTTAACGACTCTTTAATATCTTCTAAAGGGTGTGATACAGGTGTAAAGAATGCTTGACGAACCTCATCAACATCCTGAAGACCGCGTTTCAATGTCCGAAATTTATTTTTTAAAATTTCGCTAGTTTTTATAATCTCACGGGTGACTTTAGGGTCCATGACTGAGCTCCGTCAACGACTGGAAACCCTTTATATATCTACAATAAATGTATCGATTCCTTTTCTAAAACGACCATTGTTTAAATCCCTACTTTTGTCAATAACGAGATAACCGAAAGGCTCTTTCCAACATAATGAACACATGTCTTTAAAAAGTTGGAAACCGATAGCAGGAGTGCTCACATGTTCATCGTAAATATGTTTTAAACTCAATTCGTCCTGAGGAAATATTATTAAAAAGTTAAAATTACACCTGATCAGATGTCTAGGAATGCAAACATAACATTCTAACCTTCAATCTTTCAATCCTTCGAACTTTCAAACCGTCAAACTTTCAATCTTTGAAACCTTCAAACCGTCAAACTTTCAATCTTTGAAATCTTCAAACCTTCAATATTTGAATCCTTCAAACTTTCAAACCTTCTTATTTCTAACCTTCAAGCTGTTTAACCTTCAATCTTTCAAAGCTTTCCACTTTCAAATTTTCAAACCTCTATATTTCTAACCTTCAAACCTTCAAGCTGTCTCACCCTCACTTTTTCAAAGCTGTCCACTTTCAAATTTTTTAAACCTTCAAACATTCTAACCTTCAATCTTTCAATCCTTCGAACTTTCAAACCGTCAAACTTTCAATCTTTGAAACCTTCAAACCGTCAAACTTTCAATCTTTGAAATCTTCAAACATTCAAACCTTCAATATTTGAAACCTTCAAACTTTCAAACCTTCTTATTTCTAACCTTCAAGCTGTCTCACCCTCACTTTTTCAAAGCTGTCCACTTTCAAATTTTTTAAACCTTCAAACATTCTAACCTTCAATCTTTCAATCCTTCGAACTTTCAAACCGTCAAACTTTCAATCTTTGAAACCTTCAAACCGTCAAACTTTCAATCTTTGAAATCTTCAAACATTCAAACCTTCAATATTTGAAACCTTCAAACTTTCAAACCTTCTTATTTCTAACCTTCAAGCTGTCTCACCCTCACTTTTTCAAAGCTGTCCACTTTCAAATTTTTTAAACCTTCAAACATTCTAACCTTCAATCTTTCAATCCTTCGAACTTTCAAACCTTCAAACCGTCAAACTTTCAATCTTTGAAACCTTCAAACCGTAAAACTTTCAATCTTTGAAATCTTCAAACATTCAAACCTTCAATATTTGAAACCTTCAAACATTCAAACCTTCTTATTTCTAACCTTCAAGCTGTTTAACCTTCAATATTTCAAAGCTTTCCACTTTCAAATTTTCAAACCTCTATATTTCTAACCTTCAAACCTTCAAGCTGTCTAACCCTCAATTTTTCAAAGCTGTCAACTTTCAAATTTTTTAAACCTTCAAACTTTCTAACCTTCAATATTTCTAAACTTCGAACCTCCTTAACTTGAAAATTTGAAACCGTCAAAACTTCAATCTTTCAAACCTTTCAATATTCAAAACCGTCAAACCTTCTAACTTTCAAAACATCAAACCTTCAATATTGCAAACCGTCAAACATTCAAACCTTCAATCTTTGAAACCTTCAAACGTCAATTTTTCTAACCTTCAATCTTTGAAACCTTCAAACTTTCAAACCTCTGTATTTCTAACCTTCAATTTTTCAAAGCTGTCCACTTTCAAATTTTTTAAACCTTCAAACATTCTAACCTTCAATCTTTCAATCCTTCGAACTTTCAAACCGTCAAACTTTCAATCTTTGAAACCTTCAAACCGTCAAACTTTCAATCTTTGAAATCTTCAAACATTCAAACCTTCAATATTTGAATCCTTCAAACTTTCAAACCTTCTTATTTCTAACCTTCAAGCTGTTTAACCTTCAATCTTTCAAAGCTTTCCACTTTCAAATTTTCAAACCTCTATATTTCTAACCTTCAAACCTTCAAGCTGTCTAACCCTCAATTTTTCAAAGCTGTCAACTTTCAAATTTTTTAAACCTTCAAACTTTCTAACCTTCAATATTTCTAAACTTCGAACCTCCTTAACTTCAAAATTTCAAACCGTCAAACCTTCAATCTTTGAAACCTTTCAATATTCAAAACCGTCAAATCTTCTAACTTTCAAAACATCAAACCTTCAATATTGCAAACATTCAAACCTTCAATATTTGAATCCTTCAAACTTTCAAACCTTCTTATTTCTAACCTTCAAGCTGATTAACCTTCAATCTTTCAAAGCTTTCCACTTTCAAATTTTCAAACCTCTATATTTCTAACCTTCAAACCTTCAAGCTGTCTCACCCTCACTTTTTCAAAGCTGTCCACTTTCAAATTTTTTAAACCTTCAAACATTCTAACCTTCAATCTTTCAATCCTTCGAACTTTCAAACCGTCAAACTTTCAATCTTTGAAATCTTCAAACATTCAAACCTTCAATATTTGAAACCTTCAAACATTCAAACCTTCTTATTTCTAACCTTCAAGCTGTTTAACCTTCAATCTTTCAAAGCTTTCCACTTTCAAATTTTCAAACCTCTATATTTCTAACCTTCAAACCTTCAAGCTGTCTAACCCTCAATTTTTCAAAGCTGTCAACTTTCAAATTTTTTAAACCTTCAAACTTTCTAACCTTCAATATTTCTAAACTTCGAACCTCCTTAACTTGAAAATTTCAAACCGTCAAATCTTCAATCTTTCAAACCTTTCAATATTCAAAACCGTCAAACCTTCTAACTTTCAAAACATCAAACCTTCAATATTGCAAACCGTCAAACATTCAAACCTTCAATCTTTGAAACCTTCAAACGTCAATTTTTCTAACCTTCAATCTTTGAAACCTTCAAACTTTCAAACCTCTGTATTTCTAACCTTCAATTTTTCAAAGCTGTCCACTTTCAAATTTTTTAAACCTTCAAACATTCTAACCTTCAATCTTTCAATCCTTCGAACTTTCAAACCGTCAAACTTTCAATCTTTGAAACCTTCAAACCGTCAAACTTTCAATCTTTGAAATCTTCAAACATTCAAACCTTCAATATTTGAATCCTTCAAACTTTCAAACCTTCTTATTTCTAACCTTCAAGCTGATTAACCTTCAATCTTTCAAAGCTTTCCACTTTCAAATTTTCAAACCTCTATATTTCTAACCTTCAAACCTTCAAGCTGTCTCACCCTCACTTTTTCAAAGCTGTCCACTTTCAAATTTTTTAAACCTTCAAACATTCTAACCTTCAATCTTTCAATCCTTCGAACTTTCAAACTTTCAATCTTTGAAACCTTCAAACATTCAAACCTTCTTATTTCTAACCTTCAAGCTGTTTAACCTTCAATCTTTCAAAGCTTTCCACTTTCAAATTTTCAAACCTCTATATTTCTAACCTTCAAACCTTCAAGCTGTCTAACCCTCAATTTTTCAAAGCTGTCAACTTTCAAATTTTTTAAACCTTCAAACTTTCTAACCTTCAATATTTCTAAACTTCGAACCTCCTTAACTTGAAAATTTCAAACCGTCAAATCTTCAATCTTTCAAACCTTTCAATATTCAAAACCGTCAAACCTTCTAACTTTCAAAACATCAAACCTTCAATATTGCAAACCGTCAAACATTCAAACCTTCAATCTTTGAAACCTTCAAACGTCAATTTTTCTAACCTTCAATCTTTGAAACCTTCAAACTTTCAAACCTCTGTATTTCTAACCTTCAATTTTTCAAAGCTGTCCACTTTCAAATTTTTTAAACCTTCAAACATTCTAACCTTCAATCTTTCAATCCTTCGAACTTTCAAACCGTCAAACTTTCAATCTTTGAAACCTTCAAACCGTCAAACTTTCAATCTTTGAAATCTTCAAACATTCAAACCTTCAATATTTGAATCCTTCAAACTTTCAAACCTTCTTATTTCTAACCTTCAAGCTGATTAACCTTCAATCTTTCAAAGCTTTCCACTTTCAAATTTTCAAACCTCTATATTTCTAACCTTCAAACCTTCAAGCTGTCTCACCCTCACTTTTTCAAAGCTGTCCACTTTCAAATTTTTTAAACCTTCAAACATTCTAACCTTCAATCTTTCAATCCTTCGAACTTTCAAACTTTCAATCTTTGAAACCTTCAAACCGTCAAACTTTCAATCTTTGAAATCTTCAAACATTCAAACCTTCAATATTTGAAACCTTCAAACTTTCAAACCTTCTTATTTCTAACCTTCAAGCTGTTTAACCTTCAATCTTTCAAAGCTTTCCACTTTCAAATTTTCAAACCTCTATATTTCTAACCTTCAAACCTTCAAGCTGTCTAACCCTCAATTTTTCAAAGCGGTCAACTTTCAAATTTTTTAAACCTTCAAACTTTCTAACCTTCAATATTTCTAAACTTCGAACCTCCTTAACTTCAAAATTTCAAACCGTCAAACCTTCAATCTTTCAATATTCAAAACCGTCAAACCTTCTAACTTTCAAAACATCAAACCTTCAATATTGCAAACCGTCAAACATTCAAACCTTCAATCTTTGAAACCTTCAAACGTCAATTTTTCTAACCTTCAATCTTTGAAACCTTCAAACTTTCAAACCTCTGTATTTCTAACCTTCAATTTTTCAAAGCTATCCACTTTCAAATTTTTTAAACCTTCAAACTTTCTAACCTTCAATATTTCTAAACTTCGAACCTCCTTAACTTCAAAATTTCAAACCGTCAAACCTTCAATCTTTGAAACCTTTCAATATTCAAAACCGTCAAATCTTCTAACTTTCAAAACATCAAACCTTCAATATTGCAAACATTCAAACCTTCAATATTTGAATCCTTCAAACTTTCAAACCTTCTTATTTCTAACCTTCAAGCTGATTAACCTTCAATCTTTCAAAGCTTTCCACTTTCAAATTTTCAAACCTCTATATTTCTAACCTTCAAACCTTCAAGCTGTCTCACCCTCACTTTTTCAAAGCTGTCCACTTTCAAATTTTTTAAACCTTCAAACATTCTAACCTTCAATCTTTCAATCCTTCGAACTTTCAAACCGTCAAACTTTCAATCTTTGAAATCTTCAAACATTCAAACCTTCAATATTTGAAACCTTCAAACATTCAAACCTTCTTATTTCTAACCTTCAAGCTGTTTAACCTTCAATCTTTCAAAGCTTTCCACTTTCAAATTTTCAAACCTCTATATTTCTAACCTTCAAACCTTCAAGCTGTCTAACCCTCAATTTTTCAAAGCTGTCAACTTTCAAATTTTTTAAACCTTCAAACTTTCTAACCTTCAATATTTCTAAACTTCGAACCTCCTTAACTTGAAAATTTCAAACCGTCAAATCTTCAATCTTTCAAACCTTTCAATATTCAAAACCGTCAAACCTTCTAACTTTCAAAACATCAAACCTTCAATATTGCAAACCGTCAAACATTCAAACCTTCAATCTTTGAAACCTTCAAACGTCAATTTTTCTAACCTTCAATCTTTGAAACCTTCAAACTTTCAAACCTCTGTATTTCTAACCTTCAATTTTTCAAAGCTGTCCACTTTCAAATTTTTTAAACCTTCAAACATTCTAACCTTCAATCTTTCAATCCTTCGAACTTTCAAACCGTCAAACTTTCAATCTTTGAAACCTTCAAACCGTCAAACTTTCAATCTTTGAAATCTTCAAACATTCAAACCTTCAATATTTGAATCCTTCAAACTTTCAAACCTTCTTATTTCTAACCTTCAAGCTGATTAACCTTCAATCTTTCAAAGCTTTCCACTTTCAAATTTTCAAACCTCTATATTTCTAACCTTCAAACCTTCAAGCTGTCTCACCCTCACTTTTTCAAAGCTGTCCACTTTCAAATTTTTTAAACCTTCAAACATTCTAACCTTCAATCTTTCAATCCTTCGAACTTTCAAACTTTCAATCTTTGAAACCTTCAAACCGTCAAACTTTCAATCTTTGAAATCTTCAAACATTCAAACCTTCAATATTTGAAACCTTCAAACTTTCAAACCTTCTTATTTCTAACCTTCAAGCTGTTTAACCTTCAATCTTTCAAAGCTTTCCACTTTCAAATTTTCAAACCTCTATATTTCTAACCTTCAAACCTTCAAGCTGTCTAACCCTCAATTTTTCAAAGCGGTCAACTTTCAAATTTTTTAAACCTTCAAACTTTCTAACCTTCAATATTTCTAAACTTCGAACCTCCTTAACTTCAAAATTTCAAACCGTCAAACCTTCAATCTTTCAATATTCAAAACCGTCAAACCTTCTAACTTTCAAAACATCAAACCTTCAATATTGCAAACCGTCAAACATTCAAACCTTCAATCTTTGAAACCTTCAAACGTCAATTTTTCTAACCTTCAATCTTTGAAACCTTCAAACTTTCAAACCTCTGTATTTCTAACCTTCAATTTTTCAAAGCTATCCACTTTCAAATTTTTTAAACCTTCAAACATTCTAACCTTCAATCTTTCAATCCTTCGAACTTTGAAACCTAACTTTGACACCTTCAATCTTTCAAACCTTTCAACATTCCTAACCGTCAAACCTACAAACATTCAAAACTTCAAACCTTCAATATTTCAAACCTTTCAATATTCCAAACCGTCAAACCTTCAAACTTTCAAAACTATAATATATCGATTATTGATAATATATCGAATATTTAATATCCATTATAGATTTTCAATAATATATCGATTATCGATAATATATCGATTATCGATAATATATCGATAATAGATATTATATAGATTATAGGGGATATATCTATTATCGATAATATATCGATTATTGATAATATATCTATAATATATTTTTGCTTTCGTTACCTCTCTCATTTTAATTTTCGGTCCTTTCACTCTCATTATCACTTTCTGTTTCATTTTAATTTTTGGTCTTTCACTCTCGTTATCACTTTCTGTTTCATTTTCGATTTCACTCCATAAGATATATATAATCCATTCGAAGTCGATATATAATAATATATATATAATAATATATCGATTTTCGATAATATATCGACTTTTGGTTATATATCGATTTTCGATTTCACTCTCATTTTCGCTTTTACTTTCTCTCTCATTTTCGCTTTTACTTTCTCTCTCATTTTCGCTTTTACTTTCTCTCTCATTTTCGCTTTTACTTTCTCTCTCATTTTCGCTTCTACTTTCACTCCTATTTTCGCTTTCGTTACCTCTCTCATTTTAATTTTTGGCACTTTCACTCTCATTATCACTTTCTCTTTCATTTTCGATTTCACTCTCATTTTCGCTCTTACTTTCACTCCTATTTTCGCTTTCAACATTCAAACTTTCAAACCATCTTATTTTTAACCTTCAAGCTGATTAACCTTCAATCTTTCAAAGCTTTCCACTTTCAAATTTTCAAACCTCTATATTTCTAACCTTCAAACCTTCAAGCTGTCTAACCCTCAATTTTTCAAAGCTGTCAACTTTCAAATTTTTTAAACCTTCAAACTTTCTAACCTTCAATATTTCTAAACTTCGAACCTCCTTAACTTGAAAATTTCAAACCGTCAAACCTTCAATCTTTCAAACCTTTCAATATTCAAAACCGTCAAACCTTCTAACTTTCAAAACATCAAACCTTCAATATTGCAAACCGTCAAACATTCAAACCTTCAATCTTTGAAACCTTCAAACGTCAATTTTTCTAACCTTCAATCTTTGAAACCTTCAAACTTTCAAACCTCTGTATTTCTAACCTTCAATTTTTCAAAGCTATCCACTTTCAAATTTTTTAAACCTTCAAACATTCTAACCTTCAATCTTTCAATCCTTCGAACTTTGAAACCTAACTTTGACACCTTCAATCTTTCAAACCTTTCAACATTCCTAACCGTCAAACCTACAAACATTCAAAACTTCAAACCTTCAATATTTCAAACCTTTCAATATTCCAAACCGTCAAACCTTCAAACTTTCAAAACTATAATATATCGATTATTGATAATATATCGAATATTTAATATCCATTATAGATTTTCAATAATATATCGATTATCGATAATATATCGATTATCGATAATATATCGATTATCGATAATATATCGATAATAGATATTATATAGATTATAGGGGATATATCTATTATCGATAATATATCGATTATTGATAATATATCTATAATATATTTTTGCTTTCGTTACCTCTCTCATTTTAATTTTCGGTCCTTTCACTCTCATTATCACTTTCTGTTTCATTTTAATTTTTGGTCTTTCACTCTCGTTATCACTTTCTGTTTCATTTTCGATTTCACTCCATAAGATATATATAATCCATTCGAAGTCGATATATAATAATATATATATAATAATATATCGATTTTCGATAATATATCGACTTTTGGTTATATATCGATTTTCGATTTCACTCTCATTTTCGCTTTTACTTTCTCTCTCATTTTCGCTTTTACTTTCTCTCTCATTTTCGCTTCTACTTTCACTCCTATTTTCGCTTTCGTTACCTCTCTCATTTTAATTTTTGGCACGTTCACTCTCATTATCACTTTCTCTTTCATTTTCGATTTCACTCTCATTTTCGCTCTTACTTTCACTCCTATTTTCGCTTTCAACATTCAAACTTTCAAACCTTCAATATTTCAAACCTTTCAATATTCCAAACCGTCATACCTTCAAACTTTCAAAACTATAATATATCGATTATTGATAATATATCAAATATTTAATATCCATTATCGATTTTCAATAATATATCGATTATCGATAATATATCGATTATCGATAATCTATCGATTATCGATAATATATCGATAATAGATATTATATCGATTATAGGTGATATATCTATTATCGATAATATATCGATTATTGATAATATATCTATAATATATTTTTGCTTTCGTTACCTCTCTCATTTTAATTGTCGGTCCTTTCACTCTCATTATCACTTTCTGTTTCATTTTAATTTTTGGTCTTTCACTCTCGTTATCACTTTCTGTTTCATTTTCGATTTCACCCCATAAGATATATATAATCCATTCGAAGTCGATATATAATAATATATATATAATAATATATCGATTTTCGATAATATATCGACTTTTGGTTATATATCGATTTTCGATTTCACTCTCATTTTCGCTTTTACTTTCTCTCTCATTTTCGCTTTTACTTTCTCTCTCATTTTCGCTTCTACTTTCACTCCTATTTTCGCTTTCGTTACCTCTCTCATTTTAATTTTTGGCACGTTCACTCTCATTATCACTTTCTCTTTCATTTTCGATTTCACTCTCATTTTCGCTCTTACTTTCGCTCCTATTTTCGCTTTCAACATTCAAACTTTCAAACCTTCAATATTTCAAACCTTTCAATATTCCAAACCGTCATACCTTCAAACTTTCAAAACTATAATATATCGATTATTGATAATATATCAAATATTTAATATCCATTATCGATTTTCAATAATATATCGATTATCGATAATATATCGATTATCGATAATATATCGATAATAGATATTATATCGATTATAGGTGATATATCTATTATCGATAATATATCGATTATTGATAATATATCGATAATATATTTTTGCTTTCGTTACCTCTCTCATTTTAATTGTCGGTCCTTTCACTCTCATTATCACTTTCTGTTTCATTTTAATTTTTGGTCTTTCACTCTCGTTATCACTTTCTGTTTCATTTTCGATTTCATCCCATAAGATATATATAATCCATTCGAAGTCGATATATAATAATATATATATAATAATATATCGATTTTCGATAATATATCGACTTTTGGTTATATATCGATTTTCGATTTCACTCTCATTTTCGCTTTTACTTTCTCTCTCATTTTCGCTTTTACTTTCTCTCTCATTTTCGCTTCTACTTTCACTCCTATTTTCGCTTTCGTTACCTCTCTCATTTTAATATTTGGCACTTTCACTCTCATTATCACTTTCTCTTTCATTTTCGATTTCACTCTCATTTTCGCTCTTACTTTCACTCCTATTTTCGCTTTCAACATTCAAACTTTCAAACCTTCTTATTTCTAACCTTCAAGCTGATTAACCTTCAATCTTTCAAAACTTTCCACTTTCAAATTTTCAAACCTATATATTTCTAACCTTCAAACCTTCAAGCTGTCTAACCCTCAATTTTTGAAAGCGGTCAACTTTCAAATTTTTTAAACCTTCAAACTTTCTAACCTTCAATATTTCTAAACTTCGAACCTCTTTAACTTCAAAATTTCAAACCGTCAAACCTTCAATCTTTCAATATTCAAAACCGTCAAACCTTCTAACTTTCAAAACATCAAACCTTCAATATTGCAAACCGTCAAACATTCAAACCTTCAATCTTTGAAACCTTCAAACGTCAATTTTTCTAACCTTCAATCTTTGAAACCTTCAAACTTTCAAACCTCTGTATTTCTAACCTTCAATTTTTCAAAGCTATCCACTTTCAAATTTTTTAAACCTTCAAACATTCTAACCTTCAATCTTTCAATCCTTCGAACTTTGAAACCTAACTTTGACACCTTCAATCTTTCAAACCTTTCAACATTCCTAACCGTCAAACCTACAAACATTCAAAACTTCAAACCTTCAATATTTCAAACCTTTCAATATTCCAAACCGTCAAACCTTCAAACTTTCAAAACTATAATATATCGATTATTGATAATATATCAAATATTTAATATCCATTATCGATTTTCAATAATATATCGATTATCGATAATATATCGATTATCGATAATATATCGATAATAGATATTATATCGATTATAGGTGCTATATCTATTATCGATAATATATCGATTATTGATAATATATCTATAATATATTTTTGCTTTCGTTACCTCTCTCATTTTAATTGTCGGTCCTTTCACTCTCATTATCACTTTCTGTTTCATTTTAATTTTTGGTCTTTCACTCTCGTTATCACTTTCTGTTTCATTTTCGATTTCACTCCATAAGATATATATAATCCATTCGAAGTCGATATATAATAATATATATATAATAATATATCGATTTTCGATAATATATCGACTTTTGGTTATATATCGATTTTCGATTTCACTCTCATTTTCGCTTTTACATTCTCTCTCATTTTCGCTTTTACTTTCTCTCTCATTTTCGCTTCTACTTTCACTCCTATTTTCGCTTTCGTTACCTCTCTCATTTTAATTTTTGGCAGTTTCACTCTCTTTATCACTTTCTCTTTCATTTTCGATTTCACTCTCATTTTCGCTCTTACTTTCACTCCTATTTTCGCTTTCAACCTTCAAACTTTCAAACCTTCTTATTTCTAACCTTCAAGCTGATTAACCTTCAATCTTTCAAAGCTTTCCACTATCAAATTTTCAAACCTCTATATTTCTAACGTTCAAACCTTCAAGCTGTCTCACCCTCACTTTTTCAAAGCTGTCCACTTTCAAATTTTTTAAACCTTCAAACATTCTAACCTTCAATCTTTCAATCCTTCGAACTTTCAAACCTTCAAACCGTCAAACTTTCAATCTTTGAAACCTTCAAACCGTCAAACTTTCAATCTTTGAAATCTTCAAACATTCAAACCTTCAATATTTGAAACCTTCAAACATTCAAACCTTCTTATTTCTAACCTTCAAGCTGTTTAACCTTCAATCTTTCAAAGCTTTCCACTTTCAAATTTTCAAACCTCTATATTTCTAACCTTCAAGCTGTCTAACCCTCAATTTTTCAAAGCTGTCAACTTTCAAATTTTTTAAACCTTCAAACTTTCTAACCTTCAATATTTCTAAACTTCGAACCTCCTTAACTTGAAAATTTCAAACCGTCAAACCTTCAATCTTTCAAACCTTTCAATATTCAAAACCGTCAAACCTTCTAACTTTCAAAACATCAAACCTTCAATATTGCAAACCGTCAAACATTCAAACCTTCAATCTTTGAAACCTTCAAACGTCAATTTTTCTAACCTTCAATCTTTGAAACCTTCAAACTTTCAAACCTCTGTATTTCTAACCTTCAATTTTTCAAAGCTGTCCACTTTCAAATTTTTTAAACCTTCAAACATTCTAACCTTCAATCTTTCAATCCTTCGAACTTTGAAACCTAACTTTGACACCTTCAATCTTTCAAACCTTTCAACATTCCTAACCGTCAAACCTACAAACATTCAAAACTTCAAACCTTCAATATTTCAAACCTTTCAATATTCCAAACCGTCAAACCTTCAAACTTTCAAAACTATAATATATCGATTATAGATAATATATCGAATATTTAATATCCATTATCGATTTTCAATAATATATCGATTATCGATACTATATCGATTATCGTTAAAACATCGATTATCGATAATAGATAATATTTCGATTATCGATAATATATCGTTTATCGATTATCGTTAATACATCGATCATCGATAATAGATAATATTTCGATTATCGATAATATATCGATTATCGTTAATAAATCAGTTATCGTTAATATATCGATTATCGATAATATATCGATTATCGGTAATATATCTGTTATCGATAATATATCGATTATCGATAATATATCGATTATCGATAATATATCGATTATGGATATTATATCGATTATAGGTGATATATCTATTATCGATAATATATCGATTATTGATAATATATCTATAATATATTTTTGCTTTCGTTACCTCTCTCATTTTAATTTTCGGTCCTTTCACTCTCATTATCACTTTCTGTTTCATTTTAATTTTTGGTCTTTCACTCTCGTTATCACTTTCTGTTTCATTTTCGATTTCACTCCATAAGATATATATAATCCATTCGAAGTCGATATATAATTGTTGGCGCTCATAATAAATTTAATGTTTATAATTTATTGTTTTTTTTGTTTACTTAAACAGCAACTTGAATATGGGCTTTTCTTTCTTATTTAAATAATTTAATTAGGTAATAGTCTTAAGAACGAAGACGAAAACAATTATTATTTGTTATAAAATATGAATGTTTAAAGATTAGACTTAAAATTGCATTAACGATAAACTATAACAATACGCCTTGCGAGCTTTGTTTAAGTCAGGAGGATTAACTTTGACTCTTATCTAACTAACATCAGTTGTATGTTTGATGCGGCCATGAATAGACTCATAAAACTTAGTTCGTGCGTTACTTTTTTTAATGAAAAGTAATTTTGTTTAAATTGAATCTCTCTCGACCTGGACATTTATGGGACACTTCGAAGACTCACGCTCACCGGCAACCATCTATGATGTAGTCTGTCATGAAGCTGACGTCAAGTAATGCCATTCTCCAGGTCGATATCGGCCCAATACGTACTGCAACTCTACAGTCATCAGGTCGTACGCCTTTTATTACTATTTGGTGTTGAGTTATTCTTTACTCTCACAAATAACATTTCGATTAAAAAATATCTGGCCAGATAAAGGTATCCTTGAATTTATTTATGAAAAATCTACTTTTTTTTATTGAATTATTTTGTAAAAATAGAAGAATTGATTTATTTATAATTTAATCGTGTAAAGATGAAGAATTGTTTTTATTTTATTTTACAATTTTAATGATGTAAAGATAGTGTGACAAATAAATCAGGGAATTATTTTGGTTTATTATCCTTGGTTTTCCTCATTGAGAGTTTACCAATTAATCTACTACAGACATTCAGGGGAAGAACCAGAAATTAATTTTTTAAGGTGGGTAGATTTGCGGATTGCAACAATTTGCCGCTACCGCCGAAACATTGGTCCTCCGGGCCCGGGATTTATTGTCACACTTTCTTCAATTCTATTTTCTTATTATTTTTTTGCTGAGGTGAGAGTAGTGGTGCATAAATAAGCGATAGCCCCCATTAAAAAAAAAAAAAAAAAAAAAGGAAAAGGTAATTTGTCGTTTATTAATATTGTGTTTCTTCATTCGGTCTTTCATAGTCTTCATATTATTCTACTATGGCTCCAAAGGATCAAACTAGCAAATTAGAGCAACAGCTAGACGAACTATTAGCAGATGCAAATGATCTTGCGGAGGATATTAACGAAACATTCGATCTTGGGCAAACTTTAGAAATTGACTCTTCTCAATTATCGACTTTCCAAGCGCGACTTTCACGATTGGATGATTGCTATGAAAAATTTTGAACGGCAGCAATAAGAGCCTGCAACTTAGCGCGTTCATTAAGCAACGAGGAGGAGATCACAAAATTAGAACAGCTAAAAATAAAAACCCGGGATCTTTATTACAAGTCTTTAGCTGCAGGGCGGAAATGTAATCAAGTTAACACTTCTGCTGTTAGTAATGACACTGGCCTAAACCACAACTTTGCTGGAGGGACCTCCCTTATAAAATTACCTACCATAAATACATCGACTCAAGACGTTTCTTTATTAGCCTTAGAAGAGAATTTGGAAACTTCTTCTTTTGAAAAAACCATGCAACGATTTTGGCAAGTTGAAGATGTAGCTGCTACCACCCACCAGGATCCGCTCGATGTCAAAGGCGAGGAACATTTTCGCAAAACCCATTTCAGAGATGACACCGGTCGCTATGGAGTTCGACTTCCTTTTAAAGACAAACTTATTGATTTGGGCGATTCATATCAAACGGCGCTACACCGTTTTCAGCGTTTGGAGTTTAAGTTAAGTCGAAATCCGCAAATGAAAAAAGAATACGACACCCTAATTCACGAACATATCAATCTTGGTTATGTTACTTCAGCACAAGATCGAGGGAAATATTTCTTACCACATCATGGGGTGGTCAAGGATAGCTCCACAACAAGACTCCGAATTGTGTTCGATGCTTCCGCCCAAACCAGTTCTGGATCGTTAAATGACCAATTGTTAGCTGGAGCGAAATTGCAGTTGGACATAAGAGACGTGCTTTTACAATTCCGACGTTACCCTATAGCATTAACCGCAGATATTTGCCAGATGTACTTGCAGATATTGGTGCATCCAGAAGATCGAGCATACCAACATTTTTTGTATCGATTTGATAGCTCCGAGGTAGTAAACGAATATGAACTTACTCGACTTACATTTGGTATTTCTTGCTCACCGTTTTTGGCTCTTAGAGTCATTCAGCAATTGATTGAAGATGAAGGCTCAAATTATCCCTTGGCTTCAGGGGCGTTAAGGAATAATATTTACATAAATGATATATTAACAGGGGCAGACACGCTGGAAGAAGCTTATCAGTTACAGAAAGAATTGATAGCGCTATTAGCTAAAGGAGGTTTCAAGCTAAAAAAATGGGCCAGCCATCCTACTTATTTGTTAAACAATATTCCAGAGGAGTGCCGCGAGTCATCTGTTTCCTTGTCCAACTTAGAGGAATCTTCAATCAAGATTTTAGGCATGCAATGGGATGCAAATTTGGATCAGCTATCTTATAAGGTCCAACTCACAAAATTTATTCCTACCAAAAGAGGGATTCTATCAGCAATCGCCCGTATGTACGACCCCCTCGGATATCTCTCTCCAGTAATATTCAAGGCTAAAGCAATCATGCAAAATTTGTGGAAATTAAAGTTAGATTGGGATGACCCGTTATACGGAGACTTGCGGGAAGAATGGAAGAGATATTTTGACGATCTGTATTCTGTAAGGTCCATACGTATCCCACGCTGCATATTGCCGACGCCCGTCCAGGATATTTCATTAGTAGCCTTTGCTGATGCCTCAACCTTAGGTTATGCTACAGTATTCTATATTAGGACAAAGGACTCCGCTGGTTTTATACAAACACATCTCGTTTATTCAAAGACCCGGTTAGCGCCACTTAAGACGCTAACGATTCCACGCTTAGAGTTGTGTGCAGCTCATTTGTTGACTCAAGTACTGAAGACTCTCCAAACATTCTTAAAGTGTTTCCCGATTCATACCATATATTTATTAACCGATTCGTCTACTGTTTTAGCCTGGCTTCGCACACCCCCATATAAGATGCGTACTTTTGTTGCAAATAGAGTTGTGGCCATTCTCGAACATTCTTCATTGGAACAATGGCATCACGTTAAATCCGAAGACAACGTTGCTGATCTAGCTTCTAGAGGGATATCACCTTCATGCTTACTAGAGCATCAAACTTGGTGGAAAGGACCAGCCTGGTTGCAGGAAGAACCTCCCAATTGGCCCATATCTCAGACTTTAAACACGAACACGTTACCTGAGCTTAAAGCACAGTGTTCAACAGTTCTAGCGGTTAATAGCGAATTGAATATTAACGAAGTAATTCAGAAATTTTCTTCTTGGGAGAAACTGATCTGTGTAATAGGTTACATAAAACGCTTTGCCTTTAACTGTTCAAGAGGGCTACTAGAGAGACAAACAGGGCACTTAACCTTGAAGGAATTAAAAGAGAGCAATTTTCTCATAGTACGAGCTACTCAAACTTCTTATTTTTCAGAAACATTAATATTAAAAAATCCTAGCCTACAAAAGTTGTCACCGTTTTACGACAACCGGGGAATCCTCAGGGTGGGCGGACGCTTGGCAAATAGTCCTCTGAAGGACGATGAAAGGCACCCGATATTGTTACCACGCAATGCCCATTTAACAAAAATACTTATCGATCATTATCATCGTAGCTATCTTCACGCAGGACCACAATTATTGCATTCCCTGTTGAACCGACATTACTGGATCGTCTCGGGAAGGAGCGTCATAAGATCCCGCATTCATAACTGCCTCGACTGTCACCGACATCGAGTAAATACACATCAGCCCTACATGTCCGATTTGCCGAAAACACGTTTCGCTCAAGGTCATCCTTTCATCAACATCGGCATTGATTTCGCAGGGCCTTTCGTTACGAAGGAATCTAGACGGAAACGATCTATTCAACACAAATCATATACCTGCATCTTCATTTGTTTAAGCACAAAGGCGATTCATCTTGAATTAGTGTCAGATCTTACCACGACTGCATTCCTAGCTTCTTTGGATCGTTTCATAGGGCGGAGAGGTTTGCCGTCAAAAATAATATCTGATCATGGGACCAACTTTGTTGGGGCTGCCAGAACTCTAAAGGAGCTTTACTTATGGTTTAATTCAAAATCTGTTCAGAGTGAAATTATTGAGCATCTTAACTCCCAACAGATTGAATGGGTCTTTATCCCACCAGCTGCCCCTCACTTCGGAGGAATATGGGAAGCGGGTGTAAAATCATTTAAATATCACCTAATAAGAATCTTAAAGAATCAAGTATTCACATTTGAAGAATTCAATACACTTCTTATCAAGATTGAAGCAGTTGTTAATTCAAGACCACTGTATCCGATATCCACATCACCAGATGACTTCGATACCTTGACTCCGGGACACTTCCTTATAGGAGCTCCGCTACTTGCCGTACCGGAGCATGATCACTCATCCAATCCTACCAATCGATTGACACGGTGGCAATTGTTAAGTAAATGCATCCAAGATGTTTGGAGGAGATGGCGATTGGACTACCTTGGCACTTTACAAGCGCGGGGAAAGTGGAGAGTCTCAAATCCCAATATTGAATGTGGTACGTTAGTGCTTATAAAAGAACAAAATTCACCTCTACTGAGTTGGCCTGCAGGAAGAGTCGTTAAAGTATTTCCTGGACCAGATGGTGTAGTACGAGTAGTGAAGTTAAAAACCGCCAAAGGCGAATATTTACGTCCTGTTGTAAAGCTAGCACCCCTACTGCCACCTCCGGAATAAGGAAAATTTTTGTAAATGAAAATTTTGGTGGGTGGTATGTTGGCGCTCATAATAAATTTAATGTTTATAATTTATTGTTTTTTTTGTTTACTTAAACAGCAACTTGAATATGGGCTTTTCTTTCTTATTTAAATAATTTAATTAGGTAATAGTCTTAAGAACGAAGACGAAAACAATTATTATTTGTTATAAAATATGAATGTTTAAAGATTAGACTTAAAATTGCATTAACGATAAACTATAACAATACGCCTTGCGAGCTTTGTTTAAGTCAGGAGGATTAACTTTGACTCTTATCTAACTAACATCAGTTGTATGTTTGATGCGGCCATGAATAGACTCATAAAACTTAGTTCGTGCGTTACTTTTTTTAATGAAAAGTAATTTTGTTTAAATTGAATCTCTCTCGACCTGGACATTTATGGGACACTTCGAAGACTCACGCTCACCGGCAACCATCTATGATGTAGTCTGTCATGAAGCTGACGTCAAGTAATGCCATTCTCCAGGTCGATATCGGCCCAATACGTACTGCAACTCTACAGTCATCAGGTCGTACGCCTTTTATTACTATTTGGTGTTGAGTTATTCTTTACTCTCACAAATAACATTTCGATTAAAAAATATCTGGCCAGATAAAGGTATCCTTGAATTTATTTATGAAAAATCTACTTTTTTTTATTGAATTATTTTGTAAAAATAGAAGAATTGATTTATTTTTTTTTATTTATAATTTAATCGTGTAAAGATGAAGAATTGTTTTTATTTTAT